>CM061223.1:27620615-28216039 GCA_030844895.1 Ambrosia x helenae | reverse complement strand
CGATATAGTTCCTGTTGTTCCTGTTGTTCCTCGTTTGAGACAATATGCACCCGCCGACCCTCCAAGTCGACGAGTGGGGGTGGTCACTCCCAATAGCGCTATTCACATTTCCCCCGTTGTGCAAACCCGCACTTCATGGTTCCCCCGGGACTTCCAAAGATCGTGTAGTACACAATAAAACCCATAGTATGACAGTTAATTACCGAATAATCGTTTTAACACATGTTTTCTCCCCCGAAAGTATAAAACCAGTTTAAAAGAGGGGCCGTAAACTCACCTTAAATTGCGTTACTCCTTAACCCGAGTAAACCCAGCTGCTATGCTAGTCCCGTAAGCGGCGACCTAACATATGACAGTTACAAGTACTTAGACTAATAACCCGCAGGTTAATTAGTCCCTAGATGTCCAGACCATACCAAGTTCGTTTGAAAACACGTGACTGTTTACCGACCCAAAGTACAAGACTCGACATCCATTGGTGACCGAGACCCCCCCCCCCCCCCGTGTTATGTTTACGCTCCAAAACATACAATAACGCAATTACACTTAACATACGTTAAACGCACAACAAGTTATAGCACATCGTTCACGTATCACCGAATTACATCCAAATATATGTTACCAAGTTATTAGACATGTTACAGGGTTCCTAGCATGTTACTACATGTTAAATCGGGTCTCGGAATGCTAATTTACACTTACAGCAGCAGTACACGCGATTAGGAAAAGTCAACTAGCAATTAGGTTGGTCAACTAGCAATTAGAAACCCTACTCGCCTCTATTATAGGCAATTAGGGCTATTCACCTGAACTTACTAGCAATTAGGGCTATTCACATGAACTTATAGGCAATTAGGGCTATTCACATGAACTTATAGGCAATTAGGGCTAATCACCTGATCTTTCACACGATAGGCCTCTACTCGCCTGTGTTATAGGCGATTAGCACCCTACTCGCCTATAACATAGGCGATTAGGAATGCTACTCGCCTGTAACCTTGCTGTTCCGGTTTTTCGCGCGTTTAACGCTCCAAATCAGATCCAGAACGTGTGTAACCACCCAATATCATCCCAAACACTATCCTAAACATGTTTAACCCAAAATCCTTCGTTTACCTCGTATAATCAGTCCTGCATGCAACCAAGTAATCCAAATACCATTCACATAGCATGCAACATCATACTAACACGCGTAATCATAACCCTAATATCCAATTACTGAGATTCCTATCATCATGCTATCAATATCAATACTGATCTATCATAATAACATATCAAATCATCATCATGAATCATAAAAACCCTAGCTTTCTAATCATACACACCCATAATGCATGCATATAGTTATAATCCGATTAACAACCCTTATGACGATTTTCAGAAAGCATTTTCGTTTAAGAACAGGTCTGGACCATTAGGGATTGATTAAAAACGTTTGTAAAGAGTTATGGATGAAAATCAAACCTTAGGATTATGAAAATATGATGATTCAAGCTTGAAACCTTGTGTTTTGATCAAAAATCGCCTTCCAGAGGTTGTTTATGTGTTGGGGCGGGTTATGGGACGACTAGGGTTGGTATAATGAAGTTTAGGAGGTTAAGTATGGTATTTATAGTCGTTTTTAGTCGTCCAGCCCGTTACTAGCGAGTATGCAGCAGTTTCAGGCGATTAGGAATCCTAATCGCCTGATTGTTCAGGCAATTGGGCCTATTCGCCCTTACCTATACACGAGTAGGGTCCTACTCGCCCTTAGGGTTCCCTACTCGCCTCCCCTATAGGTGATTAGCCTCCTACTCGCCTATAGGGGTTGGTTTTGTGCGTTTTGCGCGTTAAACCCCGTTTTAACATATGTTAATACATATTCACGTACCGACAAGTCATATAATGATTGTAAACACATAACACAAGTAAATACACATATTTACACTCGTTCACCAATTCCCGGGACTCGAGACTCGTACGTTCCGTATGTCCTGACGATCCTACAAATCGTCACCGTTTGTACACTTGGTTAAGGACCGACATCTAATGAACCTCTAGACCAACATCCAATGATCCTTTAGACTAAACCAATAGTTCCTGAACTATAACCCGACTTAACTAACCCAGTTAAGTACAATATACGCGTGACTCGCTAAGGTAGACTTTCATCTAGACAACGTTGTTAACCAGAATTTGCCGGGTGTCACAAATAGTTTAGGTTTGGTATCTATTTTGGTCCATTTCACTAACCTCATTCATTTTTTTGTTAATTTCTTAAGAAAAAGACCAAAATGCCCTTATAATTAAAAAAAATAATATATAAAAAACCCTAAATTCTATTCTACAACATTAATATATAAACCCGATTATATTAAACTTAATCATCTTTTATGATTATCTCGGACGAAGAAACCGGGTGAGTATTTCACATCTCCTGTCACTCTCACCTCCCTAAAATTCCGACCAATTTTTGTATTTATACAATTGTACTTAATGATGGAGATTGTTGATGTTTGTTAGCTTATACTGCGAATTAGTAGTTGCCATTAAAGTTCTTTCGCTCAAATTTGTTTATTTTTTTTGTCTGATCTGGATCCCCTTGTTTACGTATACTAGATGTCTAAATCAAGAACGACAAATTAATCGGCAAAGAAACGCATGTTTAGTATTTGTTCTTCTGTATTTCAGTTTGTGTGATGGATTAACAACTAGAAAATTTGAGGTGATTAATGAAAAAATTAATAGAGGTGGAAAATTTGAAATATCAATAATTTACTAGCGCATGATAAAAAAACACATAAATTTCTATGAGTTCAAAACCGTCACATCGTTTGTGGTTTTCCATTTAAGTTAATGACTTCAAAATCGGTCGGAATTTTAAAGAGGTGAAAGTGACAGAAGATGTGAAATATCCACCCGGTTTCTTCTTCCGAGATAACCATAAAATATGATTAAGTTTAATACAATCGTGTTTATATATTAATGTTGTAGAATAGAAATTTAGGGTTTTGATATATTATTATTTTTAATGATAAGGGCATTTTGGTCTTTTCTTAAAAAATTAACAAAGAAAATAGATGAGGTTAGTGGAATGGACCAAAGTAGATACCAAACCTAAACTATTGGATTAAAAAGGACAAAGAAAATGAATGAGTTAGTGGAATGGACCAAAATAGATACCAAACCTAAACTATTGGATTAAAAAAGACAAAAAAAAATCTTTTGGACTGAAATAGATTTTTTAAGCAAACCACAAGGACTGAAAAGGAACTTAACTCTATATAGAAAATAAATATAAAGATAAAGAAAAGATAAACATAAAAATATTATTTAACATATTTAAAATTTTAAAATAATAGTTAATGGTATAATAATTATCTTTATTTAAAAATAATAATTATCCATAATTAAGCTTAAGAGAGATTAAAAGAGATGAGGGAAAACAAACAATTAGAGGGCTCAAATGGATAACATGTGTTCCCATTTAGTTTCTTTTATTATATAATAAAGATTATTAATATGAAAAAAATATGATACAATGTTATTACAATATTTCATTTTACTTTTTCTATAATTCATTATTAAAATGATATAGAATATGATATAATCTTATTACAATATTTGTTATTTTATAGTTTATGATTAATACTTATTGCAATATTTGTTTTTTAACTAGAATTCCCATGATTAAAATGACAAATGTGATACAATCTTATTTCAATAATTTGAATTTTAGTTTTCCTTTTTTTTAATATATGATTAAGAGGAAGGTTATTGTACAAGACATCAAAATAGTGCAAAGTGTATGTGACCAAAAAAAAAAGAAACTAAAAACTATAAGTTATGTTTATAATGGTCCATGTAAATATGTGGCAGAGTGTCATAAATATTTACCTAGTAAATACGTAATTATGTAGTGTTACGTAATTACATAATGATAAATACTCAAGTAGTGTTAGCCGTTATCAGTCCTACCTGAGTTAACTTTTTGAAGTTAGCATGCTCTGTTCTTTTGTTTAAAAATCAGAGCATGTGTCTAGGTACGTGATTTGTTTTCGAAGTCAGAAGTCAGAGCTTTTGTTTTAGGAGTTGTGGTTTTTTGTTTACGTTAGTTAGATACATGATTTTTTCCGATCGTAAACCTAATAAATGAGAAATGGGCGGCACAATTTGAGGTCAATTGAAATTAGATTTTACAGTGAGAAGATTATGCCCCTGCCTATGTTTAACATTTTTTATTTCGGTTGATAATTTCGATTGTGCCATAGTGTGAAATTTTAAACCTAATCAATGGCTAGGATTACTTCCTACGCTTCACACGTTAAGAAAGTTTTGCATGTTATCCTTCCTCATTTCTAATATCTCCTTGCTAGTGATTAATCAGGGAATTCAAAATTTTAATTTGGTCATTATCTTTGTTGGTAAATCTTAATTACTTTGCATAACATTTAGTGACGGGACATTAATCGTTCAGAAGAAATACTTGGAACTAAAATTAAAAACTCAAAAATTTCAAACTAAAGTAATGTGTAATGGTGGGTGAAATTTGTGGGTTAAAGGGATATTTTATGATATGTGGCATGTGAGGCCAATTTAGTGGGTGAAATGGGCATTAAAGGGGCAAGGGGTGACTACACAAAGTGGAGGGGCGGGAAAGAGGGGGGTGAAGCGCCATGTGGCACTTGTGGGACCCATGTGAGGAGTGGAGGGGGGGGGGGAGAATAATATTATTGTGTGTAAGATTTAAAAATAAAATAAAAAACAAAACTGACCAATCACAAAGCCCCACCTCGTTCCACCCACTGCCCTCCGCCCCCCGCCCGTGAAGAAGCTCCCGCCTAAGGGGCTCCCGCCCTCTTCCCGCCCATGTAGGGATGGTGTTTAGGGCTTGAAGATGGCTTCCCGCCCCACTCCGTGTTGTCAAATGGAGGGCGAAATTTGGTGTGAGACATTTTTTGACATATGGCATGTGGGCCACATACCATTTTATATATTTTTTTTAATTTTTAAATAAACAAACTATTATTTAATTTAAATATTTAACTAGATAAACATTAAAAAAAATTACATTAATTCACTAAATTAAAAAAAAATACAGAAAAAAAAGCGATCATCCTAAAAAAAACTAAAAATTAATATTATATTTTGCCATAATTTGTTGCTTGCGAAGGTTATATAGGTAGGAAAGTTTTTTTTTTTTTAAATAGCCAACGGCTATTATTTTGTTACCGTTGAAATTTTGAGCCGTTAGCTTTTTTTTTTTTTTTTTTTAAACGCCACGTGCCACCATTGGCCAGCCCATCATTTAACGTACGCGAAATATTTCGCTGACCCCCTTTAGCGCCCCTTTAACCTGGGGGGGGGGGGTGTTTGCATGTGATTGAGGCGCGAAATTGCCCCTTTCATGCCCTTTTAACTGACCACTACGTATGGTCTAATGTAAGAAGGATTTCATTCACATGATTTCCATGTCCGTTCCAGTCTATATTATCAAATAAATGCTCATGTGGCGCTCACTTATCCTATTTGCGAAAAACGTGTTTCTTTAATTATAAACTAGTGGGATTTCTTTTCGTTTTGTCGTAGGCTTTCTATCATTATTGTTCTGGTAATTCATTACAATATCAGTACGATACCTGCACTTAACATAGCAATTGACACATGTTTTACAACGATTAAAAACCATAAAAACTACCGCGTCATTAAATACTTTATTGCGAATATAACTCTGTGTCCAAAGAATTTCATACCACCGCGTCATTAAAACTATAAAAACAAATACGGTATCAGTACATATATTGCTTGGGCGGTATATGCTTGCTTTGTGATGATAAAATAAATAAATTATATATGTCCCTTTTGAATAGAACTTTTATCGAATGATACATAATAATAAGAACATGATGACGACATATTCAAAATTTTATAAATCGTTATATGATATTAATAAAAACCGTAAAAGATAATAGACGTCACTTTACAATAAAAAACTAAAGTGATATTAATACGGTACTGGAATCAGTGCCAATTTTCAAATAGCATCAATTACATTGGAAAAAAGAAAATCATTTCTTTTTAACGACAAATTTCTACTCCTTGTAGGACTTGAATCTATGATCTCCTCTTTAAGTGTTCCTAGAAGCTTTGTTTCTACCATTGGGTCACCAACCCCAATAATAAAAAAAAAAAAATCATTATTAAGATTAAAAGTTAATACAACAATAATCTATTATAATATTTAAATGATAATAATATGAAAAAAAACTACATATTATTCCAAAAACCAAATTACTATTCATCATCACAATCATTAAATTTAGAAAATGAGAGTATTAAAGTAATTTGATAAAACATAATTTTAATTTTAATATATATGGTTATATATACACCTACCATAATAACAATCTGATTAGGTGTGATTAAAAAAAAAAACACTTAGTGATAACATGTTTCAAACCACTTTCAAGTTTCAAAAGGTAATATATTAACAGGTAATAAATTTTTAAAAAGACAAATTCAACTTCCAACCCAAACTACTTTCGAAAGAGTAGAATATTTAAAAATAATATTTTCTTTTCTAACAATAGCATGATGACCGTAAGGAAGGACCATCAATTATGAACATAGAACACCATTAGCATTTCAACAAACAATGAAAATGGAAAGCTTCAGAGGTTTACATAGTCAAGAAATTCATCAAGCAGTTCAAAACGATTAACTAAAACATTTTTGGTCCAACAGAGACCAACTATATGTATGTTTCCTTATATTAATGTTTGTTTAACATTGTGACGTTTAATTTTCTAGTTTTAAGTTTAAAATATATTTAATTTTTCTTAACAATATTTAAATATTTTAATTATGTTTAATTTTTTCAATATTATAAATATAGTTAGTATCTTACTTAACTTTTTAATAATCCAAAAACAAAGAAATGCATCTATATCTATATTAATAAACCAGAGCATTAAATCCTCCATGACGTTCAAAGAGGTCGTCCTCATTTTTTGGGTGTGCCACGTAGCATCTCCTACTTATTTCAATCCAAAAGTTTTTTTCTCTCTCTCTCATGTTTCCTCCATGATTTAAAAAAAAATTACACCAAATTAATAAACGTTTTATTATCTTTCCAACGAGTATCATAATGCTATAAAAAACGAAAAAAAAACGTCTTTTTTGTGGGTTTTTGTTCATACAGAAAAAAACACAATGTGTTCAGGTAATTCATTAATTATGTCTAGGCAAGTCACAAATAATTTTCAAACTAGGAATTCTATTTTCATCAAGAGCAGAATAGATTAAAAGCACTCATTTTCAAAAAAAAAAAAAAAAAAAAAAAAAAAAAAAAAAAAAAAAAAAGTCACACCTTCAAGAATACCGCCTCAATCACGCCCTGCAATTGTTGTTTCTAGCTCTGCTCCTCATCCAAACATACATCTTCTTTTTAATATATATTTTCATTCTTATTCAAATGATTAAAATTGTTGTTTTCTCATATTATAATACATTAATTTCTATGTTACATCATACATTTATCAATTCATATTAAATTTATCTATCCCGGAAAGCTTCCGGATATAATCTAGTTAGTTATAAAAAGATTTGAGCATTAAATAAATGTAAAAAATGGTGGTGATGTGGAAATGTAAGTATTGGGGTATGTTTGGTAAGGAGTTTTAATTAACTTTTATGAGCTTCAAGTTTTTTTTTTTTTTAAAAAAAACTCTTATTCAATAAAAAAAACCTTGTTTAGTTGAAGGGGCTTGAAGCTTTTAGTTTAGGAAAAAAAAAAGCTCTATATTGAAACGCTACTAGTATCAGCGTTTAAAAAAAGCTCATACCAGCTACAAGCTTTTAATGAGTAAATGACACAAATACTCATCCTATCATAAAAAAACATGTATACAATTTTTTTTATCAAAGCCCATTTTGGTCATTTTATTAAAAGCTACAGCTACTCTGCCAAACATTAAAATATATTTAAAAAGCTACAGCTAACAGCTAGTTTTGCCAAACATACCCTTAGGAATATTTGTAGGGTTTGATAGAAAATTGGTGCTTTTTATGCATTTATAAAAATATGATGTGGCTGCTATATATGTGCATGTTTGTGAGTGCACTCCTTACATTGGAAATAATCATTTTCTAGCAACTCGCGCATATTATGTAAATTTTAAACATACAAAAGGAAAGAAATGGACACTGTATAAATCTAGGACAATTTATGTTAAATTCACCTAGAATTACAACATCTACTGACCATTCGTAAAAAAAAACCTAAAAAAAACAAAAGGATAAATACAAAGAACCGTCATTATAGTTTGTTGTATATAGCGTAGGCGACCACTCTTTAGATATTAAATCACTTGAGCAACTTCCTTAGTTAGGTTAACATGTAATATTAGGATTAGGGTTAGTGTTCGCCGGAATTCGAAAAGAAGAACAAAATGGGTGTGCAATGTAGTTTGCTTACTGAAAAGGAAAGAATATTAGGTTCAGTTGTGTAGAATGTCAAAAACATTAGTGGACAGTGGACACAAAACATGATCCCAACCTAAAATGAATTATATAACACATCAATGCTGGAAAAAAAAAAACTGTTTTGGAAATAGGTTGACGAGTAACTGACTAGAAAAATAACAATTGATATGGACAAGACCTTATTAGATTTGTTTTTATTAGCACCACATAATGTTATGTTAGTTTCTAAATCATATGACAAATACACATTAGTTACATTTGAGACCTAACACTTGTTACATCTCACGATCTGAAACCGAAGAACCGTCATTATGGTTTGTTGTATCTAGCATAGTCAACCACTCTTTAGACATTAGATCACTTGAACAACTTCCCATAGTTAGGTTAACATGACATATTAGGATTAGGGTTAGTGTTTGCAGAAAATGAAAAAAAAATAAAAAAGGTGCACAATGTAGTTTGTTTACTGAAAAAGAAAGAATATTAGGTTTAGTTGTGTAGAATGTAAAAAACATGGGTGACAGTGGATACAAAAAACTCGACCCCAACCTGAAATTAAGTAACACATTAGGATGAAACTAAGTTGTTTTGGAAATAGGTTGATGAGTAATTGACTAGAAAAAATCGATATAGACACAACCTTATTAGATTTGTTTTTATTACCATCACATAATGTTATGTTAGTTTCTAAATCAAATGACAAATATACGTTAGTTACATTTGAGACCTAACACTTGTTACATCCCATAGTCTGAAACCGGAGAACCATAGTTATAGATTGTTGTATCTACCATAGGCAACCACTCTTTAGACATTAGATCACTTGGACAGCTTCCCTTAGGTTAAGGTGACGTATTAGGATTAAGGTTAGTATTCGCCGGAAATGAAAAGAAAAAAAAGGCGTGAGCGGTGTAGTTTGCTTACTGAAAAAAGAAAGAATATAAGGTTTAATTATGTAGAATGTAAAAAACATGGGTGGATAGTGGACACACAAACACGATCCCAAACTAAATGAATTAAGTAACACATCAAGGATGAAACTAAACTGTTTTGGAAATAGCTTGACAAATAACTAACTAGAAAAAAATAATCGATATGGACGTGACCTTATTAGATTTGTTTTTATTACCATTTCATATTGTTATGTTAGTTTCTAAATCATATGACAAATATCCATTAATTACGTTTGAGACCTAGTACTTGTCACACCTGACGGTCTAAAACTGAAGAACTGTCATTATAGTTTGTTGCATGTGGCATAGGCAACCACTCTTTAGACATTAGATTCGTTGAACAACTTTCCCTTGTTAGGTTAAGATTAGGAGTAGGGTTAATGTTTACTGGAAACGAAAAGAAAAAAAGGGTGGGCGATGTAGTGGGTGGGCGATGTAGTTTGCTTACCGGAAAAGAAAGAATATTAGGTTTAGTTGCGTAGAATGTCAAAAACATAAGTGGACTCATAAACACAATCCTAACCTAAAATGAATTAAGTAACACACGAGGGTGAAACTAATATGTTTTGGAAATAGGTTGACGAGTAATTGACTAAAAAAATCAATTGATATGGACATGACCTTATTAGATTTGTTTTATTACCATCACACAATGTTATGTTAGTTTCTAAATCATATGACAAATATACATTAATTACGTATGATACCTAACACTTGTTACATAACTACGAGTCTTAACACTTGTGTATGTCTCACAGACATTTAACCAATAGTCACGCCACTTGGTTCGCCCCACAAAGATTCATCTACAAGTCATGTATGAAACTCGTTACTTGTTAACACCCCCCGGTCACACACACAAACACATTCATTTACATGTCATGTATGAGACCTAACACTTTAGTACATTCCACAAACATTCATCTATGTGTCATGGCACTTGTTTATATCTCACAAACATTCAAACAAGAGTCATGGTACATCCCAAAAAACATTTGGCTACAAGCCACGCCAATGGGTCCCAAAATGCATGACCTATGTTTGTGACATTCATGTACAACTAACAAACGTTCACATACAATACAAGAGATTTGGATACACTTCACAAACTCCCACTTACCAAATATTAAACCTATAAATATCAATAAACCGTAAAATCTGACATTACAAGTTGAAGGTAAGAAAGGAACATTATAGCGAGGAAAAAAATCATTATTTGAATCAATGACTTAATCTCTAGAGTTGTTCTCCCTAATTGAAACGTAGATAGCAATTAGAGGCTGTACACTTTATATTCTCTTATAAAAGTGAGATCACCATCGACTTGTTTTCTTGAAATCAGGAAAGGTAACTCCTGAAGTCAACCTTTCTCTTATATGCGATAAGAGAAAAAGCATGTAATTTGATCGAGTGCACTAGTCCTTTTTGTTTGGCTTTAGGGGGCCGACAAGTCGTATCTAGCATCATTAACTGTTTTGAATACCTAGTCACACTACTATTTTTTATCGAATGCTAACACTTTACATCAGGTGATTGGACAAAATTGCTTTTAGAAGCAATCCTTTTTATTAACATTAGGATATGAGACACAACTGCTTTCAGAAGCAATCTTTTTATACACTGTTCTATTCTTAAAAATACACCAAATTAAGATTCATCATAATTCTGCAAAACATGTTTATACCAATTAGATGCTCAAATCTAAAAAACCCATTGCAATATTTTCTTACAAGGTACAAGTTTTGACAAGAGTATAATTTAGAATTACTAGTATCATCATACAGGAGTAACCAACCATTAACTGCTTAGAATAACACTAAGGGGCTGTTTGGTAAGCCTCTTAATGAGGCTCTGAACCATTCAACGCTGAATGATTCAACATTTAGCGCGTTTGTTTCAGCTTCTGAATGGAATGGTTAAGGCTGGACTATTAAAATTTGAGATGTAGCTGAACCATTAAGCACTGAACTAAGCTGAACCTTAATAAGACTCTTCTACCAATGTGGGACAATGAACTAAGCTGAACCTTAATGAGACTCTTCTACCAATGTGAGACAAGAAAACTAACCATTAAGAGATCCAACTTAATGATTCAACACTTAACCATTCAGACATCTTAATGATTTAGCACTTAACCAACCAAACATCACCTAAATTAAAAAAAAAAAAATTAAAAATATTGAAATGAAGATTGCTTTCACATGATCTCCATTTCCACATCACATTACACAGATTACACAGAACATACTATATATAACACAAGAATAACACATGTAATCACACACACTCACCTCTTTTCTAAACCCCTTTGCCTCAATCTCTCCTACACAAAAGCTTCAATCTTTTGTTTCCCATCACAAAATCTTGAAACCCCATCAAAAAAGTTTTGATTTTTTTCATTCCCATAACAAAATCTTGAAACCCCATCAATGGCTGACTCACAAACATGCAAAAGATCTGATGGCAGAAGCTGGAGGTGCAACAGGCCAGTTGCAGAAGGTAAACACTACTGTATACAACATATCCAACAAGCCCAACTCAGGAGACAAAGGCAGCCAGTGCCTGATCACCTTAAACTCCACAGAACCAAACCACACACACCAAAACTTGACCAAGAACCATCAAAGAGGGGTAAAAGGGTAAAATTGGAGATGGGTATTATGGAGATTGGTTCAGAAGTGGATTCTTTAGTGGAATTGGAGCAGAAAGTGGAGTCTCCTGAGGTTAAAGTTGGTGGCTTGGTGATTGCAGGCTTTACAAGGCCGATTCGAACGAAGAATTGTGAACCGATTCCGATTTCGGTTGTGAAGGTTGTTGTTCTATGCATTTTGGTTTTTAATTGATATGTGTTTGCCTGTTTATGACTTGATTTGTTTTTGTGTTTGTTTAATGCTTTGATTTTGTGTTTTTACTTGTTGTTGTTGGTCCGGTCCAATTAGGGCCGGCAATAGGTAGCCTATTTAAGACACGATTTGACCTGTTTAATAAAAAGTGCACTATTTGATTTTTTTTAGTTTTTAAAATAATTAAAATAAAACATTAAAATTAGGATAGGCTTTGGCATTTTTTTTCTTTGTACATAAAACATACAATTGTGTTATAGACATACAGCTGTATTATAAAACATACAACTGTGTTATAGACATACAGTTGTATTAGAGACATGAGATATAATGTGGTTAAATGAGTCATATTAATGTTTGATACTTGTGTTAATCGTGTTGTCTCTAAGTAGTTTAGCATGACATGATAAGGACCAGTTTTTCTAGCAATAGGTCAGAAGGGGTTAACGGGTCAAACCGATAATTATGTAAGGTGGGCCGAAAGGGGTAAAAGGTTTCATGAGTATCTATTCAAAACGGGTGAATTTTTGGATAATGGGTTGAATTTTTGAATGTTTTAAGGTCGTTGGCAGGTTGGTGGGATGGCTAACGGACCCAAACGGTCTTTAGAGTTGGTCAATACGAGTGGAGTTTTAGGATGGGTTGAACTGGTCAATACCTTTTGTTTTCCGTTTATTGTATTGCGTGTGTTATATTGTTCTGTAATCTGTATACATGTTTCATTAACCAAGTGTGGAGATTTCCATGTTATTTGTTTCATATTTGAATCTTTACTAAACCGTATGTTGTTTTTTCATGTATATTCATCATTTATTGGTGTCTTTGTACTTTATATTTTGTATATCGCTATGATGCATGATATTCTTCCTTGCAAAATTTGTTCACATTTGCTTGCACTTAATGACATGGTTGTTTTGGTTTGTATTAGTTCTTATTTTAGTGTATTTAATGTTTTTTTCAATTTATGGATGTAGAGTTTACCAGCTATAAAAGAAAACGTCAAAGCTGCGGCAAAGGAGAAGATCAACAAGAAGAAGATTGTTGAGCAGAAGAAGATCGTTGCGCAGAAGAAGATCGTCAAGCAGGAGAAGATCGTCACGACGAAGAAGATCAGGGCGAAGATCGTCAAGAAGTGCCATTGGTGTAGATTGACCAGCTTTTGTGTACTTGTCAAGTGTTTAACTTGCAAGAAGAACTTTTTTTGTGAAGAATGCATTAACAAAAGGTATGTTTTACCCTATCATTATATATTTGTTATATATAGTGATTCTATACTTGAAGACGTATGCATTATGGTCTTATACATTGGGAAACTTGCAGTAAATGAAGTTGAACTTACCTTTTTCCGAGTTAAATTTAATGAATCTAAGTTTTGGTTGTTTGAATACATTTAGGTGTTATTGTAAGAAGACGGTCGAGAGGGAGTGTCCGGTGTGCCAAGGGGAGTGCCCCTGCCGAGCCTGCACAAAAGGGAAACCTAAACAAGTTTCAACAAAGGTTTGAGTCCGAACCGTAAAAATTGACACGCCTGTTTTCACTTTTGGTACTATAGTATTCTGATAATCGGTCTTTTTTTCATGATTCAGGAGCTAGTTATTTATGATGTTGACGAGGATGTGATTATGTGTGATCCTGAAACGGAGATGGCGGTTTCCAATCGTGAAAAGATGTCTGACTTTGAAAAAAATCAACAACTTCGCATGATCCGGCAGCTTCTACCGGTGATGTCAAAATTGAATCAGGAAAAGCTAATCGAGTTGGACACTGAAGCTCAAAACAAAGGTATATATTGGCTAAATTGGTAATTTTTTTATGGGTCGTAACTCATAACTTGCAAAATTGGTAACTTTTGTTGCTATTTTTACAATATAAATAGCTGACGTGTATTTGTGATTACAGGGACATGTCATTACGGGCTAAAGGTTCCGATTGCAGGATATACTGAGAAGGAATGCAGGTGAATTTCCAACGCTATTTACGAATGTTAATCTCATCATTCAGTTTTAGTTAGTTTTGTGGCTTACGTTTTATATATTTGTTTGTATGGTACCACAGTTTTTGCAGGGCTTGCATTCCAGATGTTCACAGAAGTTGTGATTGTTGTTCTTTTATGCTGTGCTTAGTTTGTTGCCACAATATTCGTGATGGATTATTGCATTCGATGATCGAAAATCTGAAAGAGACAAAAATGATTAGAAGCAAACGTTTAAAAACCAAATCTTGGAGGTTTTGTTTAGACGGACGTCTAAGTTGTCCACCTAAGAATTTAGGTGGTTGTGAGAGAGGTCTGCTACGTTTAACGTCTTTCTACCCGCTTTGTCTCACTAAAGATCTCGAGGAAAATGCAAAGCAGATTCTTGCTTCTGAAAGTGGGTTATCTGATTCCTCGCCATGCACATTATGCGATGAAAAAGAAGGAGTTTATATTTCTCCACTAAACCGGACTTCAAGGATAATCACCTTGATCACTTCATAAATCATTGGGGACAAGGCAACCCGATGGTCATCCGGGACGTGTTACAAACTCAACCGAACTTGGATTGGGGTTTCGGATTCATTTTATGCCAGTATCTCAAAAAGAGTGCTGAATCCCGAAACAGCACCAAGGCAGCATCAACACAAAACACTCGTGATTGGTGCGAGGTTGAGTTTAGAAGAAAACAAATCTTCTCTGGGGGCATCACACATGAAAATGTGTGGGACGAGTCCCTAAAATTCAAACTTCGGTTTTCTTCTGATTTTCTTGAAGATCACTTCCCGGATCATCATGATGCCATTATCCGGTCGTTGCCTCTCCAAGAATGCATTAATCTGTTCGCCGGATTTATGAATCTTGAAGTCATGGCTTCTTATCTTAGCATCTTCTATGGTGGATCAGAATCAGATAACCCTATGGAAGCGGATCTTCTTTCAACTTTACGTATCCATGCATACGACGAGGTAACTTTCTTAATTTCTTATTTACTTTATTTATCATAGATTTTTATGGAAATTATTATGTATTGAAATAATTGTTAATATTTCTTTTTCGTATTCAGATCAACGTTCTTGTATATGCTAGCGCCCGTCCCATTCGTGAACCGATTTTAAACGAGGTGAAAATTTTGATGCACAAATACAATTCACAAGACCACCTCAAATCTTCAAAAAAGATTTCAAATCGGAATAAACTCGAGGGGATGTTTGCTAGCACATCAAGAACGGATAACGAGCTTCACAGTGACGTCAACATGGAGTTGACATCATCAAGGTTGGAGGACACAGCCAGCCATGAAATGGATTTAGTATCTGATGATTCGGAATCAGAATCTGACGATGAAGATCTATCACTGGGTAACAGTTGTGGGGCCCACTGGGATATCTTCCGTAGAGAAGATGTTCCAAAGCTTTTAGAGTACCTTCGAAAGTATTCCGACAAGCTTACCAGATTTCACGGCTCTCCCAAAAAGGTATAATAAATGTCTAGTATTTTGTTTTTGTATATGTATCACAATCTATTGGATTGCTCAAATATGTATTTGCTTTCATCGTCATTACAGGTTGTCCATCCGCTTTTTGATGAAGTCTTCTACTTAGATGACAGTCATAAAATGAGACTCAAGCAGGAATTTAGTAAGCCTCCTTCAATCTCTCCACAAGTGACTTTTAAATTTTTATTCTCTTTTCGGTTATTATTAACGTTATTTTTGTTTTGTATCTTTATTACCATAACTAGACGTGGATGCACTGAGCGTTGAGCAACATATAGGTGAAGCTGTTATCATTCCTGCTGGTTGTCCTTACCAGATGAGGAAAACTAAGGTAACGTGTTATATAACGTTTACTCGTTAAGTACTAGAAAAATTTAATTCTTAAACCATGCAAATAAAATTCTGATATGTTTAATGTTATGCAGTCATGTGTTAATATGACTTATGAATTCTTGTCACCGGAAAGTGCACTGGAGTCCATCAAACTGAGTGATGAAGTTCGCTTACTTCCGGTAAGGCACAAAGCCAAAGGGAATATGACGCAGGTAAATAGTGTATGGTGACTAACAAACATATTATTATTCTTTAATATTTTAATGTATGTTTCTGTTGTCTAATTTAAGAAATGTATGTTTCTGTTGCTTAATAGGTGAAGAAAACGGCGATCAGTCGAATGCAGGAAGCAATTGAAGCGATGCGTGAGGTGTTTGTCTCACAACCAGAGTAAGTCGTTGTTTTGGCTTGAAGAGTGGCGTGTGGTAAATAGATAAGACTTAGCCATACATAGCTTGTGACTTGTGTAAACTTTTTGTAGCTTTTTTGGCCAGAAATAGGGCCCATGCTTTATTATATATGCAATGTGGTTTTTTCTAATCATATCATGATAGACACACACACACATACGTATATATAGTTATATACATGTAAGATGTTGAATAAAAGGAAAAGATCCGTAAGAAGTCGTTGAATGATTGACATTATTGCTAGCGTGGAATCAAAATTGTGGTCATAAATCTAGCATTTGATGCTTTGTTCGTAGGTCTTTGGTTAACATTTGTCGCCATTACAAACTCTTGATGGAACTTTAAGCTTACGCACCAAATCAAATTGCTCAACAATCTAATAAATACAGTCAAAACATAAAGAATACCAAGGGCAATAGTTTAAGCACAAATTTTATTAAATTACCAATTCTTGTCTCGTTGAATGAGTATACTGATTGCGACTTTAGTAAATACATCATTGTGATCACACGTATATAAATTGTAATATAGGGAACAACTTACATCTGGATTTAGCAACTTGGGTCGAATTTGTATGAAGTTACGGTATGTTTATTGTTGCTAAAGGTGTTAATGTTTTCTATTCGTGGGTCGAATTTGTATGAAGTGACGATAGTGAATATATGATTGTGGGTCCCATATAGGAGTAATAACTAATCGAGATGGGGCCTACAAACGAATTATAAGCTAATTACGTCTTGAATCTTGGAGTAGTGCACGATAAGTCTTGGGCAAGTGTGCAAAATATAACAGACTTCGCTCGTTTAATGTTGTAATAAAAAATACTTTACTAATGATTCTTGCTGTTATAAAGTACCATATATATAAAGTACCATATAATTCTTATTGCACACTATATCATGAATATGAATGTATAGATAGATTCAAGATGTATATATGTGCATATAATGTATATATGTGTGGCCCTTGGGGGGCAAAAGTAAAGTTGCACTAGTTTTAACGTTATTTTACTAATTTCGTGAAAATAACGTTAAAAATGACGGACGGTTAATCATGCATCATGTGGTGGCGTGGATAGCCAAAAGACAAAGGGGTACATGCACCGATTGGGTTTGTCCTGATTGCTAAGTGTTTTGTGCCTTATGTCCAAGGCTTGATACCAAACCACATCGAGCCGGGGGTCTCACTGGAAGCAGCCTCTCTATTCTTAGGGGTAGAGGTAAGGCTGTCTACATCTTACCCTCCTCAGACTCTACCTTAGCTTTGCTATATGTGGGATAAACTGAGTATGATGATGATGACGATGAAGATAGATTCAAGATATCATTTCACTGTCTTGTTAATACATTCACATTACTGTATGATTACATGGCAAAATCAATAATTAGAACGATTCATGCTTTTGGGACCTAAACGCCTCGGAGCGCCTCGCTCTTTTTTAAAACCAAGGCCGTGATGTGAAATTGATAGAATTTATGATGCTGTTGTCAGAATTAGCTGTAATGTGAATGCCAATTTGACCGAGTTTTGCGCTTGCTTTTTTGCATGACTACTCATACAAAATTTTAGCAAAATTCGTTTGCTTCCCGGCATAAAATACCATAGAATTTATGATGCTGATGTCAGAAATTATCTGTAATTTTATCATTTGGAAGAACTTGATAGTTATAATGACATCAGCGATAACAATATTCTTGCAATTTGTATTAAACTTTCTTGATTATGGCAGCGGTAGTTACTGTCATTATCTAGATTTCTCATTAATCTATACGTATAAATTTCATGTCGCAGGTGGTCTTGGCCCTTTGTTATTTCTCATTCGAAGCCTCCTTGGCTCTTTCATAGTGTTCTATAAAGGGTATTTTAGTCAAACTCCTTAAAATCTCCTGGATTATAAAGCTGCACACAAGCGCCGTAATGTTTATTTTGTTCACGAGTAGTAAGGTATGATTTGAAGAAAATCCTTAATTTTCTAGAGATGTAATGCATTAATTATTTCCATAGCTCAAGATATGGTCAAAGGCATATACTTGTTGAATAAACGCACCTTTGACTCGATTTTTCCTTGCCGGGATATCTTTGACTTTTCACAAAGTTTAAGACAAGGTTAAAAGTGTATATATATATAGTGTATTAATTCTGATTCATTCACATTCAAATCTTTGTTTGTAATATTCATATATATTCCCTTTTAGGTGTTTCGATTGGCTTTGACGGTTTTGCTGAAAGTCAAAGAAATGGTCAGCAACGCCTACATTCTGTGTACAGTTATTATGTAATTATTTAACTCTCTTTTTCAGTCTATATAAGAAATATAAATTCTATTTAATCACACATAGCTAATGGTTTATATGGAAACATTAACCATTTCAGGTCAAGTGAAGGTCTGCGACGAGCCAGCCGGTAAGAGGTAAAGCTAACAATGGTTAAACCAATAAAAAATTTGAAGTAACCTTACCCTCCTTAATTTCCCTTCCTTTCCAGGTATGTTGAGTTTAAATAAATTTAAAATAAGATTTTATTAAATTGTTCGGTTGACTACCCTCATGCTATGTTTGACTGTGCATAGTCCTAGCCAGGCGTTGGTTTGACTTTGAACCAACTTTAAAATATGGTTAGAATTACATATATGGTAAACTAATATTAATCTCTTAACATTTTGCTTTACTCTAATTATATAGACATATAGTTAATTTTACATAAATGTTTGACCAAGATTTTTCATTTGACTTATGGTCAAAACTCAAAAGTGCATATTCGCCGTATTAGTGATTAAAGTAGTTGCATGTTTTAAACTTTTAATTAGGACGTTCCTAAAACGGACACCAGAACAAAGCAAGAACAAAACTCCTTTTTATAATAGTATATATCTTAATTTTCTAGAGATATATGCCTCGCACGTCGTGAAGAGGGAAAGCTTTTACAGGTGCAGTTTTATTTTATGCTTCGTTGATGTGTATCTTCGGTTTCTTTAGTTGATGTGAAATCTTAGTTTCTATTCACTTACACAATGATCTAGCTCTTGCTCTGGATCTAGTTATGGCAGGGTCTTAGATTCTAAAGTCAACTTAAGAAGAAGTCAACCTATCTGAAGTCAACTTCATAGAGGTTGCCCGAAGAATTTCATACCCGTAGCACATTTTGTATAGTAAGCCTCCATTTTTGTTTGTTGGTTTCAAGATGTAAAGCAAACGGGTCTTTTGACCCGCATCCAAGTCCAAGTTTGATCCGACTTCACTTGTTTAGCATATGACAGAACATCGTACTGCAAAACTGAAGTTTTGGTGTTTTCATTTTTATGTGACAAGCCATGAAGTCAAAACACCAAAAATTTAGTTTTGCGAGACGATGCTTGATCATATGCTAAAATGTTTTTCCATGTTAAAGTACAAATCAAAATCAAGCAACCCGTTTCGTTAAATAGTTTGAAGTTCAAACAGGTTAACCGCATTCAAGTTGGCTCAAGCTTCACTTTGGACTCAGTTCAAAAGGCCCTTTCGCTTTGCGTCTTGAAACCTGCATTCAAAACATTAGGCCCGAAATTGGAGGATTGTATTTGTAATTGTATTGTATATAGATATGATATAGTGGATGGACTATATAATTGTATTGATATTATTTGTTTAACTTAAATATATTTCGTTTGTTTTGCCCTGTGGTATAGAGAGCTAAAATCAAACGTGATTTGAGTTTGGAGTAGAGGTGCACAAATTGTGTTTAATATCCGGTTCCGGGTATGAAACCGGGTCCGAGTATCATCGGGTATTGAGAGGAATTGGGTAGGGTTTGGGTATGGTATTACTATACCTTATGTACCTGGCTAGCGTATGATCAGGTTCGGGTATAACCGGCTATTGGAACCGAGTATGGGTTTGGGTATTAATAACTAGTTTGAAAAATAAGTTTTGTTTTGTTTTATTTTATTGTTTTACAGAAAAATAAATTCATTTAAAAATTAAATTTGTAATTTGTAAATTATTTAAAATAAATTACAATAACATGCATTACTTACGTACAAAGTATTTGCTTTATAACATGCATTTGTAAGAAACTTAAATATAAAAGTTGTAAAGTAAACATTCGGGTATTCTATCGGGTATTAAAAAAACCGGGTTCGGGCATAGGGTATAATGGTTTCAGGTTTTTTCTCATTATAAATCGGGTATGGGTATTGAGCTCAAAATGTATACGCTATCCATATCCTATGGGTAGGGCCCGGATCGGTTACGGGTATAAAATACCAGGGTATAAATATAACTAGCTTTGGGCTTTTTATTCTCAGATCTGGTTCCGGATACAAGTTTTTTCGCGCACCTCTAGTTAGGAGTTGCGAGAGTTAAATGGGCTCAATTGAGCATGACTTACAGAGTTACAAATGTAACTAGGTCACGAGCTAAGCCGACCCGACTTTTGTTCATGCTTGGCTTGTTTACAAACCGAACTGAGCCAATCGGTTCGTTCACAATTGAGCGGAAAATCAAGCGAACATTTTTCAGGTGAGTGCCGATCGAGTCACGAGCATCGAATGATTTGAACAGCCTAGACGTAACAGACATAGTGTTCTAATTTTAAATGGGCTTAATTTTATTGTAAAGCACAATAGCACATGACTGTTTTAGTCTACATGGGCTATGGGCCACTCGCTGGGTAAGTGAAGCCCATGTATGTGTTGCTACCTATTTGTCTATTTGGGCTATCATCTGGGTTGGTCAGTAGTGGCGGTGGTCGTGGTCGTGGCAGTGGTAGCGGTAGTGGTGGTGGTAGTCCTAGTCGTGGTAGCGGTAGTGTCATGGTCGTGGTAGCGGTAGCAGTATACATACAAAATGTACAAGTCTTAAAGCTAAAAATATCAATTATATACATACAAAATTATATATAGCCCAAAAAATACCCCGCCGCAATGTGCGAGTTCCTGCTAGTCACATTAAATATGTACAATTAAATAATTAATCATCTTATCTACGAAGAATAACCTTACCATTTGCATCTTCATTCATAATCGTTACAACTTCACTAGGAGGATTAACATGCCAAATCCGAGGCCCTTCTAACCGATGCCCGATTTTCGCAAACTTATCAGCGACTCTATTACCTTGTCGGTAAACATGTGTCACTAAACAGTTTCTAAACTCCGGTAAAAGTAACTTAATACAACTAACATGTTTTTGCACTTCAACACATTTGACATCCCTTTTAAGTGACACTATATCAACCAAAGTCATATAATCTCCTTCAACCCATATATCACCATCACTATAACCATTTTCAAGAACCAACTCAAGACCGCGACGAAGGGCTGCGAATTCAGCGACGGCGCTATTACTTTTCCCTATGGATTCGGCATAGCCTAACAAAAAATCCGCATTGTGGTCGCGTATAACGCCTCCTATGCTTGCTTTACCGGTGTTGCATTTGCATGATCCATCAAAATTTAGTTTCTTCCATCCGATTTCGGGTTTTTTCCATGAAACTTTAATCGGTTCAATATGCGAGTTTCGGATGAAAACTCGGTTTAAAATGTGACTTTTGTATATCCTGCTAAACATTGTTGCCATAATATTTGTTTTTCTATGCCAAAAGTTAATGAAAAACTACATGATGTTAATGGACACAATGAATCTTTAGGGAACTTGGAGGATGGGACAAGAAAGGAAGATTCTTAATCATATTAACAAGAAATGAAATAATATTGGATGATGCATTGTGTTGTTTTATGGAGAGATTTAAGAAGATTTTATGGAGAAAATATAGAGGGTGATCTAATATGAGGAATGAGAGGTCAACCTTTGTCAACAAATAATGACCTTTAAGTCATTAACCCTCACAAATAATGGCCATCATTCATTGAAAATTTTGAATTGAGAATATGTATGTACAACACATTGCGCATAACTAACTACTCACCTGAAGCTCTCTTGGAAAAAGCTCGCTCGATAGGTCACCACCCACCGTTTGTCCGTCCCCTCCAGGATCCGATAGTCCAACCCATTTATTTGAACATGTCAAACGGGTTGGGTGTAGTAATCAAGTTGTAAACATGTTAATAATGTTGGTAGAGTGTAAAAATACGGGTTTAACAAGTCAGCTAGAACACGACTAGTTCACTAAACGAGCTAGATATGACCACCCGAACCAAAATATTTTTGTGTCGTGTCAGCAACCACCCCTATATGTGACTTACAACCACCAGCTCATAAGAATTAGTCTCATTCATATGATCCAACTCATTTTTTGGGACATTTATATTTTTTTAACATAAACTTTCATTAATATATCGTTGCTCTCAAACCGAGAGCCGCCAAAAAACTAAGTACACATATACAAAGAATAATTGGCCCAATCCTTCCAAACAATATTTTTAAACTTCGATCTATTTTTCAGCCAAAAAAAGACCTTGACTTGATCTCGGCCACCACCTCCATAACCTTCGTGGGCTTGTCTTGAAAGACTTTAGTGTTCCTAGTATTCCATAAGACCCAAGTTGTAATCATAACCATACCTCTAATAATCTTCTTCCTCCACTTCCCGCCATAAACATTCTTGTATAGCATCAATAAATCCTCATAATCATACGCAAAAAACGGATCTAACTTACACCATTTACAAATACCACTCTAAACCCCATACGCAAAACCGCAACCAACGAACAAATGTTTTAAGTCTTCTTCCTCCGTATTACATAAAGGGCACGACACATCATTAATCTGTATGCGCCTTTTCTCCGAAGCAACCCGAGTTGGTAATCTATCTTGCTCCGCCCTCCAAAAGATTAATTTATATAGAAGGGTGATGCTATCTAGACATCCCAAAAACACCCTAGACACCCCCCTTACGGACCGTGGAGGCCCCCACGGCCCGTTGTGGCCAAATCAGTGAAAAATGACGGGTCGTGGGGGCCTCCACGGCTCGTCATTTTACAGAAAAGTGAAAAACGACGGGCCGTGGAGGCCCCCACGACCCGTCCTAATACGAGGTACGAGGTGTCAGTCTGAACCCACTGCAAAAGCAGGGGGTTCAGACTAAAAAGGTCTGAAAAGGTGTTTCACCACGGGCCGTGGGGGCCTCGACGACCCGTCAAAATGTATTAGGTCTGGACATTTAATGCCTCCACGGCCAGTGGAGACGTTGACAGGCCGTCAAGATTTCAGATTTAACCAAAATGTGATCAGCTTCTTCCTCATTTGAACCAAACCTTAAAACATCACCACCACCAAAAGCCTCAACCCATCTCGACTTCCCGGTCTCACGATGTCATATTTACATAGCTATTCAACCGTTGACCTGTCTGAGAACGAGTCTTTCGTCTATGAAAGCGTAGGGTATGAACCCGAGGTTCAAGTTGGTGAATAGGAGGTTAAATCGGGGCTTCGTGGTAATGACGGGAAGATGCTGCCCGATCTCAACCAGAAATATATAGAGGAAGAGGAGTCATTTTTCGTGCCACCAAGCTACCCGCAGTACACATATGGGACTTACCATTCGCACGGGAGTGGTGCTAAGGACTTCGAGGAAGATGATAACGGCTCTAAGGAAGATGATGACAACCAGAAAGATGCTTCTGAGGGTGTTGACATAAAAGTGGAACCTAACCCGGATGTTTCGTATGAAACCAATCAGGTGCATTTATTTATTTACACTAGTATATCTTTACATGTTTTAGGGTTTGTTGGATTGAACTAGTATATATTTACAGTGGTATATAATTAAGACTAGTATAAATTTAGACTAGACTCTTATATAAATTTTCAGGTATTCGGGTCTGCTGAAGAGTTGAAACAATGGGCTTATGATAGAGCCCTTGCTAGCGGTTACGTCATAGTGACCGGATGTGATACCCCGCAAATTCAGGTTCTCACTTTAACTAAACTCTAGTTACGTTCCTTGCATTATACTTAACTAGGGTTAGCTAGATAGGACACACGTTGCATTGTTGTGAGTTAATAACTGAATACATGATTAGTGAACCTCGGACGTTGGTGAATATTGAACTAATTTGGATTGATTGCGATTATGTGTCTCTGTGATATTCGATGAACTTATGTGAAAACCATACGTGATTGTGAGAACCTAAACCAAATACGTTAATAAAATCACTAAAGGCGGATCATTAGGATGGTTAGGGTCTTAACGCATGGGGTTGCACTTATTACGGTCCGAAATAACGAAAACGTCGAAGGAAAACACGTCGGGAGACGAAACGGACCACCGGCGCGCGCCGAGGGCCTGTGAGCGGCCGCTCACAGAGCCCGAGCAGCCGCTCGCCGGGGTCTGACGACTCTAAACCGCCTCAATCTCCTATTTAAACACTCTTAAGCCCCATGCAACCTCTAAACTCAACCCTAATCGCCTCCTACTGCCCCCTTACGAATTATTAACCCCTAACAACCTGCAAAGGCTTAAGATCATCGATTGGGAAGCTCCTAAGGCGTTCGGTTGATTGTATCGAAGAGCTAGGGGTATAATCTTTAATCCTTTACGCTTTAATCTTATTTTTATGTTATAAAAATCATATAACAAAGTTTGTCCAGGTCTGAAAGCTTTTTGATAATCATTAAAACTTGAGGTTTTTGAAGATTAAACGAATTAAACATGATGATAGGCGATTAGTAATATCATAAGTTACTTGTTGCGCAAGTTGTTGAAGTTTTGATCATTAAAGTTGTAATCTTTGCATGAATAATGATAGAATCTGATCAAAATAGGTATTAAGAATGTTTGTTAATGGTTATTGATGATTGTTGGTTGTTTGTATGCACACGGTAGTCGTTTAAAGAAAGATTTAGGTGTAACTAAAATCTGGACAGAATGATTAGATGAACTTGTAGGGGCTGTAACACGACTTTAACATGGTGATTTTGGTATTTTCTTTACATGGTTAAATCACACCTGGTCTTAGCTTTTCATAATGGGTAAAATCAAGTGATTTGGACGTCGGTTGAGTCGTTTTTGAAATTTTCTTTGAAAATAGGTCATATCAGAATTTCGGGTTAATAAACTGAGTCGACTTTGAGTCATCATAACTCGAGTTTTGTAAAGAGTTGGGTTATGAAATTTTTACAGAAGGTTAACATTGAAGTAATTTGAGTTTTCCAAGTGGATTCATCCCTTTTGGATGAATACACAATTTTTGGGAATTTTTCTACCAAACTGGTCTGTTATGAACGTTTTCTGAATATAGCTGTGTTAAACGAATTTTAATTATTTTTGTGTTTGGATTTAAGACAAAACAAAAATAAGGGTTGTTAAGTGAATCCCAAAGAATATTCAGTAAACATTTGGGAGATTAATTCACTGAGTAACTATTTTAAATAAATTAGTTTTGATGACGCACAATCTGTCCTAAAAACACAGATTGTGTATTGCGTGCTTATGTGATTAATTGAAGTCATAGGTGTTATGTAATTGATATGTAACTGAACGGGCACTTGTATGAGACGCATATGGAATGTGAAAGCTAATTATAACTAACATATTCACCAACGAGTTCGTAGGGTTTACTATTGCATGTAGAGTCACTAGGTGTCACCTACACACTTTTGAACGTTTAAACGCCTTGGACAAACGAGTTATATGGTGTAATGATATTACGCCTATACTTACTTAGTGACACTTATATTAGGGTGTCGGTAGCACACTTTACTTGCGGTTTGGATTTCTTTTGCTTGCACACTAAGGTGAGTTTCACTACTCTTTTTCTCAAAAGCATGCGTCTCAGGTATGAGACAACTTACTTAACATTTTACTAGTCCGGTTTGGGACTACTTACATATCCCTGGTTGGGATGTTATGGATCCTTGTGTGGGTCGTTTACTTTGATGGATCCTTGTGTGGGTCGTTTACCTTGCTAGTTCGCAAACTGTGTCCTTGATGAACTAAACCAACTCTATCATCTGTAAGTCCTCACGTACCGAATGAGTTGCCGGGATTGGCAAGCGGGTTATTTGTTGATAGCGCTATTAGGTCTTACAAACCTCACACCGGCTCGGGGAGCGCGGGCGTGAACTATAACTTAACGAAACTTTATCATTGTGGATAGACAATGATGTCAGGCATGCGGCTCACATTTGTGGCTACACGTACATAGCAGTTCGGTATATTCGGTGTTAGTTATCATGAATGGGCTAGCTACCCTTGACATGCGACGAACTAGTGGTTACACGGTTCTAGGAACCAATTCATTTTACTCATTTACGTGGTTTTGGAAACCAGCGCATTTTCATACTCAACTACTTTACTTTGTGAACTCACCAGCTTTATGTTGACACACGATAGCATGCTTTTGCAGGTAACTAGGAAAGGAGCACAGTTAGGGCATGCATCATGTCATGGGTCTCAAACATTAAACTATCTTTAAAACTTTTAACTACTTTCTTTTGGTTTTGGGCGCGGTGTTTTGCGCAAACTTTATTTAACTGTTTTTCCGTTCGCTTCCGCTATACTTATATTTGGTTTGGTTAAACATTAAACTTGGTTTTGCAATAACGAACTAAATGGTTGGGCATTTAGAGTCGTTCCTGTGACTTATGGCTATGGGATCCTGGTTCGTCATGCGCTTCGCGGTATAAACCCCGCAGTGAAAATTTGAGGGTGTGACACCGGACGTTCTGTTTCAAAAGGCACGAGAAATAAAGCAAAAAAAATTAGGATATGGCTGAGATGCGACCGTGGTGGCGAAGACCAAAGTACAACCACAGTACGGGTTTCGGGTAGCAAAAAGATTAACTATCCATTTAAGTTAATAGGGAGGCTACGCAAAGAGGGTTGGAAGTTGGAGGTGGATAACCCGAATCATAGCCACGACCCTTTTAAACATGTTGAGGGTCACGCTTTTGCTAGGAGGCTCACACAGGATTAAGAAAATATGGTGGAAACGCTTTATTTTCAGGGCCTGGAACCAGCAAACATACATTTAGCCATTAGAGAACAAAACCCGAATAATGTATGCATTCTACGATACATACACAATACCATTAGGAAGATTAAACACAGAATGTACGGCGACAAAACTCCAATGCAGGTATTATTATTACTTACTATTATTGTTAAATATTATTATTATTGTTAAATATTAAATATTGTTATTGTTATTATTATTGTTATGCAAATACTCGAGAGTATCTTGGTTGAAAAGAAATTTACTTACTACACCCAGCAGAATCCGGAGACAGATGCTGTTGAGAATATTTTCTTTTCACACTGGGTCTCGTACAATCTCTGGCGTGCCTTCCCACATGTGTTGTTGATCGACGCCACCTACAAAACGAACGAGTACAGAATCCCGTTTGTTCAAGTTGTGGGCGTGACATCGACAAACTTATCGTTTTTGTATCGCCCATGCATTTATCATTAAAGAGAAAACGAGTAACTACGTATGGGTGCTAGAGAGGCTCAGAGATTTGCTGGAGGAGTGTATGGAGCCACGTGTAATTGTTACAGATAGAGATCTGACTCTAATGAATGCATGTGCTACAGTTTTCCCAAATGCTTCGAAATTGCTTTGCAGGTATCATATTCAACAAAATATTGCAAAGTATCATAAAGCAGGATTTTCAAAAGAAGAATGGGAAATATTTTTACAGTCTTGGGCTCGAATGTGTAGATCTGCTGACTCGGATTCTTACGTATACAACCTTGACCTGCTCTACAAACGACTGTGTCGGGACAGACGAAAGGGTATATATTTTAATTTTTTTGCTTTACAAGCGTACATATTTTCTTTATTGACATTGTTATTCTGTTTTTTACAGCGGTTTATGACTACATGGATAAAAATTGGCTCCAAGATTATAAAGAAATGTTTGTGGAAGCATGGTCACATGTAATGATAATTACATAATATTTTTTGTATGTTCATGAAAGAATTACGTAATTATCATACACTTTGTACATGATAATTACGTAATGATAATTACGTAATGTTTTCAATGTTTTCATGAACATACAAAAACATTACGTAATTATCAAGTACAAGAGTGACTTTGCACACTTCGCACGTTTGTATTACTTTTCACAATAACCGCCCCTATATATATATATATATATATATATATATATATTAGTTATATTTATAATTATTTGGTTAAATAGGTTTACTTTTAAAGTTATATTATTTAATGTTCAATTAATCTATACTACATTATAAAGGAGAAAATATTTCTACAAATTTCATGTTACATGAATTTTAAGATAGTAAAGGAAAAGTCTCATGTATAAAATCCAAATGTCATGTAATTTTTTCCTTTTCTACCCTTCATGCAAAACCTACTTGTATACATTTTTTTTTATCATAACCTCCCATCACCATAAATCTATATCTATAATATTATATTATAATCAAACAAAATTAAGTAATTACTACATTTTCTTAAAATAATTGCAAGTTTATATAAAAAATTTATATATAACAAAATTATACAAAAAGTTTCTACACATACGAATATATACCTATACACCTTAAAAAGATTGTAAGAATCAATAAAAGTCGAACTTTAAGTAAAAAATAATAATTTTGTGATGCTTTTTCTTAAAAAAAATGTGCTCTTGAATTAGTTCACGAACCGAAACCGAACCGAAACCGGTCTTTCAAATCGGCGAAACCTGGGCCGAACCGAACCAAAACCGGTTCGGACACAAACCGGCACCAAACACAAACCGGTTTGGAACCGGTTCGGTTCCTAGAAAAAAACCATTATGTGCACGTCCATAAAGTTCTCAGGTTGGGATGTCTTATGTAGAATATTTTCAACTAACCTAACTTCCACTTTCACTTTCCGATACCACTAATAGAAATTTATAGTACACTTGATTAACAGTTGTATTGCATTGCTTTTATCATATAGAAAAAGTTATGGGTATGTTTCTTTGCATGTTGATTATATATGAGGCGTTCCAACATTCTCTTAATGTGGATCTTATAAAGGTCCCTATGATTTCTTCTCCTCGGCAATCTATCCAGATTTGGCACTTTCAGCATATTGAGTAGGACTATTAGTATAATAATAGTTGCTAATGAGTCAAACCGCTACTTTCATTTTTTTTAGCGGCATGTAGGTCAAATTGCGTATGGTATATAGAACGTATAGCATGATATCATGTCTCCTTGTAGCCTTTAAAAAATTACCCCACTGTGAAGCACATGTGCTTACCCACACACAAACATACACCTTACATATTGATTCTTTAAATCGTTTTAAGGTTTGAATTATGTTTCCGCCCTATATTATCGACTCCGTCGCAACACGTGAGTTCCTGCTAGTTATTATCTGTAGTTGACTTATAAGAAAAACAACTTTTGGATAAAATGAATATCTCACTTTTGATAAGTGCTATTTTCTCAATCATACAATGGTTTGACTAAAGAATTTACCAAATGGCCGGGGTTAAAACTAAGAACATTTTAGACTTTTAGTGCTGATACATAGCTTATACATTAACTTTATAAATAACATTGCTAAGGTTAGTAGCTGTTTCCGATTCTTAAAGGCTTCTGGCTAATTCAAGGGAACAAACCATCTTCAATTCTTTTTTAAGTATAAAAAGTTATAATTTCCTAGAGGCCGGTTTTAGCAAATACATTTAAGAGCGTGTTAAACAAAAATATTTAAAGAAATGGACCTAGTAAACAATTCTGGTAATTTAAACTAAAATCTAATATAATATAAATATTACATTAATATATTAGCATCCAATGCTTCTTGGAGTTCATACTTGAACAAGTTGCTACAATAGCTTATATCTCTATCTTCTTCTATAGTGCTTTCATTAGCGTAGGCCAAATTTGAATTAATGGGAGTTATGCTTGATGAAGAAGGCGTACACGTTGATGAATGCAAGAACCTTGACATGAGATCACCAACTTTGTTACTGAAGTTTGATTGAGAATAATTTTTAAGCTCAATATTGCAAGCTAAAGCATCAATTGTTTGGTCTACATTGGGTTCCATGAGCTTGGAAGTTTCACTAGAAAATGGAACACCACATGAAAAAGTGTCTTGATTTAGAATTTGATTTTGAACATGATAGTTGGATTCTTGAACTTGTAGGGTATTTTCTAGATGGTTTTGGTGTGTGCTTGGATAACTGAATTCAAGGTTTTGATTGCCTTGTGACGCAAGGAACAAAGCGGCTAACCTCAACATGTCAAGGTCAACCGTGGGTTGGATCCCTGCCAAGCTCAAAATGGATGAAAGATCTAGCCGAGGTTTATGAGTGACAGGATCAATTCCCATTCGAATGAGTCTTTTTCTAATGTGAGTGTTCCAATAGTTTTTTATCTCGTTATCCGTTCTTCCAGGCAAATGAGATGCAATTGTTGACCATCTATCCATTAACCAAACATTAATAATTAGACAACATATTATAATAATAATAATAATAATAATAATAATAATAATAATAATAATAATAATAATAATAATAATAATAATAAACGTTTTGAAATCCATCAATCTAACATTTGACAATTGAAAACCAATTTTCAAAGCATCTAAAGTCTAACTACAAAATCTAGAAAAATATTTGAAGAACATCAATTAGAAGGTTAAGAACTTTGACTTACTTATTGCCCAAGACACCATGAAGTTGAATGATGGTTTCCTCCTCATCAAAAGAGAACTTGCCTCTTTTAATATCCGGTCTAAGATAATTCGTCCATCGTAACCTACAACTCTTTCCACATCTTTGAAGACCTATAAATAGTCAAACAAAACAAAAAATCTATTATAATTGAAAACCATTATATAATGATTTCTATGAACACTAACACATTCTTGTGAGTTGTAACAAATATATAAATATCATATACATTTAAACAAAGCTTCTTAGTCGGTCAGCAAAGAGTTATTTTATCCTCTTGGCCCCTAACAGTGTATATATGATACTTTACAAACTGATCGACGACGAAACGTACCCGCATTCTTGGGAAGAGTTCTCCAATGTCCATAACCATTCTTGTTAATGTAGTCAATGAGCTTTTGGTCTTCTTCGGCAGTCCATGGACCTTTTCTTAAACCACCATTTTTGTCACCCTGAGGTGTTCTTCCCATGATAATGATAATGATGGTGTTAACAGTTAAGTGTTAACTAGTAATATTATATCAAAATATCAATATATCAATATAATCTGTCTTATAGAGAGAAAATATATATATATATGGTTGTGTGTGTGAAATGGAGATATACACATAAATATAAACATGGAAGAAGCAAAATAAAGTCAAATGGGATTGGGATGGGTAGCCGTCCATTGTATTATCTCATGGCTACGTGTCCCTTCTGTTGAGAAATAACACAAATCGAACGCTTTTTTTTAAAGATTTTTTGTTAATAAATATGCCGGATAAAATCTAACACACTTTTATGGCTAATTGTTTAATTTCTTTTGTATTAATATTTTTTTGACCTTGGTGACAATTTTTACGTGTCACTATCTTATAAGATAAAACTTCATTTAGTCAACCTTCGTTATTTACGTATTGTATATGTATTTATATTTATATGTACGTACGTAATCGAAGCACGGCATTGTAAAAAGGATAACTAGCTCTTTTGGTGAAGATGTTATGTTATTGAATGAAAAAGAAACTGAATAAGGTTTTTTTTTTCTTTTTTATAAACACTTCTAAATTTAACACGTATTGGCAAATTTTTATAAATGAAAGCTCACAATTAAACGCTAAAACTTATAAAGGTATATTAAACACGTAAATTAAGGTAATCAGTGATTTACGTATCTTACACTAACAAGGAATGATTTAAAAATTGTAAGAGTCGGGGAGAAATCTTCTAGGCCGAAATCAAACGCCTAAATAATGGAATTTGAGTTTAATAGTTTGGTCAAACCAGAGCTTATGACTGTTTGTCACGTAATCCCGCTCGTCGAGACATTTTCATTCATCGCTTATGTGCATCATAACTCTACTCGTAGTACACAATATGCTCTGTTTATAAGCCTTTTCAATTATATTATTTTGTTATTGTAAATGGTCTAAATAGAAGTCTTCTAACTCTGAATAATTTCTTATTAATACATCTTATCCAATGTTTTTTTTTTTTTTGAACGGCCAACTAAACAACGCCGGGTATTTCGTACGCGACCCCTCAGTGGCAAAGACAGGGGCACAGCCCGGCCCACCCCGGACGCACCAAGCCCCTAGCCCGCCTGACAGCCCGCTTCCAGAGAAAACCCGACCCACATACCCGCCCGAAGGCACGACAGTAGTGACCGGTAAAACCTGACGAGATTAGGACTCGAACTCATGACCATAGGCCATGAGTCATCCATCATTTCTCATTATGTCTTTCGTAGGAATCAAACCTGAGACCTTCAAGAGAGATCTCTAGTCTTATCCAATGTTATAAAGATTGGTTTTATATTATTTCGGTTTGGGGTCAGCAACGGTTCAATAGGTTGTACCATGCAATTCAACTTGTTGTAATTGAACATTGATCTTATCTAAAATAGTTGAACATGCACCATTTCTTAATTAATGCATGGTTTTGTTAGTAACATCAAGACTAGCCACATACATCGTTTTCTAACCGGGTGTGGGCGGTGGAGGTGGTCTAAAATGTCGTGGTATAATACATCATTAGCTGTACTCCGCCGTAATATTATAGCCACGTACCCTTTTCAGTCTATTTTTTATTTATTAAATTCACGGGTTTCTTACAACTAGTTGTTTGTTTATTTATTTATTTATTTATTTCAATCATGTCCCATATTTTATTATTAATTATTAATCTTATGCATGGTTTCAAAATAATCAACACTTATCATACATACGTCATGCATAGCTCAGCTCACTTCATTTATAGTTTATCAAGATGGCTAAGGTCACGGGGTCCTGTGTTGTGTGTCAATACATTATACTTTTCTACTTCACGTACTACGAAAGTGTACTTGAGATCCAAATAGTAAATTACGTACGGTTTCTTACTTTCTTTTTATTTTGAATTTGAATATTTGATCAATCCTATGACACCACGTGGCCGCATGTTCTTACAACAACAACATGCCGAACGATTGTCTTTGGTTTTTCGAAAGTTGTGTTAGATTCAAGAGCTAGATGATGAGGTTAAGAGAGGTAGGGTTCGAATTTGGCGGTTGTTGATCGGTTGCTATTTTCTTTTACTCTGATTTGCCATTGTTTTCGGACAAAAAATTCTGTGAGACAGATATTAGTGATAAAAAAGACGAAATTAAGTTGTGAACAACACTAGTAGAAAAGTGACTCTTTTGCTACAAAATTTTCTTAGGGTGGATTGGGTGGTCATCACCCCATCACACTCATCATGTCCAATCAGATTGTGTCACCCCATTCCATCATATTTCATCACTAAACACATGTAACGATGTTCACATTCCATCATCACATTTCATCACAAAACTTTTTTTTTTTAAATAAACTAAATAAAACATTACATAAAAACACTAATAGAATTTTAAAAAAATAAAACTTTTTTTAAAACTTTAAAAAAAAATAAACTACATAAAAATCTCCAGTATAACAACGTTTTACAAAACATTAACAACCTGAAACTTGCTAAACAAGAAACCACTGAACCCACTAACACCGGTATCAACTTCGACGCGTATGAAGACATACCCGGTAACATATTTCCGTACAAAACACAAAATCGAACTAGGATGGGTTACCGGTTACGGAGGAGCTACGGCGGTAACGGTGATAATGTAGATGAAGAACAATGGTGATGAAGAAGAAATAGGAAGGAGAATGGTGAAGGAGAGGTGTGGAAAAAAAATTAGAATGGAGAATGAGGTCGTGATGGGTGTCACGAAATTCCATCACGCTAGTGTTATCGCGGCTGTGATCAAATGGTAGGGGCGGTGGTCGTGATGATCACGGGCATAACGGGGTGGCCATCACGGACCACCCCGTCCACCCTTACGAAAAAAAATGCGTCACAAATTTTAACAAAACCTTGATATTAGAAAAACCATCATCGGAAACCAATTACTACACATTTGCTACGCAATTTTCAACGTATTTCTTACGGAAATATGGTGTAGACAATTTGTGACGCAATTCCTACGCATTTCTTATACAATTTTCAAAGTATTGGTCGCTATTGTGTAGCAAATTTGTCCAAAAAATAAGGGTGTTTTTTTCGTCACAAATTAGTCGCAATTTTGTCAAAATTTGTGACGCATTTTTTTCCGTAAAAAATTTTTGTAGCAAAAGAGCCACTTTTCTAAGTTGTGACATAAATTGTTTTCTTTTTTAATTTGTGATGGAATTTCGGTCGTAGACTCTTCATTTGCTCACGGTTACCACTCTAAGCACTTAAAAATTGACGCATTGAAACGAGGAGGAGGAAATCGTTGTGCTACCAAGACACGATACCCTGCCTTACAACAACTACACCGTTGCCGCCGCTCGGGGGGGGGGAGAGATACAAGGTTCTGGGACCATGTATTGGCTGACTTCAACCGTCAAGTTGGTGTCAACAATCGCACGATCGAAAGTCTCCAATGAAAGTGGACCGATCTCAACAACAAATGTGATTGGTGGAGCACCCTTTACACAAAAAACTTGAAAGAGCACCCGAGCATTGATGAGGGGTTGGCAATCGAGTTCATGCATGTCAACTATGTGGCTTGATACCGCAACAGTTTTGACCATGTCGAGGCATGACAATTGTTGCGTAATGTTTAAATTTGTTTAATTATGTTTTAATATTTTGTATTTGTTTATGTTTTAATAATAACATATTTATGTTTTTTCGTCTTTTATTTAATTATGTGTTTAATTTATGTTTTAATATTAATAGAATTTAACTGAAAACAACTAGTGTGTTTCTGCCTCGCGTAACGTGGCATACGCGCTTTCGATGCGATATTTGTTAACTGATGGTAAACTGGAAGTGGTTAGCATACATAGCAAAAGTTAAGTAGTGCAGAAGTCGATTGAGTGGTTTATACATAACAGATGTATTGAAGAAGTGCACTTAGGTGTTATATTGTTCAATAGGGATTTCAGTGGCTTCGCACAAAAGTTTTGCTAGTAGGCTTCTTGCTTCAGTCGTCGACGTCAACGTTCTTATGTTTCTTTGGTGCTTGGCCGGCAGGAGCTGCTGCATTGGAATACCTTATTCTTAGTAAGGATGTTTGATATGTGCACGGTTATGTGCTAGTTGGCGTACCTTTTGTTCGGAATACACTTCTTTCTTGTAGAGCCGGTGTTATAAGATTTAGGCGCAGGTCGTTTTGCAACTGCGACAACTGTGTTACTGAACTGCGGTTTTCCATGGCTGAAATAAGTGGGCGGTTTTGTTATTAATGACTTAGTTGAGGTTGTGTTCTATATCTAACTGGTCGATGCACCAAATAACGTTAGCAAGATTATGTGATTAAAGGACAGATTCATGTTTTCACTAAGTCAAGCCTATACAATATATTTGTATTATATATATACAATTCGTAAAATTTGGTGTGAGGGGGAGTTACTGTAGCAATCTGGACGGCTTATATTCTTCCATGTTTGTGCTTCCTCCTACGTGGTCTCATCTCCTCGGTTTAGATAAACCCTCAGTACAAACCCTAAGCTAACGTCTCAGTCTCTGTTTTCTCCCTTTCTTTCTCGGTGGCCACGGCTATGGTCACCGTTTTCTGCTGTTTCCGGTTGGTTTTAGGCCTTCTTTGGCGGTGGCTTTCCGGTTAATCCTTGGCGACAGAGAAAGGGGGGAGGTGGAGTGAGAAACCGGTTACCTTTTAGGGTATCGTTGTACTGACGGTGATGTTCGGTTTTGGCAGCGTATTTTCCGTTGTGCTGGGATTTTTTCCGATCAATTGCGTCGCCCGGTCAACTGGTTGGGCTCCCAACAGCTTCCGGTAAGCCTTTTACTTTTGCTTGCTATTTTTTTACATCACCTGTCTCTAAATCTTAGTCTTTAGCATTGATGCATATGGGTTCTGTCTTCAGTCAACACTTTTGAAATATTTTCATACATAGCCATGAGGATCACTACATAAAGGGCCTTCTTTTTAATATAATATAGAAGTCTCAAGTTCAAGGTTTGTCACTAATATTAATAATTTATTTTATTTTTAATTCATTTTCCTTTTACTTAAAATTTTGGTCCTATTCTTGCATTTGAAACAAGTCTTTGATGGAAAAAGCATATATATGACCCATGTTGCATCATTGGGAAATCACACTATCAGTAATAAATAAACTAGTTTCATTAAAATATTCGACATGCAACTACCAATCCTAGATTTTTTTTGCAATAATAGGGAATTTTGAGGATGCAAGAGTGTTTATGGGTGTTCCATGGAAAATTTTATGAAAATAGGTAGTTTGCCATTCCATTTGGCCACCTTCAATTCTCATTTTGCAAGATCGCTGGTCCATTCAGCGAACTTCATCAAAGGTCGTTGATCCATTATACAACCATAACTTCTTAAGAAATAGATACGATTTCAACTCTTGACAACCATAACTTCTTAAAAACTCTCGATTTTCATGTCTTTGATACTGTAACTACATGTCTACGTCTCATCACAAACCACCATCTCCATTAAATTCGCTGAACCATAGCACCATCTTCACCAACATAGCTGAACCAGTTTGAGTAAGCGATGTATTAGTGTTTGTCATGCTCTGTTTTTATAGCTCTGTTTTTCGAACTAGAGCTAGTGCTTGATTGCATGGAGAATGAAGAAAGCCTTGTATTCCTGAAGAGTGGTTTAATATTCTCATGCTCTGTTTTTTTTTTCATGTGAATATTAGTGTTTGATTGCAAAGAGTGGCTTAATGGAAATCTTTGTCTACAAGAATAAAGAAGATGAATAATATTTGAAGAACATAACCGATGACTAGGACCTGAAACCAAAAAGGAAGAATCTGGCAGAATTCCGGCGAAAATCCGGCGAGACAGAAAATGAACCAGAAAAATTAAACGTCATTGAATCTCCGGTTACATCCAACCCTTCATTGTTATTAAACAAGTCGAATATAATAATCCTAATCCAATCAAATAAATTAAACCTTTTTGCTAATCCCCTGTTTAGAAGAATAAAAAAGTTTTCCCACCAAAACTTTTTAAAGAAAAACACTTGTACGTGACCTTCTCATTGAAGGTGGTGGACTCGACCAGCGAACTTTAAAAGGTTGTATAATGGATCAGCGACCTTTGATGAAGTTCGCGAATGAACCAGCGATCTTGCAAAACGAGAATTGAAGGTTGTCGAATGGAATGGCGAGCTACCTATTTTCACAAATTTTTCCATGGAACACCCAAAAACACTCTTGCATTCTCAAAATTGCTGCAAAAAAATCACCAATCCTATCATGCATGTTAAAATCAAACTATGAACACATGTTATAAAAAATTAATATAGTACACGTAAGGTCCTAAGCTAATAGATGTCACACCTAAATCTCTAGCTATTATATTTGCCCAGTCTACTACAAAAAATACAAAAAATAGGGAATCTCCTTTCGTATCATGAATGGACTTTAGGGAGGACGGGGCGGGCTCGTGTAACACCCCAAATTTAAAATAATACTAGTAGAGGGTAGTAAACAAACATGTGTATAAAATAAAATGACTTAGTCACTAATGTTGGGTAAATATGATAATTGGTTAGTAACCTAACTTATAACCTAATTGACAAGTAACAAAGGGGAGGGGCTGAATTTGAATAACATTATATCTATGGGTTAAAAGGGGGATGACTCAAAACAAAACAAACTCCTGAAGAAGAAGGAGATCACACATTTGAGAGAAGGAGATCACCCCCAACCCTAACACCCACTAATCAGCCCCAAAGCCAAGCTAAAATCAGTTGTTGGACCTGCATGTGAACTGAATTCAAGTCCTTAGGTCATAATAAACTCAAGGTGAGTTGTAGGATGTAATTGATGGTTGTTTTATGTTGATGAAATTCTTGAATAATGGAAGTAATGCATGATTCTTGGTAATCTAGCTTAGAAATTGAAAGTAGTGTGTTTAATTGAGAAAATCTACCAAGTTGCATGTATAAATTCTATTAATTGAAGGGAAATTGAGTGGATTGAAGGGTGTCTCATAAAGATGGAAGTGGGTGTTGATCTTGGTGCAACCCAAGATCATTCTTAGCTAAATTATTGAATATATGGAATAGAAAGTGGTGATTTGCTATGTTTGACATCTATTGAATGAAGGGTATCTATAGTAGGTAAAGAACATGATTATTGATGTCATGAGCTAGGAATCTAAGCATGAAATACTTGTACATTGAGCTTAGAATGTTGTACGCATACCAAGTGTTTGATGAAATGTCTAGATGAGCAAGATGTATGAATTTGTGTGCAAGACTTGACAACTATGAAAGTAATGTGATAATAGACATAATTGATAGTAGGTTAATATGATGATTGTGTTTTAGATAGCATTCATGTGATAATTTAGTTGATTGTATGACTTGGTAAGATTTATGCATTAGTAGCGTCTACACTATGCTTAAGTATTATGATGCACACCATGCGTTGGTTAATTGGTAAGATGAATGATCTTGTATGTTAATGAGATATGAATATGATGTTTATGGTGAATTTCATACGGTCTAGCATGTCAATATGGACATATGTTTTTAGAAGAAAGCTTGTATAGTTGAAAGTTGACTTTCTGGAAAGTCAACTGATGTGGAAATAATGTGGTATGTTTTCTAGCATGATTGTGAGATAGGGGGTTCCGTGTGAGACACGTTAGCTTGGTTATGTGGAATATACGATGTTATGTTTAATTGCTTGAACTATGAATCAGTGTGAAGCCATGTTTTATGCATGTTATAAGTTGACCAATGCAAGTCAATGTAATATATGAGTTGGACATGACTGGTTTATGAATGAATGCGCTAACAATGATATGAACATGATGACATGAAAGGATAGGAATGATGGACTCAAGCATGGGAGGATAATGGGTCAAGATGGGGCAAGTAAACAAGCATGAATTTGGAGGACTTGAGGTAAGTGATTCCCGAACTAAACTTTCATTATGATATCGAATCTATATGTTAATGTAGTATGAGAATCTTGAAAGAAACAAATAAATAATGGTTATGCCAAGGTAAGAAACTTGGTGATGGGTTAACATTAGATTTACCCATGTATGGTTGCATATAGAGGAGACAAACGGGTCATCAAGGAAATGTTACGCCATTTGTGATGATATCACGTAATACGGGTAGTTTAACGCCTAGGAAAATCATGGGGAATGATCTTAGAACCTTGTGAGGTTTGGGTTTTAAGATATGCCATTAAAGCATGAAACGTGCAGAGTGGGCGCAACCTCACATCAGGTCTGGGCGCAAGGTGACCTGAAAGGGCGCAACCTGACTCTGATGGAAGGTTTTGGCTGTTCTGCGCCCTCTAGGGGCGCAACCTCCCCCTCCAGGGGCGCAAGCTTGCGCCCCCCACTAGTTATTTGTCTGTTTTTATCGTATTTTGATGTTTCGCTTATATGCGCAACCCGTATTCGCGTTTAACGCATCGAATAACATCGTTGGACTTCGTGAAAGCTAGTTATGAGTGTAGCAAGTAATAGAATGTCGGATTTGCAAATATGACTCAATTACGGAATGATGCGTGTGTATGTAATTAAATTGATATGTGTGTATACATAGTAACAAATACGGTAAGTAGATTTGTTATGCTTTTGTAGATTGAGAATGTGATGGATGTATGGGTACTTATACCCGGGTTCGTGTGAGAGTTTTATGTATTTAAAGGTTCGTCATTATAAGTAGATTAAGTATAAGATTGGAAACGTCATGTTTGCCCTAGAGAATACTTGAAGGAAGAATAGTATGACTGGTCAAGGTAGGTTGTGTGTGGGAATTGTACGCTTATATGTATTGTAAGGTTATTAACCTTTTATTATGAGAATGGTAATGAAGGTGCAGGTATGTAAGTATGAATGCATGGGACTTGGATGTTCGGATCAGGGTATCACACCCGAACTTGCAAGAAGGCGTTTGAATAGGACCACAGAGTATTGTTGGATGTATTTCCGCATCGTGAGTAATGATTACGTGAAGTCACCTATTGAACTAATGAAACGGTTATGTGGTGTTTGCAGGTTATCTTGTCTACCTAATGAAATAAGGAAATGATGAAGATCGAGCGAGGGAGTGGATTGTACGTGGTCACAGTCTCATTACTTAATAAATATGAGTCGTGTTGAATGTAATAAGAAACAATAAAAGATGTAATACCAAAATATCTCTCAGATATGTTTTCCAAACCTTTGAAAAGGTTCTATTAAGCAAGAAATTTTCTAGTCCGTATTTTCCGCTGCATATTTTCTGAAATAATGGTTTAGGGTGTTACAGCTCGGCAAGCATCATTCGGCTTAGAAGCCTAATCAACTACACCGCCCCCGTTACCAGGCTAGTGAAATCGGCTAGCTCTCGCCAATCTACACCTTCTCTCACAAATCTCTTTCTTCCACTACTTTCTCTCTCTCTCTCTCTCTCTCTCTAAAAATATCCTTATGATAGTTTAGGCTAGACGTTTCCGATGTTTAGGCTAGTTTAGACGAGTTTGGTGTTGAAATGACGTGGCGCGATGAGATTGGTGCACCTTAGGCTTGAAGCCTAAGGTGCCTTGATGGTGCTTGAAGTGTGTGTGTGTGTGTGTATATATATATATATATATATATATATATATATATATATGAAGATATTTGTTCACATAATTTCTAGTTTTAAAATGGTTTTTACCCTAAATTAAACTACACACACGAAATACAAGTGTACCTATTGAAAAGTAATATAATTTAAATGGTAAGAACCAGATATCAATCCGTGGATGCGGTTTCTCAATACTAAACTTTCATTACTGTAGAGCGTTTTCGAGAATTGGGTTGAGTTTTCTAGGTTAAAATTACTAAATATTAAATGGCACTAAAAGTAAACGGATTTAAAATCAATATTAATATTAATCAAAAGTCATCTAAACTAAGATTCCACTAATGACATTGTGAGATTTGAATAGAGAGAATTGTATAAACTTGCTTTATATTATAGAAATCATCCAAATACAAATGATAGGGGTTGGCCCTATTTATACATAATGAAAGGGTGTGATGCCCTTTGATGAACTGACATGTTGGTTCACTAACTAACTACCATATAACAAACTAATATAATACTTAGGATATACACTAATAACCCATACTTAGGATAATATCAAATATTATGTCCAACATTCTCCCCTCTAATTTTGATTTATCCTTTCTTGCTTCAGAGTAGGGTTGGATCTTCTTCTTCATGAACGAGAAGGGATACTTGCTCGTTCCTATCTTTCTTGTCTTTCCATTTTGTGCATTCATACGATAAGTGACCATAGTTGCCACATTCGAAGCATCTGAATTTGCTTTTGTCTTTGTATCCTTGACTCATATTTCTCTCATACTCTTTCCTTTCTTCGCTAAAGCTTCTTCCTTGTCCGTTGTTAAAGGTTCTTCCACAACCTCTACCACGGTTATGATTACCACGTCCTCTACCATAGTGCATACTTCCAGAATGATAATTACTTGAGGTTGCCATTAGGAGTTTCGTTTGATGATTTTCCTCTGGTTCATCTTGACTTTTGAGGCGTTCTTCAAATGCTGTTATTCTCCCCACTGCTTCTTCAAATGGCATTGTGTCTATCTCTGAATATTGCTCAATAGTTGTGTAACACCCCAACCGATGGCGGAAACATCGAGGTGTCACGTAGTGACGATTGTTCAATAGCTCATGGACTAAAAGTGTAAATATTGATACATTGATTAAATAGTTTATTACATTGAAAAGAAATACAACGGCTCTAAATGGCAACTAAATTGAAATACAATAAGTCAAAATCTAAATATAAATCCGAAAGCTTAAAGAATGCATCTCAAAATAACCTGAAACATGTACAAAATAATTTTGTCAATACAAAAATTGTATTGGTGAGCATACCCTGTTTTGAATAAATATAGTAGGAAAAGTGTTTAGCAATTCATGTGCGGTACCATTTGCAATTATGTAATAAGTAATATCCGTTCAAAATCAAGCCTATGAATAATGACTAACACATGACTAACCAAATGAATAATGAATTAACAAGACAATGACCAATATTCTCTCAACAGAGTCTCAAGGGGCTATATACCATAGTACTATTCATTGAAATGCTAGGCCGCCCAGCGGTTAATGATTTTGACAAGTCATAGACACACCAATTAACATAAAGCAAACACACATGAGAATTGCATTTAGTAGAAGAAATAGAAACTTGATAGTAAGTACATCAGTCACCCCAAATAGTAAAACAGTAAAAAGGGGAAAGATATACTCACTGTTTGCGAAAGCGATCAAAATCCACTTAAGCGGTCGTGAGCTAAGTAATGGGAATTCCGAGGAATTCAACCTATAATGTGTAAGAATACTGATAAGGAAGTGTCTAAAAAGTCTAAGGTAACTAGAGTCTAAGGCATTAGGGTTTGCTAAGTCGATTTGGGGAATTAGAGCTTTATGGTAAACTGGATTAATATAAACGTTGTATAATAATATACCAAAGTTTAAAACTACGGTTTAGGTAATATAATTATTACCAATTAAATATTTAGATAAAAATTATGTTTGACTAATTAAGATAAAACGATGTAGTTAATTACTATAACTAATTATTGTAAATAAATACAATAATTATAAATGTATAACTAAATGATTATGAGTTACACAATAATTCAACAAATTGTAATTAAGATTTTCAAACATAGAAAATTTTCTATTTTACAAGAAAATTATTTATAAAATAGATGTATAAATAAATACATGATTAATTATGTCTAATTAAACACAAATAAAACTAATAATACAAGACATGATCAAAAATGCTATTTTTATAGAAAATTGATACTTTCTGATGTAAATCAATGAAATGATCTTTCCCATAATTTTTATAAACTTATTTATATTTAAAACAGATTTAATAGGATTAAATCAGTTTAAATGATTAAAAATAGGAAAATCAATAAAAATAAAGGTTTTCTGAACCAATAATTTTTAATTAAGATCATGATGATTAGAAATAATTTATCAAAAATTTTGAGATAAAAATCATTAAAATGAATTTTTAATCAATTAATTATGACTAAAACAATTTAAATTAATAAAATCATGAACATAGATATTTTTCAGAAAACTAAAAATATGACAATTTTCTATGAGGTATTAAGAGCTACACCTAAATTTTTATAATTTTTGGAGCAAAAATGAATTTATTATGAATATTCTAAGATATATATGTATTAAATATATATATATATATATATATATATATATAATCAAATAAATGGAAATAAAGGAGGAAATGCTGAAAAAAAATAAAAAGAAAGGAAAATGGTGGTGCTTGGGTTCGAACCTGAGCTTGCTGAACAGACAACCTCACAAACAACCACTACACCACACAGGTAATTGTTGATTTAATTCTAAAAACAAATTTATTTATATTTTATTAACAGGTTCATCTTCTTCCCCAAATATTCCTATAAACCCTAACCCTAACTCCAAATCCAATTAACCCGATTCAAACAAGACGAACGAGCAGAAACAAAGGGTTTATGATTGGAACTCCATAAAAACGAAATGACACAAAAAATATCGGACTTACAAAGTGATATAGGAGTCGAACTCGAGATAATAAACCCGATTATAAAGTGACCGATTTCTAGCTTCCTGTACACGATTATGCCGTGTTCGTTGTGGGTTTCAGATGTTCAAAGGTGCAGAAACGTTTGAGACAAGATTTATGTAAAAAAAATTGTGTTAAATAAGCAGTAATCCGCGTTTAATAACCCGACCGTTACCCACTAATAACAACCGAAAACCAGCCATAAAAATCACTAATACAACATTTAAACTTCGATATTATGTGGGTATAATAATCACACGAGTGGCGAAACGCTTAGGGAGCACTCAAACGGTTCAAACGACTCGAAACGGACCGATTTTAATGGTTGCCGGAGTGAACTCCGGTTCGGTACTACCTGATCGGAAAAAAACAAAGATTTGCTGCTGTAAGGTTTGTAATAAGAACTTTAGTCAAATGACAAAATTGGCCCCTTGAGTTAGAGAAGTTAGTGCTTAGATATAATTTGGTTAAATTTCCTTAATAAGTTAACAAAACTTAGCTAACTTAAACAATATATCTTAAAACTTCATAAAACTCAAATCTTTTTAAACTTTTATAAAATTTCACATGCTTTATAAGACTTTATTATTTAAATACATTGCGTAACCGTTTTATAAACTTGTATTAAAATTTAGTTTTAACCTTTCAAAATTTCAAAACCTTGATAAATGTTATCCTATATATTTGTAACTTGAAAAGTATAAGGGGTAGGTTTGTATACGTACCACTACAAGAAGGGCTAAAATCGATAACTTGCGAAAAGCTGAGGGTGTAGGTTGTCACAAGTTGCTACAATAGGTAGGAACTTCTTCGGAACTGAGTTGAGTAGTTTTCTCACTATTGCTTTGTCTTTAAGAGTTGTGCCAAGGCCTTTGAATTTGGCTCTTATGTTGGCTAACTTGCTTGCAAAGTCACTTACTGGTTCATTTTCTTTCATCTTTAGAGTTTTTAACTCACTTCTCAATGTTTGTAGTCGTGCTTTCTGAACCATATCTGCTCCAAGGTATCTAACTTTGATTGATTCCCAAACTTCTTTCGCATTTTGACATTGTGCTACTTGCATTAAGATATCTTCTGGTAATGTTTTGAGAATCATTGCTTTCGTAGTATTTACTTTCTTTTCATCTGCTGCTTCTGTTCCTTCTTTTGCGTCAATTGTTTCCCAAAGACCATATGCCTTTAAGATTGTTTCCATTAATAGTGCCCATGATGTGTAATTTGTCTCTGTCAATTTCGGGCATTGTAGTGATACATTTCCTTGCTCACGAGATGATATTGAACTGCTAGACGCGTTTTTGTCTTCTTTTCCTGCCATGCTTTCTTGCTTTACTTTCTATGACTTTTTCTTTCCAATCTTGCTTTCTTACTTTGAAGCAAATGTTTTCTTTCTTGATTTGCCACACAGGTCGAATTCGCCACGAAGGTCTAACTTGCCACGAAGGACTAACTTGCCACGAAGGACTAACTTGCCACAAAGGTCTAACTTGCCACAAAGGTCTAACTTTTCTTGATATACTCAACGAGTCACGAAGTCTCGGAGTCACTTGCTATATTCTCAACGAACCAAAATGGCTCGGAGTATCTTACTATACGAATCGATGTGATTCGATTTTGACTTTCTATCGTGGAATTTTTTCAACAGTTTTGAATTTTCTTCCCTTTTTTTTTAACAAAACTTAATGATTCCAAAAAATAGTATTATGAAAAATCTCTTTCTAAACTTTGCTTTCTGAAACTGATCCTTCAAAACTTATACAAATCATTCAATTGTTTTTTTATTAAAAAAATTCGTTGACTTGCTTAAAAAAACAATAACCCAAAATATTGATTCTTTCTTGTTAACCCTTTATCTATTTTATTCTTTTAAAAACAAATTATGTTGACTTTTGAAAGTCAAGACTTTCCTATAAAACTTTCTGACACAAAAAAATACGCACCCTTCCTTTCCTTTTATTAAAAACGTTTGATTTTCCTTTTAAAAGAAATCAGTAAAACTAAAGGTATTGATTTCTGACTTTAGATATGTTATATTATATGTTTGCGTTGACTTTTAAAAGTCAATAGTTTCACACGGAAACTTTCTGCAACACACAAAAAAAACTTGTTTCGGTTTCCTTTAAAAAAAAGTTAATCTACTATCTTGAATCTATGTTTGGATTTAAAAAAAAAGAGGATTCACAGACACGTTCTGCGTTTATTATCCTTAAAAAAAATTGGCGGGAAAAGTTTCGTTCTTTTGTGTTCTTTCGAAACAGAGTATAACAAAAGATTTGATTTTTTTCGTTTGGATTAAGAAATTCTTTGTATTCGATTCGTTATAAACATAAAAGGATGAGATATAACCGTTTTTCGTGATTCAAAATCGTTAAAAGTTGGTTTTCCTCTTCGCCGGAGTCTTTTCTTTTCGCCGGATTCCTCTGGTTTCCGGTTCTTCTTTGATCTACGGTTATAATATCTCAAATAATGATCTTCCTTATCGCCTGGAATAGAAAAATCGTTCTGTGAATCGTTATTAAACGATTCTGCAACTGTCTCTGTTTTTTTTTGAAAAACAGGGGATGATAACGTTCGATGTTCTCTTTTCTTTTCACAGGGATGGACCGATGTGAACAAGTCTCTGATACCAAATGTGAGATTTGAATAGAGAGAATTGTATAAACTTGCTTTATATTATAGAAATCATCCAAATACAAATGATAGGAGTTGGCCCTATTTATACATAATGAAAGGGTGTGATGCCCTTTGATGAACCGACATGTTGGTTCACTAACTAACTACCATATAACAAACTAATATAATACTTAGGATATACACTAATAACCCATACTTAGGATAATATCAAATATTATGTCCAACAGACATGCAATGTTCCTAGAGTAAGAAATGATGACAAGACAAAATTCTCTCTAATAATTAAGTTCCAATCAAGGTCTCTTAATTATATAATTATTTGGAAAATTAAAATGACAAAAACACTTGAATCACCTAGAATTATTCTTTGAAGCCCGTTTTATAATGTTTAAGTTAATCTTTAACTACGAGTTATTCAGTTCTCAAAATTCCTAACTCGACAACTCAAGGAAAATTAATTTGAATAGCAATTTAATCACCTAAAGTTGCTTTTATGTAGATAAACATTTATGTTTTTCAAGTGACAAATCTAAGGTTTAAAAGTTGTAAGATAACAATTTCGGCCTAAACTACAAACTTACAATTTTTATCAACCTTAGAATCTAACACAGCACCATTATGATTTTTCCAAATCTAAGTACAAGATTCCACACATGTTCAAGTTCTCCATCTCAAGCTAGTTAACAATTACCCTTCCTAGTTTCATGTTATGAACCTATTATTACTAAAAAGGTTCAATAATTAACATCTACACATGGGTTTTCCATCATATATGAGCAAACATTCACCAAACTAACATGGATTATGAACTTTAAACATGTACAAAATTTCAAGAACAATGCTAAAAATTCATCATAAAGATGAACATAAAACTAGATACCATCATGTCTTACAATTATCACATTACATAGTCAAAAGCTTCATCAAAGTTTAGATAACTAAGTATGTTTAGCCCATAAGGCTTACAACAACTACAATCATCCTTGCTAAACTATCAAAATTCAAGGTAAAGATTAAGAAATTTCAAACCATAAGCAAGCAAGGAAGTAGGATGTTCACGGGCGCAACTTGTTTAGGGCCCGAGGGGGCCCCCTCGGGCCCGGCCCCACCGATTTTTTGTGCAGTGGTGAAATTTTGCAATTTTCGTAGGTAAATTGAGTCCAGGTTGAGTCTGGCCCCCACCGAATTGATCTTCCGGCCACTACCAATAAAAAAAAATTGAGTACTACCCCCACCGATTCGAGAACCATGCTTCACCACTGAGGATGTTGATGAAGGATGATCTTCTTGATGTTGGGAGCCCTCTTGGATGCTTGATAATGGATGGAACCCACCAATTTGTCTAGTAATTTTCGTGAGAATAGGGTCCCCTTAGGAAAGCATCTAATGTTTGTTTATATAGAAAAGCATAGACATCGGCTGTGCCTAGGAATTGATATTGGGTGTGTCTAAGAGGCATTGGGTGTGTCAAAAAGTTGACATCGAGTGTGCTTCATGTTTGACCAGATTCGTAACACCTATTGGTTCAACAAGCCCCAATGTTTATTGTACACTATTCATTCATGTACAGGCATGGATGATGAAACACGTAAAGCATCTAGGGTTTCATTGACATTGGGTGTGCCAACTAAGGCGTTGGGTGTGCCTAGCTAAGGAGTATTGGGTGTGTAAGCAAATGAGCATTAGGTGTGCTTTTCTTCACTTCACTTTGTACACGAATTTCTATTTCCTTTGCATAAACCTTTAAAACACCAACAATCTTTAAATCAAACCTAAAATTCATAAACAAAGCAAATAAGTGTTTAAACTTGTGAAATATCCATTGATCATGCACATTATGGGTGTAAAATCATGCTAAATAAAATGTCTAGATTTAAGCACATCATGCCTTTTCCCCTCTTAATGGTAAAGAGATCATAAGTTCATTATTTATGTTTTAGAGAGATGTCTCATCTTCAAACCTAGACAATGCTAAATAATTTAGAATTATCAGTGTAATATAATAGAAGCATCATTTGTCATTTAAAATAAAATAAAATTGTATTATCGCAAACGTTTTATCTATATCTATATAGGGTATGGATCCTAAGAGAACCAACCCCTATTTGAGAACTGAGAAAACCATTCTGGACCACACATTTCTTATAAAGACAAAATTTTTTTTTGCTTTAATCGCACGTTTTTATGAAAGATTTTTTTTTATTTATACATATGTGTATATAGCAATTATACATACGTGTATATTACATTTTCAGCTATACATATGTGTATATTTCAGTTATACATATGTGTATATTGCATTATACATAGGTGTATATCGCAATTATACACATGTGTATATTGAAAAAAAAATTGTCTTAGAGAAATGTGTAGTCCAGAATGATTCTCTCAGTTCTCAATTTGGCCAAAGGTTCTCATTTGAACCAAGTCCTATTCCTATCTATATATATTCTAAAGCTAAAAATCCTACATGACACTTAAAGAGGCCACCATCCTCATTGAGTGTGCCATGTGGTATTAAACAATTTTAGGAAAAAAATATTTAAAAACAAAATTGGTTTTTCTCTCACATGTTTCCTCCCATAATTTTTAAAGGTTAATATGTTTTATATATGAGTTTTTCTAAAGAAAAAAATTACACTAAATTAACGAACGTTTTATTATCTTTCCAACGAATATCATAGTGCTATATAAAAAACGGAGAAAAAAAATGACAATTTTTTGTGCGGTTTTGTTCATACAGGAAAAAAAAACAAAATGTTCAGGTAATTCATTAATCATGTATAGGGAAGTCACTAATTATGTTCACACCAGTAAATATGAATTCTATTTTCAACAGGTGTTAGAATTGGAATTGGACATTGTTTTAGGTTATGTATTAATATTAGAGTTATACATTGTATTAGGTTAGATGTTAACATTAGAGTTATACATTGTTTAAGGCTAGGTGTTAATATTGGAGATACATTGTTAATTGTTTTAGAGTTAAATGCCAATTTAGTCCCTGAGGTTTGTCAAAAATTGCCACTTTTATCCAAAAATTTTTTTTGTCAATTTAGTCCCTGTGGTTTTATTTTTTTGTCATTTTAGTACCTGTGGACTAACAAGATTTGGATGAAAGTGACAATTCTTGACAAACATCAGGGACTAAAATGACAAAAAATGAAACAACACGGACTAAATTGACAAAAAAAAACTAGATTTGGATGAAAGTGGCAGTTTTTGACAAACTTCAGGGACAAAATTGGCAATTAACTTATTGTTTTAAGTTAGGTGCTACCCGAAGCTTTCTTGCATGTAACTATAAAGCGCATCAGTCTATTTCATATGTAAAGTTGATATGTCATATTAGATTTTTCAGCCATAGGACGCTCCCGGGATATAATCTAGTTTTTATAAATTAAATAATAACATTTCTCAGCCTAAGAAAATAAGCTAGTTTAGCAAATTTGCCCAAGTCCGAGCTTCACTTATTTAGCTTAATTTGACCAGTGAGCCTAAACGAGCCTGATATTTATATAAATTTTATTTAATATTATCTTTATAGATATATAATTTAAATAAACATAATTGTAATATATACAAATCAATAAAAAAAATAATAAACTAGTCAAACCCGAGCTAAGATTGAGTTTGAAAAACTACTCATGAGCTTTAGAAACAATGCTTGAAACCCAGCCGAGATCTAGCTCAAGCAATCATAAATTAAACGAGTTTGAGTTCAACCTCAACTTGATCACACCTTTAACATCACACTTTCTAAAGGCGGAGGAGTGCCACCCGTAAACTTTACTGGTACTCCACTACTCCACGGGAGCACAACCACTAGTGTCCCGGGTAATTCGGGGTGGGTTATAGTTTACGGATTCTAGACAAACAGAAGTGAAGGGTTGTGTGTGACACCCGGCAAACTCAGGTTAGTAACATTGACTAAACTAGTAAGTCTACCTTAGCGAGTCATGCATATTACGTACTTAACTGGGTCTGTCAAGTCGTTACGATGAATCTGGGAATCATCGGGAGTCGTTACAATGATCCGCGGGATCATCGGGAGTCGGTCCATAACCATGTGTACAAGGATTGGTGATTCATGGAATCACCGGGTTTAATGCACACACGCAAGTCTCGAGTCCCGGGAATTGGTGAACGGACGTAAACGTGTTAGTTATCGTGCATTATATGTTTGTAATCATTATGTGACTTTTCGGTATGTGAATACGTGCTTATATATGTTAAAATAGTGTTTAACGCGCCAAAAACCCAACTTCCAATGCTGTAGGCGATTAGGCACACGTGATTGGCCTAATCTCCAGTGTAACATGCGATTGGGGAGGATCAGGAGGCGATTATAGCTTTAATCGCCAGTAGGTCAGGCGATTAGGCTCCCTAATCGCCTGATCTGTCTCCCAATCGCCTGTTATGTGTTGGACGAGTAAAAACACCTATAAATACAACCCTTGACTCCCCAAACACCCTTAGTGCAACCCTAACAGATCCTAAACCTCCCACACACCTCAAAACACCTCTGGAACTTGTTTTGCTTCAAAACTCACCATTTCCAAGCTTACACACCTTTCTTTGATAAAATCCAAGGTGTGTTCTTCATCCCAAACCTTTGTAATGTTATTGTTTTGGTTCCCAAAAGTCCAGACCTTGTTTTGCTAAGTGTGTGTCTTTAAAAACCTTTGAAATGAGTTCTAAAACAAGTCTAAACCATAATACTTGCTATATGTGAAGTATTTATGCATATGATGATTTTTGGTGGTTAGAACATGAATGTTTCCATGAAATTGATGTACTTCTGATGTGTAGGAGTAATTAGGATGGTTATCTAAGGATTTGAGCTATTGTTATAGTGTTTTGATGAAAGTATGCATTTTGACCCATTTGGATGATTCTTGAAGAATTAGGATGTTATGATATGATTCAATGCTTGTTTGTTGTTAGGATTCACATTAGAATAATATTATAACAAAGGGATGATGATTTGCAAGTTGTAGGATGTGTAATCTGGTTATTGCCATTTAAGGAAAGATTTCATAGTTAATGAAACCTAGTACTTTGCCATTTTTGGAAATAATCGCACCGAGGCCGTTAGAGCAGAGATAAATTGGGGGTTTTGCTTGAAATGGGTTGGTTAATAGTTTAGGTTTGATATTGGGTGATTTTACATGTTTCGTATCTGATTTGGAGGGTTAAACGCGCAAAAAACGCGCCACGCAACTGCAGCAGGCGATTGGGCATCCTAATCGCCTGATGCAGGGGCGATTAGGAAGCCAATCGCATGAACATCAGGCGATTAGGCTGCCAATCGCTTGTTTACTCTCTCCAATCACTAGTTGACTTTTCCTAATTGCATGTTAGTTTCCTAATCGCGTGTACTGCTGTTGTAAGCGTATTTTGACATCCCGAAACATGATTTGACACCTAGGAACATGATAGGAACCCCGTGTAACAACCCGACCGGAAGGGGGCTGGACGTTACGACAGTTTGGTAACAGACTTGCACAACGGAAGCAACGATAATCAATATTAAAGTGTTATACAATTTCTAATTCAAAATATAAAAAATACATAACTTAAATAAATAGTCTAATGGCTATGCAGGGACGAATCACGACAGTCGTCAAAGCAGTTAAGGAGTGTAGTCCACTAGTCAATCTGATCTCTACACGTACATAACTCTAGAAGCTCTAAACCGCAACGCTTATAGCTCGAACCTTCTAACATGATAATCTCTAATCCACACAAGCAAGCTTATACCTCGTCTTCATGATCATCCAAACGCAGTACCTGAACACATGCTTAAAAGAGTTTGGGTCAGCAATTATGCTGGTGAGTCCGTGTAAGTAAATAAGTGGATCCAAAACAGTTTTATCAGTTCATAAGCCAGTTTCCAAGTTCATACGGTTCAATACACGTGATGTACAAGCGACCCCTCAACCCTAACACTAGATCTATCTACTGCCATTATAGATCTACAAGGCATAATATATGCCGCAACGGTCCGCAGGCCTCGGTGGAGGGTTTCCCGGGCCCAACGTCCCGGGTCCACTGTGCGTGGGGGATTCCCCAAGTAGTACTACCCATATATTAAGCGGCTCACCTATGAGTTAATGAGTGTCAGTATTATCCGGCAGCTAGTATCTTGTCACATCACAAAAGTTTAGACACACAAGCATATGTTCACCCCAAAACAGTAAAACAGAAAAAGGGGAATGGTACACGGAACTCACCTGTCATGTCACACAGTGATATGTTACTCCAACGCCTCGAGTCTGTCTATTCGTTACATGCCAAGTCCTATCATGTTCATAAGTATTAGCGCGTATAACCAATATCGCGGTTACACGTGTGGACCACTAGAACCTTCTGTTTATTATGTAAGTTTATTTCAGTTGTCGGGTGGTTCCGCTTATCCATTGTCATGATATATAGTTCTTAATCCGTGGTTCCATATGTCAAGTTTAATGTCTCATGCCCTATACAAATAATGCTCGTCTCATAAGCCTTGCATACTATGATATTTTTGTCTATGCGTCCATCCTACAACCTTGCTTCTTAAGGATATATAGTTCAAATATACAACAATCTGTCATCGTTTTACATCTAATATTAGTTATATGTCTAAGTGCCAATATCACATGTTTTAGTGCTTTTAAGAGCTACAAATCCGTTATATGCCCATCGTTTTCCATGTCCAAGTTATACTCAATATTCAAGGCACTCGACATGTTCATGTCCGAATGGTTCACCTAAGGTTCAACGCTTCCGTAACCCATTTTGTTCAATACCTTAGTCGTCTAATTAACATTCTATTTCTTAATCGCCCACATATCCAAACTACACGTATACAATCGTTGTATTAAACACATACTACTATTAGTCCGTCCAATATAGTTTAATAATAGCAATCCGTTATTTAGTCTAGTCTATATGTCGATTTGGGTCCAATAAGTTATCCGAGTCCCACACGTGTCGCACGCGATAACTATATATATAAATAGTCGAAATAATTTTCGTTAGCGTTGTACCTCCTGACAAGCTTCTGCGTTGACCCGTTCTTGACCCTATGTTGACCAAGTCAAACTGAGTTGACTCGGGTCTTGACCCCTTCATCTTCGGCTCGTGAACCCCCTTCGCTGAATTACCATCGGGATCAGTCGTCACCACCATCGTTTTTGATACCCAACCTCCATGTTGAGACCTACTACTTAATCCATAGCTCAAACCACCACACAACACTGTGACTGCCAACGACCACCGTACACCTCCCTCATCTGATAACCCACCAACCTCGACTATCATCCTTTGACCCCTGTTCATCCAACATCATTGCTTAACTCATAACTACTAATCATCCTTGTTATCAATGAAAATGGATTATTGAATTTTACCTTTAATAGTATGAGATCAAATCTGACCCAATCGGGTCTCGTAACCAGATCAACATCATCACCATCAGCTCCCAATCCTCTGCTGATGTTCAGGCGTCGTCGAGTGGTGGTCAGGCAGCGTCGCCGCCGTGGCTCCTCTGTATACGGTGGTCGGAACCCACTGGTTCCTCTTTTTCCTCTTCTCGGACCCCCTTCACTCTTATCTCTGATTCTCTCTCTAACTAAGTCCTATCTTTAACTCTCTAAAAATCCATGTGTGTGTGTATGCGAGAGGTGAGAGGCAGTATGTTGTGTGTGTTAAGAACCAAATAATATGTCAAGTGGTTTGGGGGGTTTAAAAAGGACACAAGGTGCAGATGGTTTACTAAAAACTATTTGTATTTTGATGGTTTATTTAGAGATGTTGTCACAAGGAGGAGAGGACACAGGTCCTCTCTTGTGACTCATCAACCGGGTATCGAGCGGGTTTGTTATCGGGTGTTGGTCCGGTCTCGTAACGTGTGTTTTCGAGTAATAATACTATTAAATAATTATTCGGGTTTTGGGTTCGTATTTATATATTCATATTCATTATTGTTCTTAATCATTTCGTCATTCTAATTTTTAGTCGTGAAAATTTTTAGGCCCTAGGTCCGGGTTGTTGCACCCCGAGACATGTCCAATGACTTAGTAACACGTGTTCGGACTCGTTTATGCGTTAATTGAGCATTATGCTAGACTAGGTGAACTCTTGCGCGCATTAAGTGTTTAACTGCATATGCTGCATGATGTCTTATATTTGGCTAACGCATGGGATGTCGGGTCACCAATGGGATGTCGGGTCTTGTCTGGTACGGTCGGTTTAACAGTCAAAGGTGTTTTCAAACGTTTATGGTTATGGTCTGGACATTCGGGGACTAGTTAACCTGCGGGTTATTAGTCCGGATACTTATACACATCTTATGATAGGTCGCCGCTATTTGGGGCTATCATAGCATACTTATTTAACTGTTTTCAAGTAACGCAATCTAAGGTGAGTGTCACAGCCCTACTTTTACTGTTTTACTTTCGGGGGAGAAACATGCTACATACTTACTTACTAAAGGTCATGTTATACTATGGTTACTTTATAATACTATACGGCTTTTATGGAAAGTCCTAGGGGGAAACCATGAATGTGCGGGGATGCACAACGAGGGAAATGTGGATAGATCTATTGGGCCTCACACACCCCACTCGACGGCGGGGCCGGGTGGGTGCATATTGTCTCTATTACGGGCTCACCGAGGCATCAGTTATAGCCAAATCGTCTGGGCATGATTCAACTACTTACACACGTATAGTAATGGGTTCCCAACCGTAGTAGTAAAAACACTTAACGTCTAGCTAACGTTCTCATAACCTAGTAGTAACGGATATGATCTTTTCAAACTTATAACAACTCTTTTATGAAAGAAAACCTGTGAACTCACCAGCATTATATGTTGACATTTTTGGCATGTTTTCTCAGGTCGCTAAGGTAGCAGTTAACGGACTAGGCGCACGGAGTCTTGCACATCGTCTAGAGTTTTGGTGCATATTAAACAATGTTTTGTAAACTATAATATGCCTTTTGGTTGTAAACAAGAAATGCTTCCGCTGCTGGTTTATGGCTCAAAGCATATCGTTTTGGTTTCAATATATATATATATAGGGTATGGATCATACGAGAACCAACTTTAGGGAGAGAACCAAGGAACCAGTGTGAACTGAGGGCATTGTTGTAAATACATAAGATAATTATAAAACAAACCGTGGGTCATATATCTCAGGTTAATTTGTGGATCCGGGTAAAATAATAAACATCAAAAAAGAGAAAGAGGCGACATTAACAAAAGGCAACACCATCTACCTTTCAAAAACCTTAGATCCAAAAATTAACAAACTGCCACCGTCCACCGTCGACTGCCGTCACGTAATACCACCGTCCGTTGTCCACCGTCCACATTCAACTGGTAACTCTATTCGTTAATCGTTATTATAGATTCGAAAATTTTTAGACAAATCAAAAGTTTTTGTATGTATCATAAAACCATCTGATGTGTGTCTTGGAAATTTAAAATAATTGAAGAATATCGATGAATATAGTGGTGGAAGACACATAAATTGAAGAATATCGATGAATATAGTGGTGGAAGACACATACCAGCTAGAGAAATTTGATTCTTTTTATAATTACCACCATTGACTTTGTTTTCAATTGATTTTCCATCCAAAGCTCTATTTGTCCATATTTTCAGTTGTACAACTTATTGATAGCTATAACCGAATCATAGTTTAACTGTTGTAATGTAATTTGTTGGATTTTCTGTGTCTAGAGTGTAAATGTCTAAAGTATCCATGCAATTTTTTATGTTATCGACACTGTTTAGTGTTCTCGCTTGTTTTATTGTTTAATATAAAGTATCAGTTAATTAAGGTGTGGATTACATGATTTTATTTTATTTTTATTGATGTATTGGTTTTTGTGTTTAATGAATTATATTTGAAGTGTGTTTATTGGTAAAATGTTTGCATATATTATATAGGAAGATAATTTGTGTTTTGCATTGTATATTGGACAAACCGACCAGGTTAATGAACATTCATTTTGTTATGAATGCACATGTGCAAAACGTAGTTTATAATGTTAAAAGTAATGTTAAATCACAAACTGTTATAAGTAAGTAAGTAACAATAATGCACATGTGCAAATGTTTTGTTGTAATTACCAAATTAAATGTTGTTACACATGTGCATTCAGATTGAAATATCGGTTTTCTTATGTGCTCTTTATTATTTGTAGTTAACAGATGGGGAAAACAACAAAAAAAGTAAAATTTGTATTACAATCAAGGGAGAAAGGAACAAAAAAATTGCCAGATGCAAGTGAAGATGATGACACAATTGTTAATCAGAAAATAATCAGAAAGTTGAATCAGGTTGGCATTATTTATTTAGTGCGGATGTAATTGGTATTCCCTTGTTCCAAGTTATGTTCTTTATTTATTATATAGCAGAAACTGATTGAGATCCAATTTATCTCCCAGAAGCAGAAGCTTGTGATGTCACGGTTTATCAGTAAGTTGAATCAGGTTATTAGTTTATTTAGTTCATTTATATAGAATGCACATGTGCGTATGTGCATTTTTTATTGTGAAATATTAAATGTTGAATGTTTGTACACAAAATATCCTATATGCAGATAAAGAATTAAAAAGAAAGGTTCAAACGAGATCAAACAAACAGAAACATATTCAAGCGGCGAATAATGATGGTATGTTGTTTTGCGCAATCTTTAACGTATATAGATGATTATGCACATGTGCATAATTATGGATGGACATGATATAATGTGTTTTTATGACAAATGTGTGTGCAGATGCAATTACAATAAAGAAAAAAAATCAAAGAGTGTTAAAACGGTGGTAATGAAGTCAACTCAAAAGAAGGTTATGAAAAAAACAAATTGGCGTTCGAAACAAACACGCGCTACACCACATCAACTTTGGTTGGGGATAAGGAAATTGTCAAACAAACAAAGAAGTTTGTATAACATTTTGTGAAATGTATGTTTGGTTTAACATTTTGTTATGTTGGTGAACGTGAGGTTGTGAGATAATTAGAAATTCGTATGTATGTGGTTAACATAGTTGGTTTGTAATATGGATATTTTTTTGTTGTCGTTTGTTTTATTGAGTTAATACGTTTGGTAGAAACTACATGTAGTTGTATGATAAAAACAAATTGTTATAAAAACTTTGTTATTTGAAGGACGATGCATGCGTATATGTATGCCTGAAAGTTAAACCACTAAAAAAATCTAACTATATTAGTGAAATGCACATGTGCATGGAGTACACGTTTCGTATTTTATAGTTCTTATATAGAGGTGTTTTAAGTTTATTCATATTTGTTGTCATACACGTGTTTTATTTTCAATTTATGTTATAATATGCATGACTAAACACTTGACGAGTTCGAGTGTATTTTATATCTCACTTTGCGTCCATTTAATGATCATTGAATAAAATTTGTGACCCCTTATATATCTGTATCGCGTCCATTTTATAATCATTTAATTATGGTAATTGACAATTCATTCAAACGTGTGATTTAATAGTGAAATGCACATGTGCATACGGTTTATTTCTGTATATATAACAGCGAAATGCACATGTGGATCATGGATGACGTCACAACAACGATTTTTTTTATTTTTTTTATTTTTTTTTCGAATTAATAATGCAAAATAATCATTTTGGTGTTTTTAGTTTTTTTATTTATTTACGTTATATAATTTTTTTTTTTATTTTTTTTATTTTTTGATGGAGGGGTTTTTGTAGACACCCTTCATATTTACAAAAATGCCACCTGTTCACACTGGTTCTTTGGTTCTCTCCCTAAATGGTGGTTCTCAAATGATCCAAATCCTATATATATATATATATATATATATATATATATATATATGTATGCATGTTTAGTGTTTGTTTATTGTGATCGTTGACTGGGATCCTGGTGTGTCACGCGCCTCGCGGTAAAACCCCGCATGTGAAATTTGAGGGTGTGACATTGTGAGTACAAGATAGATAGTGATATAGAGATGAGATATAAAAAGGTGAGATCCGTTAGTTTAGGGTAGTTTTGCATGCAAATATGTGTTTTGAGATAGTGAATCAAGATAATAAATGTGATAGTACAAGATTGGAAGGAAGCTGGATACTTTAACACGTGACCGCCCTACACACAAATAGGGATGACAATGGGTCGGGTTTGGGACGGGTTTAGGTAATCCCAACCCCATACCCGATTAGGTATGCTTGTCCTAAACCCGTCCCAAAATCTGCCGGGTTTGTATCGGGTAAACCCGTTAATTTTAAAAACTTATCCATTGGGTGTATCTGACTAAAAACCTGTCGGGTATCTATTGCGTGACTACTAACCAATACATTTAGCATTATTAAATATGTATGTAAATGATTACAATGTATAAATATAAAATAGTTAAATCATATAAAAACACTAAAAGAGATAGATAACATATATTATACACAAATAATTTGTGTTTTTTTGAAGAAGATGACAATCTAGATGGACAATTAGATATATTATGAATACATATTTTAAAAGATATATAGGAAATTACATCGGGTATTTAATCGGGTAAACGGGTATACTTTATCGGTAATCGGGTCGGGTAATGGGTATATCATCAAATCCCAAACCCGTCCCAAACCTGCGAAAAAAATAAAAACTAATCTCATACCCAGACCCATACGGCCATACCCGATTAACCGACCCAAAACCTGTCCCAAATGTATCGGGTTTCAGATTTACCTATCAGGTTCAGGTATGATTGCCATCCTACACACAAACAAAGTGTAAACATTTAACCAAAAGCTAGGTACTCAACTTTTCACCCAGTTTAAACATAAAGGACACAAAACAAAAATATTCCCAAAGTCTGAAAAAGTAAAGTAAACATTTTTTTCTCATGTGAGAAAGAGAAAGCTCTCATTCCCAACTTCATCTATATCTATATATATAATAAACCAAAGCATTTTTAATGACATGTCATAATATTATGTAATCTCTCTTTTGAGAGATGCCACATAAGATGTGATGTGGCAACTCTAGACCAATTAAAAAAAAGAAATAAATATGGTTTAAATATGATTTAACATAATCTATTAAATACCTAATCTATTAAATGTAAATATTAAAACTTTATTATTTTCTCTCTCATGTTTCCTCTCATAACTTTTAAATGTTAATATCTTTTATATATGAGATTTTTTAAAGAAAAAAATTACACCAAATTAACGAGCGTTTTATTATCTTTCCAACGAATACCGTAGTGCTATATAAAAAACGGAGAAAAAAACGACTATTTTTTGTAACCCGACGGGTATTGTGTCAGGTTTGAATTAGTTTAAAAAAAATTGTGGATTTGGGTCGGGCCTGGGATTAGGTGATACCCGACCCAATTACCCTTTTTTTTGTATTAAAATATGATAACTTATGGCAGATATTTGTTTAAAATAATAATAATAATAATAATAATAATAATCATTAATCATATATTGCCAGATGCCATTTTTATAGTTTAGATACTTCTAATTTTATTCACTTTACTTAGATTTCTCAACCCGGGACGCTCCCGGGATATAAACTAGTTCATCATATTCACAATACACAAAACACGCTTCTGGTTTATTTATTTATTTTTTTATTATCTGAAAAACAATTGACCGGAGATATGGCCATCGTTGACGATAGCGGTGGCAGCAACGGTGGTGGAAGCAGCAGCAGCAGCAGCAGCAAAGTTTGGGGATTATTTAAGCTACCGTTTAAGACGACGACTACTACTACTAATCATAATAATACATCACATACGACTTCTTCCTCTTCTTCTTCCTATCCAATAGAAGGATATAACACTCACAGCCATAATAATAATAATAATAATAATAATAATACTATTAATAATAATAATAGTCATAGCGGAAGTTCTGTTTCGTCTGTGGCTAGATCTCTGCTTCCGACACGACGTCGTCTTCGCCTTGATCCGAGGAATAAGCTCTATTTTCCATGTGAGATGAATACTCTCGTTTTTTTTGTTTGTTTGTTTTGAGATTATTGTTTATAATACGATGAGATCTGTTTGAATTTGTTGATTTGTAAGAGAGTTGCTGTTTATTTGTTGTGAGTTGAAATTAGGGGAATCGAGTGAGATTAGGTATTGAGTTTTGTGATTGTTCCTATAGGAATTGTTAAGTTGAGTAGGAACAGGTGGATTTAGTAGATTGTAATTGTGCTGAAACTTTTGTGGCAGTAGTTGACTTGAGGTGCATGGTTTGGTTCGGTTATTAGTAACGGAAATGAAGAATAAGTCATAGGTTAATCTATTTTATTGACCGATCGGTTTTCGATTAATTGGTTCGGTTTATTTGGTTATTTCGTCGGTTTTCGGTTTGGTTAGTTTTGGTTGATAACCAAAACCAAACCTAGGCTAAAACTATTGCTTAGCAATGCATAAAATGGAGGTATAAAAGCCAGAAATATATGAAACTGTGAGTTGTTCGGGAAATTTAATTTCGTTTAACTGTGGGTACAACAAAAACCAATAACTGATTTTCGGTTTAGTTTCGTCGTTTTTCGGTTCGGTTAACCAATAACTATTTTGTGTTTCTTATGTGTCCTGGGATGGAAGAAGTACCTTACCTGTAATTTCATAACTAAAGCAACATAATAAACCTTGGAAGCCGAAATCCCTTGATTGATTAAAGCTTTGTCCAAATTAGAATTTAGAATGAGGGCCATCTTGCTTTGAGAGAATGTTGCAGAACATTATGCAAGGCTACTAATTGATCTTACCTGTGGCCTTTTAGCACTTTCTTCCCTGTTGCTGATTCGGTGTAAGGGAGAACTAGGAAAAATACTTCTAGGGCCCAGGTGCAAATTAGCAATATTTATTTGAATGGTATCTATACAGGTTTTTTTTTTCAGTCTTTTAGTAGCTTACTTATAAATTATTAATTTTTTCTGAAAAGTTCAGTCCAGTGTACAGGAAAGATGTCTGCAGATGTGAATATTTATGCCACAGATGTGCAAAGTGTTGTAACGTGTACCAACCTATCATGGTCCATTTGGTAACATATTAGATAACAAGTGTGCTAAGTTTCCCTTTATGTAAAGAATCACATAGACTATTGCTGATGCCTAGGAAACGATCTGGTAGTACTACCTATGTCCTATGATGATAATCTAGCTTGCCATCCACATCAATATGATAAGTTTAGATTCTTTGGTCGGCGTATTTACATGTTGACGATCTATAGTTTAGTTTAGGATGACACAAGTAATACAACCAATAAACATAGAAGATGTCCCAAACTTCTCTACAACAATAGAATGAGAGTCATTCTTGGCACACACAAGATAGCAGTTGTAAAAACTTTTATCTATAGATGCCTGTGGTGCATGTGGTGCTTTAACAGTGATTTTTGTTTATGTTTGAGTTTCATTCTGTATCAGTAATAAACTTCAAATAAGTAATAATCGTCTATTAGGTATGTAACTATATTAAGGTTAACATCTTTCCAGTTGACAACTAAATGTTATTGACAATGCTAAAAACTAGAAATTGTTAACGTGAATTTGATTTGTTTACCTTTAGAAGGAGCCTTATCGGATTGATACATGAGCTTTGATTAGCAAATATAGTGTATACATGGTAAACAAGTTTCTTTTCTTTTTAGAGTATATTGTGATTTCCAGATTTTATGTGCATCGGCTGTGAGCTAGTTGTCACGAACTTGTCTTGCTAGTGCCGTGCGGCATCCTTGAATCTGCGAGGGCCATCCATTTTGTGTGGCTTATTATTAAGCCTCATAGTCATTGTTTCGTCCGCCATGGAACCGAGAAATGCAAGCAATTCTAGCACTCCCCTTCCCTTAATTGTTGAGGCGCTTCCAAAAGATATGCAACGGTGACCAAGAGCCCACACATTTCCAAGTAGAACCGATCTTAAAATGTGGCCCGTCACATAGTGCTTCTTTAAACTGATTTTATCCATTTGTTTTTAGTTTTAGCTCACATGTTTATTGTTTGGTTTGGTGTTTTATATGTTATATGTAAACTACACAATTATAAATATTTCTATTTTCATTCAACTTTCTAGATGAACCGGGTAAGCAAGTCCAAAGTGCTATTAAGATCAAGAACACTAGCAAGTCTCATGTAGCTTTCAAGGTATGATTATTCAACTTATTAAAGCCTGCTAACTGTTTTCTATATTCTTGTATAATGTCTGAGATTTACTTTGTAAAATAATTATTTTTTTTTTAAAACTTAAGTCCATCCGTAGCATTAGTTCTTCCATTTAATAAATGTTTTTTTTTTGCTAAAGTTTCAAACAACCGCTCCAAAAAGCTGCTTCATGCGTCCTCCTGGTGCTATTCTTGCTCCCGGCGAGACTATTATTGCAACCGGTAACAACATTTATTTACATTTTTTTATTATAAACATCAAACATACATTCTAACATGAAAGTTTATTTTGTTTGGCAGATATAATACAATTTGGTGAACTCAATTTTTTATTTTTAAAAATAATTAAGCATCTTTATCTATGATTATTGCTTATTTGAGTGTCATCTTTTGTTTTGATAGTTTTCAAGTTTGTGGAGCCTCCAGAGAACAACGAAAGACCAATGGAGCTAAAACGAAAGGTGAAATTCAAAATCATGAGCCTGAAAGTCAAAGGGATGATGGATTATGTACCTGAGCTAGTGAGTTATAAAACCTCCCTCGATATGTTTATCTTTATAAATTATGATTATTGATTTACATAAAATTTGTTATCTTATTTAAATAGTCTTATCTTCTGTTTTTAATTGAATATTTCGTGTGGATTCAGTTTGATGAGCAGAAAGACCAAGTGGCAGTTGAACAGATATTGCAAGTTGTTTTTCTAGATGTTGAACATCCTAGTCCCGTAAGTTTAATTGTTATGCATTCTTATATATCAGAAAATACATGTATCGTTGCTGAAATTGGAAATAATACTGAAGGCCCTGGAAAAACTGAAGCTGCGGCTGGCCGAGGCAGAGGCTGCTCTTGAATCCCGAAAGAAACCTCCAGAGGAAATTGGGACCAAAGTTGTTGGTGAAGGTCTTGTTATAGATGAATGGGTGAGTTTCACTAATATAAACTTTTGGGCTGTCATATCTAACCCATTTGATGAACGTGGCGTGTTCGGGTTGAAATGTTTAGCTCATGTAGTTAAAAAGGTCGACTCACCAACCCGTTCAACTCATTTATCACAACCCACCAACCCATTTAACACGTTTCTTGATTATAACTAATTTACAACACGTTAACCTTTTTGGCTCGTTTAGATTAATGGGTTAAATAGGTTGTGTTTGTTTCACGGTATAAATGTGTTTAGGTTCAGCAATGATTTGACACTTCTAAATTGCCTGCTAATGTTCCCCCTTTCCATTTTTTTTCTTGCTTCTTGTAGAAAGAACGAAGAGAGAGATATCTGGCCCGACAACAGGTTGAAGGTGTAGACTCGGTGTAATAACAAAAAAAAGGTTGGTCGTTTCTTGAACCGTACAATCAATCTTTACTAAATTCGTTTTGTATCATTTCAATCAATTGGTGAACAAAAAGTCTGGCACAAGACAAATTGTTAAAACATGTTTACAATGTAAAAAGCTTTCGTGAGTTGTGTCGATTCGAGTTATGTTTCAATTTAAGGACCATGTTAAATTAGATGGTTTCAAACTTGTCTCTTTAATACAAATTACATTATTACTAATATAATATTTTATAATCATATTTGACCTTAATTATTTGTAAACTTATAAACTTGACATTATTACAAAACATGTTTGGGTGGACCCATACCCAACCTGTTTTGGCTTGACAACACTACAACTTGTAAATATGAAATTACAACATAAAGCTGAGCTGATTGGAGTTCATCTAGCTCATTATTGATTCAGAAACTTCCTTGTTACACAACAACACTTGTTTCTCTGGTCATCAGTTGGTCACAGTTCCATCGACACAAACCCATTGACCCACGAAGATCAATTCACAGTTGATATTAGGGTTGATTGCCAAAAACGACTCCAAACCCAACTTAACTGACTTGCTAATGGTGGTGCAGTCATCCCCTGTTTGCGCACCAATAACTTGGTTGCATGTAACGACCGAATCTGGCTTGTGGAAACCTGTTCATATAAAAGAAGACGATGTTTTCAGTCTTTTTTTTTAAACCAAATCGCCAAAAGGCCTTAAAACTTTTCACTGTTCAGGTTTGATAGGATTTTGACCCAAAATAGTAAAAACTAAACTTGTTGGGTTGACTAGGTCTGCCAAACCCGGCGAAAACGGTTTGAACAATTTTTCTTTTTTCAGTTTTTTGTATTGATCGTTTTTTGTATTGATCAGATGGTTCATGGATATTAGAAATACGTAACTAATAATATACAGGGGAAGTTTTTTTAGTTGGTTCGGTTTAAACAGCCGAATCCAAAACAAAAACTGTCGGCTGACTGCTGTTTTTGAAACATAATTCATGTGCCAAACCATATAAGCTACAAACCAGCCGATTTGCTTTGATCTAAGCTGTTCGGTTGGTTTCTATAGTTTATATACTTTGTTACTGAACAACATGGAATTCAAATGACTTACCACCAATGAGTGTCGATCTACTTTCTGCCAACACGACAAGCATCAGGCAAAGCGAAAGCGTTGCAACCATTTTCACAAACATGGAAGCCATTGTTTCTAGCTTGTGGTTGGCACAAAGATGGTAGCTGATTTGTGACACATGATCTGAGTTACATTTATAGAGTAAGATTACAAGATAAAACAAATAAATGTTTCGATATCTTTAAGGTGATAGAGATCAAAATCCAACAAACACATTGTAATACGAAAGATGCAGACGGCCATTGCACAACTAGCCTTGTTCTATTGGATTCTTGTTATCATAAGCGGAACGAATATTTGAAAAAACTCTATTTTGGTTATGTTTTATCTTTAACGAGTCTTACAAAAGTTTATATAACTGAAACTAAACTAGTTAAGTGAGGGACAGGTTGAAAGTTACCTATAAAAGTAATTAAATGCTTAAAATGCCATCTAATTACAATCTGGATGTTCCGATTGCAACGAACATGAATCTCGTCAAAAGCTGGGATCCGGTCATTGACAAGCTTAAGAAACGCTTGTCCTCTTGGAAATCCAGATGCCTTTCTTAAGGTGGACGAATTACTTTGCTTAAGTCGGAAGATGCCGAATATGACGTGGGACTCGTGGGGTAGATTTGACACGACCAAGATGGGATAGTCTCGGGTTGTTTTGTTGTTGGTTTTTCCTTTTTGTCGTGTTGGTTTTTTTTTTCGGTTGTTGTACTCGGACTATTTTTGCTAGCATCTTGTTAGCGTTTTTATAAAGTTTTGTTGGCCGTTCAAAAAAAATATTACAATCTGGATGTAGGATCAAATACTACATGGTTTCTTGCATTCATGATTTGGGCAAAAAAAAAAAAAAGTTTAAAATTATCATATATGTTAAAAAAAACAAACCTAAGTTCAAGTTCTTATCATTGTTTACATATTTTTTTTCTTATCCATATCCATGTAACAAAGAAATTATGAAAATTTGTACCTCGATGTTACTCTAAACTTACTCTTAGATTTACACTTATGTTTACTTTAAATCGGCTAAGTTAGACATGAAGCTCTAAATCTACACTTTTGGTGACCATAGGTGTGACTTGAACCCTAAATTTCATGAGGAGAGATACCTTTCGTTAACACCTTGAATCCGTTAGGCTATAAGTTTTTTGATAGCTACTAGCTACACTTACATACAACATACAAATTAACAACAAAATAAACGAATATCTTTCCTACACACCTTGTTACCACTAAGCGACTATATACATGCAATCATTTCAACTTAACCCTAATGTTACATGGCTACTTGGTTTCTCTCTAATATAACGTCATTTTTATTAAAATTAAAATAAATATATATTTATATTCAAAGGTAAAAACAATATATATAATCTGCAAAACAATGGCCGGCTGTAAATTCGCAGATTACAAAGTGAAATTGGCTCATCTATAGAATGATATGAATACTTTATTCAACTCATTCCCTATATATACCATACCATCTACAAGTATTCCTATAACATAATTAAGGTATATAACTCAAATCATATTATCACCTTTCCTGACTAAGATATTATGGCCATGAAAGCTTCCATGTTTGTGAAAATGGCCACCATACTTTCACTTTGCCTAATGTTCATCGTATTGGCAGAAAGCAGAACCACCCTACTCGGTAATTAGTCATCAAAAAAAGATATTAAAACCTTTTTTTTTTCTTAGTGTTACAATGACACATTCTATCTTTATTTTTTGATTGAACACTAAATTTGTGAACATATAGATGGCTTCCACAAGGCAAATTCAGTTGTTTGTGACCAAGTTATCGGTGTGGAGTCTGGCGACGATTGCACGAGCATTAGCCAGTCGTTTACGATGAGTTTGGAGTCTTTTTTGGCGATCAACCCCAACATCAATTGTGAAGCCATCTTTGTGGGACAATGGGTGTGTGTCGATGGAAGCTTGACTAATTGATCTACCTCGACACAGACAGTTGCGATCATTTGAACGAATAAAGAGCTAGAGCTAGAAAGACTTTGATTAGCTCGAGTTTAATGTTGTTTTTTACAGTTTGTGTTTCAGAATGTGAGAGGTTTAGAATTAAGCTTTGTCGTTTGATTTACCAAGTTTAAAATGTTTGTGTCAAGTCAACTTAATTAAATGTTTCCATTTCTTGGTCTAGTTACATGTACAATCTTAAATCTTCATCTATATCTATATCTATATCTTTATCTATATCTATATCTATACTATCTATACTATATTATAAAGCATTTCCTAAGGACTTCTTAAAATTTAAGAGGTACAATTTTGATTCCTTATGGTACAACACACAATGCATATAATAACTACCTTTTGAGGATAAAATTGTCTTTTAAACATCATATTTAATCAAAAGGTAATCAAGAGTCATGAGATGTTTATGAGACCTCATGGTATTCAATTCTACAATTATTTTAAAATATTAAATAGAACACATAAAAAACAATTCATAATACTACATGTTTTGTTATAATCATTTATATATAAATCAATAACGAAATCCGTGTTTTTAGTCATGTGGTAACGATTTGAATTATAAAATTACTACGTATGGCTAATCTAATCTAAACTACACGGTCACCAGATTCTATGATCGGAGAAGAAAGATTATGTTTATAATGAATTTCGAACGAAGATATTAAGAAATAAAAGGAGTGGACAATAACAAAAAAATAATTAATTAATAAGGGTTCGTCTTCTTGATTGAAAACCAGTTGGACTGATGTTCCTTACTGATTAACCACAGGGGAACAAATGAATATTGAAACCAATCGGTTTTTGAAATATCTTAATCGAAAGTTTTGGTTTTGGTTATGGCTCAAAACCAAAGTGAACTGAACAACAGCTTGTACACACCCTTAAAATCATCAATTGGAGTGTTGTGGTCTCTGCCGCAACGCACGGGCACCCCACTAGTAACAATATATTCAACAAAAAATACATAACACTTTTACGTCAATCAGTTTTAAAATAAGACATCTTTATACAATGTGTTGGCAGTTTGTTATCTCGGCACCCTCAAACCCAAAAGGCTCATAGTGTACCGATCATACGCGTGTAATTTAACATCAAAATGACTTGTAATGACCTAACATGAATTTGTATAACCTAAACCAAGTAACACGTTTCATAGGCTCATTAACGTCCATAATTACTTTTTACAATAGGAGACGTTGCCAATACGTAGGTAACCACTGATGGGTTTTGTATTTTAAGTTTCTATAATTTTATTCAACTTGTATGTCATCCGAAAATCTATGGCTATCATCGGTAATGCTAGTGTTGAATTTATCATCGCTAATCCATAGGTGAAAAGGTTCAAAAACTTGTTTGGTTCACATTGATCGATCCTTAGTTTCAAACCGTCAGCCTAACCATTAATTAAACTACGAGTCAAAATGCAACCCATTATTAGAAATTTGGCTTTTTTCCAATGCGCTTTTCGGTCATAAAAGCGTCACAAATTCAGATTTGTTACACATTTGCAATAAAACCTTAATGTTAGAAAAAGCCCCGTCGGAAACCATTTACTACGCATTTCCTACGGAACTTTCAACGTATTTCCAACGAAAATATGGTGTAAAAGATTTGCAACGCATTTCCTATGCCATCTCATAATTGTTACTTTGTTTTAATTTGCTACACATTTTTGACAAAATTAATTAATTAAAGTTATTAACACATTTGCAACAAAACTATTAAAAATGGATTTTCTTTGTGACGCATTTCATTTGTAACGGAATACCTAAAATTAAAAAAAAAAAAAAAGCTGACAAAATGTAGTTGATAAATTCCAGCAAAAAATAAAAATAAAAAACGGACAAAATGCAGAAAAAAAACCCCAAAAAATACAAAATGCAGAAAAAATCAACTTTTAACAAGTTCTAATATGTTTACAACACTACTTTTAAAGTGGTCATTTGCTACATAAGTTTCTTAAGAAAAAAAATGCGTCACAAATTTTGACAAATTCGTTATTAATTTGTGATGACAAAAAGCACCTTATTTTTTGGACAAATTTGCTACACAATAGCGATTAATACTTTGAAAATTGAGTAAGAAATGCGTAGGAATTGCATTACAAATTTCCTACACCACATTTTCGTAAGAAATACGTTAAAAATTGCGTAGTAAATGTGTAGTAATTGGTTTCGGACGAGAGTTTTTCTAACATCAAGGTTTTTGTAGAAAAATGCGTCACAAATTTGAATTTGCTACGCATTTGCAACGAAATCTTTATGTTAGAAAAACTCTCGTTTATTACGTAATTTTCAACGTATTTTTTATGAAAATATGGTGTGGGAAATTTATGATGCAATTCCTAGGCATTCTTTTACGCAATTTTCAAAGTATTGGTCGCTATTGTGTAGCAAATTTGTATAAAAATAAGGATGTTTTTTGTCGTCACAAATTAGTAGCAATTTTGTTAAAATTTGTGACGCATTTTTTTCCGTAAATTTTTTTTTAGCAAAATAGCCACTTTTCTAGTAGTATATGACTTTTGACTCCCCCGAAAAAAATAAAAATTAAAGCTTCGCTACTAGTTAGAGCAGTACCCGATTCTCTAGTTTTCCTTTTTCCTTTTTAATTAAGAAGTGTTGGTGAGGTAGGAGTTGCTTGTTTAGTGTTTTTACACTACATATTTCTTGTTACAACTTTTTTTAGTACGACGTCAAATCTAAAAACACCACGTGTCCCCACCAAGTGCCTCACGTCGGTGAAATGCCCCCCGCCCCCAACCTCCCGCCCCTCCCACGCCACCGTCGGCGGCGGTGTTCCCCCCCCCCCCCCTCCCTTTCCGCCCCCACTCCGGATACTCTAACAATAAGCAATATATAAAGGAGAACGCCACCAATCATCCCAATTTAAATTACTTCTCTTAGCTCTAAATTTTATCCAACTTTAAATGATTGAATCTTGATCTCTTCCGCTGTTTCCGAAAGAGAACATGTATCCTTCTTGAACGCTAAATTGTTCCTCGCTTTTCAAATCCATCATAAACTACATAAGCAAGGGTGCATGCCCGCTTGTTCTGATTAGTATTGTTTCTCAAACTCTTCAACCGATTCTCTTTGTATAAATATGAATAGAAAGATACATATCAATTTTGTGGACTAGCTAAGGTGAGAAAAGGGTTGCCTAATTTCTTATCATTATTTACATGTCTTTCTTTTTTATTAAATCTTATATTGTTTTAAACTTAAGTAATTGATGCCCAATTGATGATATCCATGTAACAAGGAAACTATGGAAACTTGTACCTATGTAAATTTTACTATAATCATACTCTTAGAGACCTATACTAACGTTATTTTAGACTGACAAACTTAGACATGTCCCTCTAAAATCTCATTGGGAGGGATACCTTTCCTTAATACTTTGATACCGATACGTCACAAGCTCTTTGGTAGCTACACTTATGTACAACATAAGACTTGAACCCTAACTCAAAATTAGTGGCATACATATATATGGTATAGGGAGGGGTAGCGTACGTTACCCCTCAACTTTTTTGGTGTAGTGCAATTTTATTTTATCCGTTTACGTTTTTTGTATTACGTTACCCCTAAGAGTTATGTAACGTTACTCCTAAAAAAAAAAATTTAAAACCCAACACACACTCAAAGTTTTTTAAATAAGCCAAAGTTTAAAAAAAAAAAAAAAAAAAAAGATAGAAGTCATAGGCCATAAACAATTTCATTTGTAATTTCTTAACGAGCTATTGAATTTTAATAACCATAACTATCACATGTTAGCCACTGCTACTCTTAAGTAACTGCATGACCACTATCACTTTCAACTTGTAACTTATTTTCCTCTGTCACCTTCAAACTAAACAAACCCTAACTAAATTAGTTTTTTTTTGTTTTTTTTTTTTTTTTGCGGGCGTGACACTTTTTCAGTGACGTGGCAACTGTCATCCTCTCTGCAACCACCGAGAGTGTCTTCCGATGACCTCCCAAGCCGAAGCTGCCCTCACGTCTTTGCCTTCTGGCCATCGTTTGCCTCCCCCAAATTCCAAATCGGGTATCTATCATTTTGGCTCTAAAATATATTTGGTTATGGAAGTAAAGAAAAGGATGTAATGGCTTGATTTCAAACTCTAAAAACCGAATATGAGAAATCAATTAGGTATGTATTTAACTTTATTTATTATCGTGTTTAATTTGTTTTTCTTTTTGTTTCGTTTACATTGTATGAAAGTATGGTAAAAAAAAATTTAACGTTACTCCTGAAATTTTAGTCTAGATCCGCCACTGCCGAAAATAAACGAATATCTTTCCTACACATCTTGATACTGCTAAGCGACAAGCCCTTTGGTATCTCATATTCTCATGACTATATACGTGCGATCATTTTAACTTAACCATAATGTTACATGGCTACTTGGTTTCTCTCTAATATAATGCCATTTTTATTAAAATAAATATATATTTATATTCAAAAGTAAAAACAATATATAACCTGCAAAACAATGGCCGGCTGTTAATTCTCAGATTACAAAGTGAAATTGGCTCATCTATAGAATGATATGACTACTTTATTCAATCCATTCCCTATATATACCATCTACAAGTATTCCTATAACATACTTAAGGAATAAGGTATATAACTCAATCATATTATCACCTTTCCTGACTAAGAGATTATGGCCATGAAAGCTTCCATGTTTTTGAAAATGGCCACCATACTTTTGTTGGAAAATTATAGATTTATTTTCCCTGTTTGTTTCTTTTACAGATTCTGATCGGTCTCCATTTTACTGTAAGTAATCCAACAACTTTCACTTTGCCTAATGTTCATCCTATTGGCAGAAAGCAGAACCACTCTACTCAGTAAGTCATTCGAAAACAATAACATTTTCTTTTCCTTGTAACATTGGCACCACATATCTTTATTTTTAATATGATCAATGGATTTTGTGAACATATAGATGGCTTCCACAAGGCAAATTCAGTTGTTGTTTGTGACCAAGTTATCGGTGTGGAGTCTGGCGACGATTGCACGAGCATTAGCCAGTCGTTTACGATGAGCTTGGAGTCTTTTTTGGCGATCAACCCCAACATCAATTGTGAAGCCATCTTTGTGGGACAATGGGTGTGTGTCGATGGAAGCTTGACTAATTGATCTACCTCGACACAGACAGTTGCGATCATTTGAATGAATAAAGAGCTAGAAAGACTTCAATTAGCTCGTTAAAGTTAAACACGCTGTCGTTTTTTACGGTTTGTCTTTCTGAATGTGAGTGGTTTAGAATTAAGCTTTGTCTTTTGATACTTTGATCCTACCAAGTTAAAAATGTTTGTGTCAACTTAATTAAATGTTTCCCTTTCTTGGTCTAGCTAGTTTACATTTATAATCTCAAGTCTTCCTCATAACAATATATTCATTATTCAACAAAACTTAATTAATAGATAATATAATTATGAATAGATTTGTATAGAATTTGTATTTGATATTGTTTCCTAAATATTTGTATTCATCCCTAAAATAAGGGATTGTAGTTATTCTATATAATAATGAGAAACCCCTAGAGGAAAGGATCAAGGATCCATTACTTTCATTAATATCACTTTTACGTCAATCAGTTTCAAAATAATACGGCTTTATACAATGTATTGTCGTGTTTGTAGTTTGTTATCTCGCCAGCCCTCAAACCCAACCCAAAGGAAACATCGATGATTCCACATTATGGGTTTGGCGACTTTCTCAAATTAGCAGGTTGACTTGTTTAACCGATAGTGGACAATATATTATCAGTTATAATGTATAGTTGGTTACATTAGTTAGTTATACGTCTCTGTTGTATACAATACAATTATGCATACACATGTCCTTAGCACCAAAATGACTTTATGATCCACTGTGATTTTGTGTAAAATAACCAACTCATATCCATGACAAGGCGCATTAGTGTACCAATCATCAAGCACACATGTAACTTAATTAACACCAAAATGACTTTTTATTAGTTAATGTAGATTTGTGTTACATAATACAACACCAAAGTGACTTGTTAGAACACAATATGACTTTGTTTGACCCAAACATACTACCACATAACAAACGGCCCATTAAATCTATCTATACATATAATATTTAGGAGCAATTGTGGACACTTGTCAATCATTTACCACCCTAGCAATTAATTCTCCTCCATCATGGCACATTGAGAGAATTAATAAAATTTTCTTTTTTTTTTAAATCAAAATCGAGTAAATATATAAACCAAAATAAAACACGCTACATAACCCACACCCCCAATTTCTTTGATAACCGCCTTCCTGGAAACCAAAACCCTAATCAACGACGATCGGCGATCGGCCAAATCAGAGCATCTCTTGCCGTCTTCTTCATCTCATCATCAAGGTATTCTCTCTTCTATTCTTATGTCAATCAATGGTCCTTCATATATCTGTTTTCTCTGATTTTTTTTCGTTTTTCTTCCTGATTTGTTTGTCGATTAAGTTTTTTTTTTGTGTGTGTTTTGTTTGATTTCAATTATTTACCTTATAATACTTGTGTTTACGTCTATTATTGGTCAGGTTTATTAATATTTAGTTTTAGGGTTCATGTTTTAGGGTTCGTGTTTTAGGGTTGATGATGGGTTACGGATCTGTGATTAGAGTAATAATAGGGGTTTTGATTACCGGGTATTTTATAGGGGTTTTGATTACTGGGTAAATCAAATTGGGTTTTTTAATCTTTTTCGATTAGGTTTTGATTGCTTCATATCCTATAAAGATTGTAAACGGAATTGGGTTCTTTTTATCTTTTTCAAGTTTTATTTGAGTTTGGTGGGGAGTAGGAACATCACAAAAATCCACATATTACTCAATATACTCTACTACTAGAGAATAGTACTTGCCTGCTAAGTAACCTCTTTCGATCACCTGATTTGGATACACACTTTTCATGTTTTCTAAAACAAGGTGGGTTGGTTACTTGGTTACGGGTTAAATTGGCTGGGTTACTGGTCTCATAATTGTTACTATATGTTTTTTTTTGAAAGGCAATTGTTACTATATGTGACTTTACTTGTGTATCTGGGTTTCTTGTATTAACTAATATATGTTTTGGCTATTAATTATTATAGGACATTATTGTGTATGACAATAAAATTAAAATTTGTTTAGTGTATGTTTTACCTTTTTTTTTAATTAAGTACTACTACGCTTGAATTAAAATAGAGTTTTTGAGTTTTACTATGTTGTAGCGTTCGGATGTACGATATTGGATTTGGGTTTTTTTTAGTTTTATTGACTTGAGTGGCTTAAAGTGCGATTAATTGTCTTGGTGATTTATATTAACAAATCATATATTTAATATCTAATTGGTGAGCTATATTGTGTACTTGTGTTCTTGACTTCTTTCGCTAACAGAAAGATGTATGTTATTAGTCAAGTTTAACCCAATGATGCTTATATGGTTATAAATTAATTAACTACATTGATTTTGATCTATAATTGCCTCTTTTTTTAACGAACACCCAATCACTAATTCATTGGTAAATGTACAATGTTTTGTTGGGTGAAACGATGATTGTTAATATGATGATGTGTTCATATTTTAAATGCAGGAAGCTTCGTAAGTGGTAGAGAGAGTGTTCCAAATCCACACAAGACTGTTGTTAATGTATCTCATGGGCACAATAGTCTTAATAATGCTACAATATTTCCACATGTATTGGCCTCCGTGCTATTAGGCAAGTTGAAGCTTTTAGTACTTTGTTATTGAAGAGATCAAAGTATGATGATACACAACGATGGCACAGTGTGGAGCAGATGTGGCACATCAACCAACAGACAAGGCTTTAAAGACCATGGCTATTAAATTTGTTGAGTACCAGGTAAGCTTTACTAACTTCCTTCTTTCTTTTAGAGAAAAAAACTTTTAGTTCTGTAGCTGGTTGGAAGGCATGACCAATCAGCATGTTGCCTACATGTATATATTTTCTACATTTCCAGGTCTCTGTTGATGTATTTGTTACTACCCAAAGTTATGTGGACATTGCTTCCATCTCCATCGTCCCAAGGACGACTGGGGGGCAGGTAGTTGTCAATGACTAATTAAATGGCAAAAAATTGTTGTCAAATCATTATTCTGAGATTTGCATACTGATATTATTCACCTTTTCAGATATATTATTACCACCACTTTTCAACTCTTTCTGATCCTACAAACTCTACAATGATCATTGATGGAATGTGACAAGGCCTCAAGGGTTTGAAGCAGTGATGCGTGTTAGGTGCAGTCAGGTCAGCTCTCTAAACCTAACACAATTGCAATTTAATTTTTTGTATCTCAATCATAAACATTGGTTAAAGTATTTTTATTTAATTTTTCAGGGTCTTCAACTTCAAGAATACTCTGGAAACTTCTGTAAGCGCATTCCAACAGATGTGGACTTACCTGCGGTTCGTCCCCTTCTTGCACTAAAGCTCTCTCATTGGAGTTTTACTTATGAAGTCCTCATTAAGTTTATTTGAATCTCTTTTCCCTTTCAGATTGATTGTGACAAGGCTATCATGGTAACTCTGAAACATGATGACAAATTGCAAGACGGCATAGAATGTTCCTTCTAGGTATGTATTTGTGATCTGTTATTATTTGAATCTCTTTTCCCTTTCAGATTGATTGTGACAAGGCTATCATGGTAACTCTGAAACATGATGACAAATTGCAAGACGGCATAGAATGTTCCTTCCAGGTATGTATTTGTGATTTGTTATTATTGAATGACTTACTGAATTCATATACACTAAATTTGTTGCATGTGTTTATTCTATAACAATATTGTGTGTTTATATTGCATAGTGTGCACTTCTTTATACTACTGTAAAGGGGTAAAGAAGAATACGTGGGTCCACCTTGTCCTTGCCATGCACAACCATGCTGAGTAACCTCTTCCGATCACCTGATTTGGATACACACTTTTCTGGTAGAATTAATCTCAAAATGGCAGACTGTGTGGAATTTCAATCACAAGTATGACAACATTATTAATTTTATAAGTTAGTCTTTAACGATAAACTATGCTTACATGGTTACCAACAGCTGATGCAACAGCTGATTCACAATAACTGATTCAACAGATGCATTCACAACAGCTGATTCACAACAGCTCTATTCGTTCCTAGAAATGCATATGTTTTGATCCGATTCTCCGAATTCATATGACTATTTTTCCATCTCAGCTAAATTCAAGAGAATAAACTTTTTATGGATGCCATGACTTATCATGCAGGTATATCTTGCTAATTTGTGAATGTTGTGTACTTGTGTAGAGATTGACATGATGAAGGAACGTTTCGCTAAGGTGCTTCTTGGTGAAGACATGTCTGGAGGTGGCAAAGGAGTTTGTTCAGCCCTAGCTATCTCAAATGCCATAACAAATATATTTGGTTCGCGAATTTTTAATTCTTTAACAAACTTCATTATGGTCAAATGTGTATGCACTTTTTCTGATTGGAATCTGTTTGTGATTGAAAAATCTTAGCTTCTGTGTTTGGAGAATTGTGGAGGTTGGAACCATTGGCGCTGCAGAAGAAGGTAATGCGGCGATGGGAAATGGAGTGGCTTTTATCCGTAGGTGATTCCATTGTAGATCTTGTGCCTTCCATACAGCAGCTTCGAGGTGGTGGTTACCTTATCCCAAGGTTCCTTCAAAGTCTGCCTTCTAACTTGTATTATTTTTTAATTTTTTTTTTTTGTAACAGAGCTTGGTAAAATTAGAGGGCTGGGAAAATCTTGTGACAATAGTATCTTGTGACATGCGTTTCTGGGAAGCTCCAGCAAAAGCTGAGATTTTGGTATGCAAATTTGTCAATAAACCTGTTGCACACTTTTATCAGTTATTTAATTACATGGATTACTGTTTTGGTGTGTAAAGACAGGAATGTGGTAATCAGTTGGTGAAACGAGCCGAAAAGGCTGGTTTTAAGGCGATTGTCCCGACTGTTGATACCCCAAGACTTGGCCGAAGGGAAGCTGATGTCAAGAACAGGTATATCACACAATATTATTGGCAAATTGTTATATTTACATATTAAATTCTTGAATGTGTCCATTTGCAGATTTGTTCTGCCACCAAATCTTACCTTCAAGAAGTTTGATGCAACCAAATCTTACCTTCAAGAACATTTTATGCTATCAATTAGGAAGCTACTGATGTGATTTTTGGTTTCATAGGCAAGGATGATGTATTGATATTTATGTCTTATGAGGATGATGTATGATGACGGTGGTTTGGGTTCGATGCAAATGCATGCCGCTGCTTGAGACTGGTTTTAGTAATTTTCTTTGATATTTGAATAAAATGTGGTGTATAGAGAAATATTTTAATGATATTTGAATAAAATGTGTATTGGTTTCTTTTAAATTTTAATAAAATATTTCTACTACATTTTTTTATATGTTTTACCCCTCAAAATAATTGTACGTTGGTGAACCGCGTGTAACGTGGGCAAAGATCTAGTTACTATCATATAGCGTGTAATTAACACCAAATGACTTGTTATGACCTAATACGGGTTTGTGTAATATAAAATAACTCACTAACACATGACATGGGCCATTAAGGCCGATAGTGTACCGATCATACGCATGTAAGCTAACATCAAAATGACTTGTAATCTATACATACTAGGTTAGAGTCCCGTGGGGACCCACGGTTCATCCGAAAGTAAAATAAAAAAAGTAGGAAAATAAGAATTGTATTATGCAATTTGTTTCGGTTACTATTTTGATAATGCAACATGTATGAATTTTGATGTTAAATGCAAAATGTCATCTAAGAGTTTAATGCAACGAAATGATGGATATATCGAGTAAGTAAAGTTTAATTTGATAACTGCGAACTACATAGCATACTATCACAATATCACACATTACATCATTCGGGTAATATCTATATTCTAATCATAACTAAGCTTAAGCATAGAACACTTATCATTTAGTTGGGGCTTAACGAACTTCAACCAATATCACACATTACATCATTTGGATAATATCTATATTCTAATCATAACTAAAATTAAGCATAGAACACTTATCATTTAGTTGGGGCTTAACGAACTTCAACCAATGGTCCATTTTCATTACTTCAATCAAAATCTTCCAAGTCTTCCTCATTGATAGCTGATTATTCACCTTCGAAGTTGTTATCATTGTCATCACAATCCTCGAAATGCAGCTTATTTTCAATAATTTATGAAAACCTCCACCATTGTATTCCATATTTGTGTTCTACATAAAATATAGTTGTTGTAAAGATATGGATATGGTGATGAGTAAATCAAAAAACAATCCTTAACCCACTTACTTGAATGGGTGGCTTAAATTTTACATGCTATGTCTCTAATGGTTCAAACCGATTACATAGCTAAAAAACAACTAATAAGAAAATGGGTCCAATGTCACATGCTGTAATATAAATTTCCTATATTTTATTAAAAAAAATAGACACCAAAAGGATCAACCCCAGACCCATTTCAACATGTAGCCAAAAGGACCCATTGTACACACACTTTAAGCAACTTTTGACATGTTACAAAATGCCGCCAAAAAAAGTCATTATTTAAACTGTGCAAATATAGTACTTAACAATTAAAAATCTTAATAAATAACATCAAAATCATAATCAATCATTCAAATCAATGGCATTAAAATAATCCGCGTCTGAAATTGCCTTACCCATTATATACAAATTTTTATTGACATCTAAAAATTAGCACACTTATTGAAATTAAGATGATGATTATCGTTTAGTGACAATTGATTAAAGAAAAGTCGTAATATCAAAATGAAAGTCGGTCAACAATGTTAAAATGAAATTCGTAATATTAGTAACATCAATAAATACGATTAAAAATCTTAATAAATAACATCAAAATCATAATCAATCATTCAAATAAACGACATTAAAATCATCTGCGTCTCAAAATTCCTTACCCATTATATACAAATTATCATTGACATATTTAGTAATCATTATTAGTTGTGATTGAAGTAATATAATTATTTAATAGAAAGTAACATTTTGAAAATTTATATTATCATTTAATTTCGTTGTTAAAATTGGTATGATGATTAAATGATTTTATTATTTGTTAAGGTTTATATAGTATTGATGTGTCTTGAACAATTCTGCAAAATCGGAAATGCTATGCCTCGATTGACGTGATCAAGTAGGAATTTATTTATATATTTGAATTATAAAAAATGGAAGGATTGGTAATTGACGTGAATTGGTCAACAACGCTTAAAATTAAAACAATCAAACTCAAAGACATAAAGTCAAAGAATTGGCCTCCATCAAATTAACAAAAACGTAAAAAGTTTTTACACAAATTGGGTCAACAATATTAAAATTAAGGTCGTAATATTAGTAATAGCATTGAAAATTATCTTGAATACATTATATATTTTTGAAAACTGTTAAATAGATTTGAATTATATTTATTGGGGAAAGATCTTGTACAAAGTGTTTTTTTGTAAGAACTGTGAGAATCAAATGAGGGTATTTTTTCGAATTTTTTTCCCATATTGTTAAACATATATTATAGTATTGAAATCTAAAACAACAAAAAAATAAATAAATTTTGGTGTAGAGTAATTACGTAATTACTGTTGTAGAGTAATTACATAATTACTCTAGTGTAAACTAATGTATTTACTTTAATGACGTAATTACACATAAAAAAATTTAATTTTTTTTTGTATTATTCATCTAGAAACTATGTTTAAGCACATGGGAAAAAAATTGTAAAAAAAATAAATTCCCCCCTTGATTCTCACAGTTCTCACCAAAAAAACACTTTGTATTTGATCTTTACTCTATATTTATTATTAAAAGAATAATAAAAGTGTAGGAAAATAAATGTACACTCCTATCTTCGGATTATATTTAAATTATAAACTGTTAAATAAATTTAACATTGTTAAATAGATTTAAATAAATGTTTAAAGGAAAGTCATATATGTTTAAAAGAATATCGTTTCATGACAATTGATTAAAGGAAAGTCTTTGAATTATAAAAAATGGAAGGATTGGTAATTGACGTGAATTGGTTAACAATGCTTAAAATTAGCACAATCAAACTCAAGGACATATAGTCAAAGAATTGACCTCCATCAATTTAACAAAAACTTAAATAGTTTGTACTCATATTCGGTCAACAATATTAAAATTAAGGTCGTAATATTAGTAATAGCATTGAAATTTATTATGAATACATTATATATTTCAGGAAACTGTTAAATATATTTAAATTATATTTATTATTAAAAGAATAATAAAAGTTTATGAAAATAAATGTACATTGTTATCTTCAGATTATATTTAAATTATAAACTATTAAATAGGTTTAACATTGTTAAATATATTTAAATAAATGTTTGAAAGAAATTCGTATATGTTTAAAAGAATATCGTTTCATGACAATTGATTAAAGGAAAGTTGTAATATCAAAATTAAATTTGGTCAACAATATTAAAATGAATTTCGTAATATTAGTAATATCAATAAATAAGATTAAAAATCTTAATAAATAACAACCACATCATAATCAATCATTCAAACAAATGACATTAAAATCATCTTAAATAATATTAAAACTTTTCATAAATAACATCAAAATCATAATTTAAATTTCAAAAATCAACGACATCTTGTGGAATAGTAAAACTAAATGGGATTAGTATTAGTAATTATTAGTAATTAGTAATATATTCGTAAAAATAGTAATAGAAAATTTTAATTAAGTCAATAAGATATAAATGGGATTAAAATTAAAAATCGTAATATTAGTTTTAGTATTAGTAAAAAATTCGTAATTTAATCCGGTCAATAAGAAATAAATGAGATTAAAATTAAAAATCGTAATATTAGTATTAGTAATATATTCGTAAATTAATTCGGTCAATTCGGTCAATAATAAATAAATGAGCTTAAAATCGTAATATATAACATTAAATTCGCTCAATTATTATTTATGTCATTAAAACTCATAATAAATATCATTAAAAATGAATAAATCCTATTAATTGCAGAAAACACCAATAATAATTCGAACAAATAGTAATATAAATAATATTAAACATAATTTCATAAATATAGATTAAACATAATTTTATAGTAATATTAATATAAATAAATGAGATTAAAAAATCGTAATAAATAACATTCAACTCGGTCAATTATTATTAATGTCAATAAATAACATTAATTCTAACATACTAAAAATACATTAAAATGATTAAATCTTATTAAACATAAATTCGAAAAAAAGTAATATAAATAAATGATATTAATTTTTTTAATAAATAACATTAAATTCGGTCAATTATTATTAATGTCAATAATTAATATTAAATATCTTAATAAATAACATTAAAAATGAATAAATCTTATTAATTGCAATCAAGACTAATCATAATTCGTATGTGGAAACTGTAACGTCATTGCATAAGATGTTTTTAGATAACAGAAATTTGTTCATGGTCTTCGACACAGTCTGGAAAGACACGTATAAAAAAATCATTTTATAGAATGAAATAGACATTTTTACACAAAAAACTAACAAACATACGAACACGGGTGACGAAGGGTCATGCAAAACCTTAAAGAATTGAGAACCTTTGTGATAAGATATAATAACGTTGGTGTGTTCGGATGAGATCCTGTTTTTTAAATTAAGTAAAACATAGAATGATTAAGTCCATTTAAAGGTAAATCCGATTCACTGTAGATTAAAATTAAAAATCGTAATATTAGTATTAGTAATATATTCGTAAATTAATTCGGTCAATTCGGTCAATAATAAATAAATGAGCTTAAAATCGTAATATATAACATTAAATTCGGTCAATTATTATTAATGTCATTAAATCTCATAATAAATATCATTAAAAATAAATAAATCCTATTAATTGCAGAAAACACCAATAATAATTCGAACAAATAGTAATATAAATAATATTAAACATAATTTCATAAATATAGATTAAACATAATTTTGTAGTAATATTAATATAAATAAATGAGATTAAAAAATCGTAATAAATAACATTCAATTCGGTCAATTATTATTAATGTCAATAAATAACATTAATTCTAACATACTAAAAATACATTAAAATGATTAAATCTTATTAAACATAAATTCGGAAAAAAAGTAATATAAATAAATGAGATTAAAATTTTTAATAAATAACATTAAATTCGGTCAATTATTATTAATGTCAATAATTAATATTAAATATCTTAATAAATAACATTAAAAATGAATAAATCTTATTAATTGCAATCAAGACTAATCATAATTCGTATGTGGAAACTGTAACGTCATTGCATATGATGTTTTTAGATAACAGAAATTTGTTCATGGCCTTCGACACAGTCTGGAAAGACACGTATAAAAAAATCATTTTACAAAATGAAATAGGTATTTTTACACAAAAAACTAACAAACATACGAACACGGGTGACGAAGGGTCATGCAAAACCTTGAAGAATTGAGAACCTTTGTGATAAGATATAATAATGTTGGTGTGTTCGAATGAGATCCTGTATTTTTAAAATAAGTAAAACGTAGAATGATTAAGTCCATTTAAAGGTAAATCCGATTCACTATAGATTAAAATTAAAAATCGTAATATTAGTATTAGTAATATATTCGTAAATTAATTCGGTCAATTCGGTCAATAATAAATAAATGAGCTTAAAATCGTAATATATAACATTAAATTCGGTCAATTATTATTAATGTCATTAAAAGTCATAATAAATATCATTAAAAAATAAATAAATCCTATTAATTGCATAAAACACCAATAATAATTCGAACAAATAGTAATATAAATAATATTAAACATAATTTCATAAATATAGATTAAACATAATTTTGTAGTAATATTAATATAAATAAATGAGATTAAAAAATCGTAATAAATAATATTCAATTCGGTCAATTATTATTAATGTCAATAAATAACATTAATTCTAACATACTAAAAATACATTAAAATGATTAAATCTTATTAAACATAAATTCGAAAAAAAGTAATATAAATAAATGATATTAATTTTTTTAATAAATAACATTAAATTCGGTCAATTATTATTAATGTCAATAATTAATATTAAATATCTTAATAAATAACATTAAAAATGAATAAATCTTATTAATTGCAATCAAGACTAATCATAATTCGTATGTGGAAACTGTAACGTCATTGCATATGATGTTTTTAGATAACAGAAATTTGTTCATGGCCTTCGGCACAGTCTGGAAAGATACGTATAAAAAAACATTTTATAAAATGAATTAGGCATTTTTACACAAAAAACTAACAAACATACGAACACGGGTGACGAAGGGTCATGCAAAACCTTGAAGAATTGAGAACCTTTGTGATAAGATATAATAACGTTGGTGTGTTCAGATGAGATCCTGTTTTTTAAAATAAGTAAAACATAGAATGATTTAGTCCATTTAAAGGTAAATCCGATTCACTGTATATCTATCAATACCGATTTAAAAAGTCGGTATTTCTAATGAATATTCATTAACTTACCATTTATACTGGTAATCGATTCTATATTTTGAATAATATACAAATGAATGCTTTATTGAATTTATTAAATTTGTATAGTAAAATGGTTAATTACCATTCTCTATTTAGTATTTTGGGAGATAAGATACATAAATATAACTTTTAAAAATAAGATTCGTCTACAATTGTTTATATTTGATGTTTTACAATGACATCAAGACTATTTTTAGTAGGAGAAGTCAACATTGTTATTAATGTGATTACAGAAAATTAGTGTGCTTATATGGTATTAACAAAATTTGTTTTTGTTTTATTAGAATCCACTTATATACATAAATGTCCATTACAATTATGTTTATATAATTAATATTACTCATAAATTCAAAATTGTTAGTGCATTGACGTTTATATTGGGTAAAAAAAATTAATGAGATTAAAATATGGTAAGCCTAAATTACGGGTTAAATTGATTCATAATTACAGATTAAATTGATTCTTAATCAATCATACATAAATTCGGTCAATAAACTATGGTAAGCTTAAATTACGGATTAAATTGATTCATAATCAATCATTAATGCAAAAAAAAATGATTAAATTGATTCATAATTACGGATTAAATTGATTCATAATTACGGATATGATTGATTCATAATCAATCATACATAAATTCGATCAATAAAATATGGTAAGCCTAAATTACGGATTAAATTGGTTCATAATCAATCATACATAATAAAAAATTGATTAAATTAATAATTACGGATTAAATTGGTGTGCCATCTTACTGATTAAATTGATTAATAATTATCAAAAATAATTTCGTACTAAAATTAAATTCGTCTCATTAAATTATGGTAAGTCTAAATTACGGGTTAAATTGATTCATAATCAATCATATATAATAAAAAATTGATTAAATTGATTCATAATTACAGATTAAATTGATTCATAATTACCAACAATAATTTCATATTAAACTTAATTTTCTTCTCATTAAATTATGGTAAGCTGAAATTACGGGTTAAATTGATTCATAATCAATTTAATGAGACATAATTTCGTAAAATAATTTAATGAGACAAAAAAATCGTAATAAATTTAATAAGAGTTATTATAGTAAACCGAATTTAATAAGACAAAAAAATCGTAATAAATATGGTAAATTTCGGTCAATTATTATTAATAATAATTAATAATACCAAACAATCGTAATAAATATGGTAAATTTCTGTCAATAGTAATATAATTTAATGAGACAAAAAAATTGTAATAAGTATGGTAAATTTCGGTCAATTATTATCAAGGACAATAAATAATATTAAACAATCCTAATAAATATGGTAAATTTCGGTCAATAGTAAATATAATTTAATGAGACAAAAAACAATCCTAATAAATTTCGGTCAATGAATTTCGGTCAATAGTAATATAATTTAATTAAACAATCCTAATAAATATGGTATATAAAATGATTACATAAATATGGTAAATTTAGTTTGACACATTAAAAACAATATTAAAAAATAAGGAATCGTTTTAAAAAATTAATTAGTCATATGAACTTGAAAATAAGAAAATACCAAGACTGTTGACGCAGGGTCATGCAAAACCTTCAAGAATTGAGAACCATTGTGATAAGTCATAATAGCGTTTGTGTCTTTGGATCAAATCCTGATTTTCAAATATATATGTAAAACCGATTCAATATATATGTAAAAAACACCGATGACAATTATATGTACATCTATCTATTCATCATCCTAACGGACTTCTTAAAAAATATCAAATGACCCAAAGATTCAAATGAATACAACTAAATGAATCCATAAAATGTAAATGAATAAAACTGAGCAAAACATCGATTTACATATAACCATAATATTAACTAAATAAATACGTTTGAAAATAGTATAGAACGGAATTTAGAAATCTTCTATTAGTATACGTATTACTCATCATCTACAAAACTTTCATCATCTCATCCAAATCAGAAACTTAATCGTAAACAATTTAGATACTTATATTAATAAAAAAACGTGTTGATCATTACAAAAAAACCGATTGTATTTTGTAGAAGGTTGATGTAATACGATTGTGATTTTTCTGTGTAGTAAAAAGAAAATACATAACCGATTGTATTTCTCTTTGATGTAATATGATTGTAAGCAGTTATGTATCAATCTCATCCAAATCAGAAAATTGATAATAAAACAATTTCGACACTTATGTTAATCGTAAAACGTTTTGATCATTACCAAAAAACCGATTGTATTTCATAGAAGATTGATGTAATATGATAAATATAAGATTAGATGGACAACATACCTTGCAAAAAGAACATTGAGAAAGGAATGAGGAATGAGAAAGGAATTAGGATATGAAGGATGAACAATGTATTAGGCTAGGAAGGAGGAAGAATGTTTTAAGATACAAATGGATGGTGAGAAAACAAAAAAAAAAGAGGTTTATATACTACATTTCATGGAGCTCCATTTACCATTTGGATCCTAGGAGACCCTCTCAAAAGCTAGGATTCAACCCTAGTGTTTTCATTTATTATATAGTAGATAGATAATAAAAGAAAGCAATGTGGGACACATGGCACTCCCACATTGCACCTCCATTTCTTCTACACCCACATTGTGCCACATGGCAATATGTGAGGAATTATAAAATTTTCCTATTTTTTTAAAAAGCAATCATTTATTTCTTTTATTCAAAATTAGTCAAGAGTTTTATTGACTTTCCTAAATCACATTTATCATCATTACCACCATTCCTAAACACACAATCAAATCCTTTAAATGAGTTTTGTTCAAAATTGGTCAAGAGTTGTATTTTCTTTTTGTTATGAAACGTGATACATGCTCATCGATTTTAGATCTGAATTATATTTTCTTTTTTTCATTCTAATCTGCTCTTTTTTTCGTTAATTTGTTCTCTATTTGGTTGTTCATTGATATCTTTTGATGATTGTATGTTTGTTCAGAGAAAGAAAGAGCACACAACGGAGCACCACCATGTAAGTCATGAAATCTTCTTATTCAATTATTCATTATTATTTAATCTAAACAATTTTTATTTTTTTTTGTTTTGTTTGTTGTTTTTGCTTTTGTTCGATGAACAGATCAATTCATCGCTTCAGTTAACAAATAAGACCGATGACCATGTGGGGTTCAAGGTAAAATTTTAAACATTTATTGTTTTTTTTTTGCTGGGTGATTATGTTATGATCTTATTTTTGATTGGTGTGTGGTGATTTATGGATTATTGATTTGGGTTTTTTGGTTTTTAGATCTTGGGTGTCACGTAGAATGATAGATGATGATTTGATTTTTCTTTTTTATTGTTTTTTATGTTAATAAGACAGATGATGAAAAGAAGTTGTTGCAGTAAGTGATGTTTTTAGTTTTATGTTCATTGCATTGTGTCACACCCTCAAATTCCACGTGCGGGGTTTTACCGCGAGACGCGTGACACACCAGGATCTCAGTCAACGATCATAATAAACATACAACAAACATGCATTCATAAATATATCTAAAACCAAAATATCATGCTTTGAGCCGTAAACCAGCAGCGGAAGCATTCTTGTTTATAACCAAAAGACATATCATTGTTTACAAAACATTGTTTTAATATGCTTCAAAATATTAGACGCTGTGCATGACTCCGTGTGCCTAGCCCATTGACTGCTACCTTAGCGACCTGAGAAAACATGCCAAAAATGTCAACATATAATGCTGGTGAGTTCACAGGTTTTCTTTTATAAAAGTGTTGTCACAAGTTAACAAAGATCATTCCCGTTAATACTATGTCATAAGAACGTTAGCTAGACGTTAAGTGTTTTTACTACTACGGTTGGGAACCCATTACTAAACATGAACCAAAAGATGATACCAGCCCAGATGACTGGGCTACCGATGCCTCGGTAACCCGATAGGTAGAGACAATATGCACCCGCCCGGCCCCGCCATCGAGTGGGGCTTGTGAGGCCCAATAGATCTATCCACATTTCCCCCGTTGTGCATTCCAGCACATTCATGGTTTCCCCTGGGACTTTCCATAAAAGCCGCATAGTAACATAAAGTGCCCATAGTATAACATGACCTTTAAATAGTTTGTACAAAGCATGTTTCTCCCCCGAAAGCAAGACAGTAAAAGTGGGGCTGTGAAACTCACCTCGGATTGCGTTACTTGAAAACAGTTAAGTAATTATGTTATGATAGCCCCAAATAGCGGCGACCTATCATAAGATGTGTATAAGTATCGGACTAATAACCCGCAGGCTAACTAGTCCCCGAATGTCCAGACCATGACCATAAACGTTTGAAAACACCTTTGACTGTTAAACCGACCGTACCAGACAAGACCCGACATCCCATTGGTGACCCGACATCCCACGTGTTAGGTAAATACAAGACATCATGCAACATATGCAATTAAACACTTAATACGCGCAATAGTTCACCTAGTCTAGCATAATGTCCGATTAACGCGTAAACAGGTCCGAACACGTCTTACTAAGTCATTGGGTGTATCCCGAGGTTCCTATCATGTTCCTAGGTGTCAAATCATGTTCCGGGATGTCAAAACGCGTTTACGACAGCAGTACACGCGATTAGGAAACCTTCATGCGATTAGGAAAAGTCAACTAGTGAGTAGGAGGGAGGATATAGGCGAGTAGGGCCTATTCGCATGAAGCTATAGGCGAGTAGGCTCCTACTCGCGTGAAGCTTCAGGCGAGTAGGGCCCTATTCGCCTGATGCACTGCTGTTGCGCGTTTTCGCGCGTTAAACCCTCCAAATCAGATCCGAAACATGTAAAAACACCCAATATCAAAACTAATCTATTAACCAACCCTTTCCAAGCAAAAACCCCCAATTTATCTCTGCTCAAACGGGCTCGGTGCGATTATTTCCAAAAATGGCAAATACTAGGTTTCATTAACCAACCTTATCTTTCCCTATATGAAAACAATCAGATTTCATCTCATACAAGTTGCAATTCATCATCTCTATCTTATATCATCATCCTAGCATGATTTCTAACCATAAACAAGCAATGAATCACATCATACATCCTATTCTTCAAGAATTACCCAAATGGGTCAAAATGCATACTTGCACCTAAACATCATAACAAGGGCTTAAACTCATAGGTAATCATCCTAACAACAGTTACACACCAGAAGTACAACAAATTCATGGAAACATTCATGTTATAATCACCAACAATCATCATATGCACAAATACTTCACATATAGCAAGTATCATGGTGTAGACTTGTTTTAGAACTCTTTTCAAAGGGTTTTAAAGACACAAACTTAGCAAAACAAGGTCTGGACTTTTGGGGAATCAAAACAACAACTTTACAAAGGTGTAGGATGAAGAACACACCTTGGATTTTATCAAAGAATGGTGTATAAGCTTGGTGATGGTGTGTTTTGAAGCAAAGCAAGCTCCAGAGGTGTTTCAAGGTGTGTGTGAGGATTAGGGTCAGTTAGGGTTGCACAAATGGTGTTTGGGGAGTTAAGGGTTCTATTTATAGGTGTTTTGACCCGTGTTCAGCAGTATAGGCGATTAGCAGATGGTTTCAGGCGAGTAGGGCTCCTACTCGCCTATATTCTGGCGAGTAGAGCCCCTATTCGCCCCTACCATCTTCTACTCGCCCCATGTATAGGCGATTAGGGCTTCCTAATCGCCTCTGTGATGCTGGAACGGGTTTTTGGCGCGTTTAAACACTATTTTAACATATATAAACACGTATTCACATACCGATAAGTCACATAATGATTTCAAACATATAATGCATGATAACTAACACGTTTACATCCGTACACCAATTCCCGGGACTCGAGACTCGTGTGTGCGTTAAACCCGGCGATTCCACGAATCACCAATCCTTGTACACATGGTCATGGACCGACTCCCGATGATCCCGTGGATCATCGTAACGACTCCCGATGATTCCCAGAATCATCATACCGACTCGACTGACCCTGTTAAGTACGTAATATGCATGACGCGCTAAGGTAGACTTACTAGTTTAGTCAACGTTACTAACCTGAGTTTGCCGGGTGTCACATCATCCCCCTGTTGAAAGAATTTTCGTCCCGAAAATTGCCCAAGGCCAAAAAGGAAGAGACGAAAGAGAAGAAAATTTTTCCGGTTGCCACATCATCCCCCTGTTGAAAGGAATCTCGACCCGAGATTCATTCAGCTTCAGCAGAGACATGCCTTGATTCGAACGCGCGTTTAGGAAATAAATGGGGATACTTAGCCTTCATTTGATCTTCCCGTTCCCATGTGAACTCCGGTCCACGATTTGAGTTCCAACGGACTTTAACAATGCGGATTTTACTCCGGCGAAGGCTACGGATTTTATAGTCAAGAATTTCAACCGGTTCCTCCACAATACGCAGACGATCATCCACCTTGATCTCTTCGAGAGGAACAACCAAAGACTCATCCGCCAAACACTTCGTCAGATTAGAAACATGGAAGACATTATGAACATTACTGAGTTCAGCTGGCAGATCAAGCCTGTATGCTACCGTTCCAATCCGTTCCAGAATTGCGAACGGTCCCACATACCGAGGATTCAATTTGCCCCGCTTCCCAAAACGTATAACGCCCTTCCACGGAGATACCTTCAACAAAACCCTGTCGCCAACCTCAAACTCCAAAGGCTTGCGACGACGATCGGCATAGCTCTTTTGACGATCCCGAGCTGCTGCCATGCGGTTACGGATTTGTACGATTTTCTCGGAAGTCTCGTACACAAGTTCCGGGCCGGTGAGTTGACTCTCACCCACCTCGGCCCAATAAAGAGGAGACAGGCATTTCCGCCCGTAAAGAGCCTCGAACGGGGCTGCCTTAATGCTAGAATGGTAACTATTGTTGTAGGAGAATTCCACCAACGGTAGATGACTCTCCCACCCCTTGCCAAAATCGATCACACATGCCCGGAGCATGTCTTCTAACGTTTGGATTGTCCGCTCACTTTGACCGTCAGTTTGCGGATGATACGCTGTGCTCATGTCTAACTGAGTACCCAGAGCTTTGTGCAAGGATTTCCAGAAGTTAGAGGCGAATCGGGAATCACGATCAGAAATAATAGAGACAGGCACCCCGTGCCGAGAGACCACTTCCTTGAGATATAACCGTGCCAGACGCTCAAGGCCATCGGTTTCTTTGATAGCGAGGAAGTGTGCAGACTTTGTCAACCTATCAACAATCACCCAGATCATGTCACAACCACTGGGCGATTTCGGGAGTTTGGTCACAAAGTCCATCGTAATCCGCTCCCACTTCCACTCGGGAATTTCAGGTTGTTGCAGAAGGCCGGATGGCTTTTGATATTCGACCTTGACCTTGGCACAGGTCAAGCACTTGCTCACGTACGAAGCTACATCCGCCTTCATGTTCGGCCACCAATAAAGTATCTTTAGGTCTTGATACATCTTATCGGAGCCAGGGTGAATAGAATACCGGGACTTGTGAGCCTCATCAAGAACAAGCTCTCGCAAGCCCCCAAATAAAGGGACCCAAATACGTTCAGCGAAATAATGTAGGCCATTGGACCTGAGCTCAAGGTGGTTATCAGCACCGTGCATGGTTTCAGCTTTAAGGTTTTCCTCCTTCAAAGCTTCTTGCTGCGCCGAACGGATTCGATCAGGTAAGCCGGAATGGATGGTGAGCTGTAGAGCTCGAACACGACGAGGTTTAGCCGTTTCCTTCCTGCTCAAGGCGTCTGCGACCACATTCGCCTTGCCAGGATGGTATAATCATTAAGAAGCTCGACCCAGCGACGATGTCTTATATTCAACACATTCTGATCAAAGATATGCTGGAGGCTCTTGTGATCGGTGTAGATAGTGCACTTGGTACCGTGCAAGTAATGCCTCCAAATCTTTAAAGCAAAGACTACAGCACCCAATTCCAGATCATGGGTGGGGTAGTTTTTTCTCATGAACTTTGAGCTGACGAGAAGCATAGGCGATGACCTTCTCGCGCTGCATCAGTACACAACCGAGACCCCGGATAGAAGCGTCACAATAAACCACAAAATCGTCCGTGCCCTCAGGCAAGGACAAGATAGGAGCAGAACAGAGTTTAGCCTTTAACATCTGGAAGGCTGACTCTTGCGAATCACCCCAGTCGAACTTCTTGTCCTTCTGGGTAAGCGAGGTGAGGGGTTGAGCGATCTTCGAAAATCCCTCGATAAAACGACGATAATAACCTGCAAGGCCCAGGAATTGCCGCACCTCAGATGGCGTCTTTGGTGCTTCCCAGTCTTTAATGGCTTCAATCTTAGCTGGGTCAACGTGAATTCCTTTCTCATTAACTACATGACCAAGGAACTGGACTTCACGCAACCAGAAGCTACACTTAGAAAACTTGGCGTACAACTGTTCCCGCCTCAGGAGTTCCAAAACAAGACGTAAGTGTTCCTGGTGGTCCACTTCGTTCTTGGAGTAGACTAGAATATCATCAATGAAGACAATCACGAACTTATCAAGATAAGGCTTACAAACACGGTTCATCAGATCCATAAAAATGGCCGGTGCGTTGGTGAGACCAAAAGGCATGTCCAAGAATTCGAAATGGCCATAGCGAGTTCGAAAGGCGGTCTTCGGAATGTCAGCTTCTTGAACCCTCAACTGATGGTACCCCGATCTCAAATCGATCTTCGAATAGAAACTAGAACCCTGAAGCTGGTCAAATAAGTCATCGATGCGAGGAAGAGGATAACGATTCTTGATGGTAACCTTGTTCAATTCCCGGTAGTCGATACACATTCGTAGGCTTCCGTCCTTCTTCTTAACAAACAGAATAGGGGCTCCCCACGGGGACGAACTAGGTCGGATGAAACCCTTCTTTAACAGCTCCTGCAACTGGTTAGACAACTCCTGCATCTCGGGAGGTGCAAGACGATATGGGGCTCGGGCAATAGGGGCCGCACCTGGAGCAAGTTCAATACTGAATTCGACCTGACGATGAGGCGGAAGAACAGGTAAGTCTTCGGGAAATACATCGGGGAAATCATGGACAACAGGAATATCTTCAATCTTCTTCTCTTCCTCAGACGAAACCGAAACAAGTGCCAGAATGGCAGAATACCCCTTCCGAAGATACTTATAGGCTTTCATACACGAAATGATACTCAACGGGACCCCGCTCTTTTCACCGTGCACCAACAGAATTTCTCCATCAGGGAGAGGAAGTCGAATGACTTTATCAAAACAAACGATCTCAGCATGATACAAGGACAACCAATCCATACCCACAACAACATCGAAACTACCCAAGGACACCGGCATAAGATCAATAGGAAAGGAATAACCCGACAACTCAAGGTGACACTCCCTAAGGACGTGCGTCGCCTCGACTTTCTTACCATCAGCCAATTCTATCAAGTACTTAGCCTCTAAAGGTGTAGGTACCCTATCAAGCAATTGGCTAAACCCAAGAGATATAAAACTCTTATCGGCACCGGAATCGAATAAAACCGTAGCATAGCGATTATCGAGAAAAAACGTACCAGTAACAGTGTCAGGATCCTGTCGAGCCCCGCTCGAACCAATCACGAAGGCGCGAGCATTCCTGCCTCCGCCCCCATTGTTTCCATTACCCGACCCGTTCTTCCCAGCCTCGCCCTGCTTCAACTTGGGGCATTCGCGCTTGTAGTGACCCAGCTCACCACAATTAAAGCACCCCTGTTTACCCTGGTTTCCCTGGGGAGCAGCAACAGGAGGAGCCGGAGTAGGTGTAGCAGGTGGGTTCCGGTTACCCTGAAGGTTAACCCTGCAATCCTTCGCCTGGTGCCCAAGCTTATGGCACCTGTGGCAGCGGTTCCGGTCCTCGCAACGACCGTTGTGGTGAAATCCACACCGGTCACATTTCGGCAGTTTCCCAATATAACCCCCCGGTTTTTGTTCAGACGACGATCCCCCAGTATCAGACTTCCTCACCTGCTGAGGCTGGGCCGAACTCGAGCCTTTCCCCACAGCTTCCCACTTCCGCTTGTTACTATCAGGAGCCTTCACAGTAGCGCCTCGAGGAGGCAAGACCCCTTCAGCCACCTTCATGTTGGTCAGCCTGTGAGCCGACCGAACCACCTCAGAATAAACGGTGAGATTACCCGCAGCAACCAACCCTGCAATCTCCGGTACCAACCCAGCAACGTAGTGTTCAATCCTCCGGTATTCGGGTGCGTGCAGATCAGGGCACAACACCGCCAACTCATTGTGCCTAGCAGTGTAAGCTTCAATCTCGGACCCCACCATCTTATGATTCCAGACTTCGTGCTCAAGTTTCTGGATCTCATCCCTCGGGCAGTACTCGTTTTTCAGCAACTGAATGAACTCTGTCCAGGGCATAGCGTGGGCTTCCCCAGTACCCATAGTCTGGGTGGTGGAGTTCCACCAAGTCAGAGCTTGACCCTCCAGGGTCGCAGAAGCATATTTCACCCGATCGCCTTCCGGGCAGCTGCACATCGAGAAAACCGATTCAATTTTCTCCAACCAGCGGAGCAGTCCCACTGCCCCTTCAGTGCCACTAAAGTTGTGGGGCTTGCAATCCATAAACTTTTTGTAGGAACACTGGGGTGGAGGAGGATTGACAGCACCACCTGGAACAGACACACAGGTGAAAATCAAGAAAAGGTACAGTACCCCAGAACAAGATAGAATAGGTGAGAATCGACGTACCACCCATAGCATTATGAGCGGCTTGGAATGCAGCCAGAGCAATGTTCACGTGCTGCTGCATCAGGTTATCCAACTCCGCTTGGGTCATATTAATGTTCCCACGGCCACCGCCGCCGCCACAGCCGCCAGCACGACCGCCAGCACGGCCGCCTCTGCGACCTCCACGAGCTCCCGACATCTTCTGTCACAACATGAAACAAAAGATTTAGGCTTGCCCGTGGTATAACCCATTAGGAATTTCAAGAAACTAGACTAATTGTGACCGTCTAGTGTGTGCGACTCAGTTATAGACTAGACTCTACATGCAGTCCTAGTTCACTATAACCGTTGGCTCTGATACCAATCTGTCACACCCTCAAATTCCACGTGCGGGGTTTTACCGCGAGGCGCGTGACACACCAGGATCTCAGTCAACGATCACAATAAACATACAACAAACATGCATTCATAAATATATCTAAAACCAAAATATCATGCTTTGAGCCGTAAACCAGCAGCGGAAGCATTCTTGTTTACAACCAAAAGACATATCATTGTTTACAAAACATTGTTTTAATATGCTTCAAAATATTAGACGCTGTGCATGACTCCGTGCGCCTAGCCCATTGACTGCTACCTTAGCGACCTGAGAAAACATGCCAAAAATGTCAACATATAATGCTGGTGAGTTCACAGGTTTTCTTTTATAAAAGTGTTGTCACAAGTTCACAAAGATCATTCCTGTTAATACTATGTCATAAGAACGTTAGCTAGACGTTAAGTGCCTTTACTACTACGGTTGGGAACCCATTACTAAACATGAACCAAAAGATGATACCAGCCCAGATGACTGGGCTACCGATGCCTCGGTAACCCGATAGGTAGAGACAATATGCACCCGCCCGGCCCCGCCGTCGAGTGGGGCTTGTGAGGCCCAATAGATCTATCCACATTTCCCCCGTTGTGCGTTCCAGCACATTCATGGTTTCCCCCTGGGACTTTCCATAAAAGCCGTATAGTAACATAAAGTGCCCATAGTATAACATGACCTTTAAATAGTTTGTACAAAGCATGTTTCTCCCCCGAAAGCAAGACAGTAAAAGTGGGGCTATGAAACTCACCTCGGATTGCGTTACTTGAAAACAGTTAAGTAATTATGTTATGATAGCCCCAAATAGCGGCGATCTATCATAAGATGTGTATAAGTATCGGACTAATAACCCGCAGGCTAACTAGTCCCCGAATGTCCAGACCATGACCATAAACGTTTGAAAACACCTTTGACTGTTAAACCGACCGTACCAGACAAGACCCGACATCCCATTGGTGACCCGACATCCCACGTGTTAGGTAAATACAAGACATCATGCAACATATGCAATTAAACACTTAATACGCGCAATAGTTCACCTAGTCTAGCATAATGTCCGATTAACGCGTAAACAGGTCCGAACACGTCTTACTAAGTCATTGGGTGTATCCGGGGTTCCTATCATGTTCCTAGGTGTCAAATCATGTTCCGGGATGTCAAAACGCGTTTACGACAGCAGTACACGCGATTAGGAAACCTTCATGCGATTAGGAAAAGTCAAGTAGTGAGTAGGAGGGAGGATATAGGCGAGTAGGGCCCTATTCGCCTGATGCACTGCTGTTGCGCGTTTTCGCGCGTTAAACCCTCCAAATCAGATCCGAAACATGTAAAAACACCCAATATCAAAACTAAACTATTAACCAACCCTTTCCAAGCAAAAACCCGCAATTTATCTCTGCTCAAACGGGCTCGGTGCGATTATTTCCAAAAATGGCAAATACTAGGTTTCATTAACCAACCTTATCTTTCCCTATATGAAAACAATCATATTTCATCTCATACAAGTTGCAATTCATCATCTCTATCTTATATCATCATCCTAGCATGATTTCTAACCATAAACAAGCAATGAATCACATCATACATCCTATTCTTCAAGAATTACCCAAATGGGTCAAAATGCATACTTGCACCTAAACATCATAACAAGGGCTTAAACTCATAGGTAATCATCCTAACAACAGTTACACACCAGAAGTACAACAAATTCATGGAAACATTCATGTTATAATCATCAACAATCATCATATGCACAAATACTTCACATATAGCAAGTATCATGGTGTAGACTTGTTTTAGAACTCTTTTCAAAGGGTTTTAAAGACACAAACTTAGCAAAACAAGGTCTGGACTTTTGGGGAATCAAAACAACAACTTTACAAAGGTGTAGGATGAAGAACACACCTTGGATTTTATCAAAGAAGGGTGTATAAGCTTGGTGATGGTGTGTTTTGAAGCAAAGCAAGCTCCAGAGGTGTTTCAAGGTGTGTGTGAGGCTTAGGGTCAGTTAGGGTTGCACAAATGGTGTTTGGGGAGTTAAGGGTTCTATTTATAGGTGTTTTGACCCGTGTTCAGCAGTATAGGCGATTAGCAGATGGTTTCAGGCGAGTAGGGCTCCTACTCGCCTATATTCTGGCGAGTAGAGCCCCTATTCGCCCCTACCATCTTCTACTCGCCCCATGTATAGGCGATTAGGGCTTCCTAATCGCCTCTGTGATGCTGGAACGGGTTTTTGGCGCGTTGAACACTATTTTAACATATATAAACACGTATTCACATACCGATAAGTCACATAATGATTTCAAACATATAATGCATGATAACTAACACGTTTACATCCGTACACCAATTCCCGGGACTCGAGACTCGTGTGTGCGTTAAACCCGGCGATTCCACGAATCACCAATCCTTGTACACATGGTCATGGACTGACTCCCGATGATCCCGTGGATCATCGTAACGACTCCCGATGATTCCCAGAATCATCATACCGACTCGACTGACCCTGTTAAGTACGTAATATGCATGACGCGCAAAGGTAGACTTACTAGTTTAGTCCACGTTACTAACCTGAGTTTGCCGGGTGTCACATCATCCCCCTGTTGAAAGAATTTTCGTCCCGAAAATTGCCCAAGGCCAAAAAGGAAGAGACGAAAGAGAAGAAAAATTTTCCGGTTGCCACACATTGGCTGCTTGTGATTGCACTACAAAGTCCATGAAACTCTTCGATGAACGATGTCAAGGTATTATGGGTAATTTTTTAGAATTTGTTTTTCCTAGATGCTTAAGATGTTATTTATTTTAAAATACTTCTATCGGTTATTGTATTGTAGTTCATTTAATTTGAAGGATGATTATTGTATGATTGTGTTAGGTGTTGAAGGAGGATTATTGTATGATGATGCATTAATTGTTTTGTAGGATTTTGGAGGTTTTTATGTGTATGTTGGTGTTTATCATGTTCATACGGATTATGATATTGTTTTTTGAATGCCCATTTGAATTTAATGTTTGATCTTACTTTTGTTGGTCAAAAATGGATTGCATATTTGTAGGAATATTTTAATTAGTTTCCAAGATTGTGACATTAAATCTGATTGATTTGGTTTGACCAAATTTTTTTTTATAGAAAATCTGAATTTAAAATTGATTTATTTGTTTGAAAGTTTAAAATTTTGTTTTGACTTTATATATTTTTTTACGGAAACTTAATCAATATTAAGAAGTTTCTTTATCAAATCCGTAAACGTTTTCCAGATTGTATATGTAAATTTGAATTTTCAAATTTAAATATTTAATTGAATTTTAAATTCAAATTCAAATTGTCACACAAATTTTGGTAATTTAAAAACTTAATACATACATTTTAATTATTAATATTTCTATTTCTAAAAGTTCACATAGTTAAATATGAAATTGATTTGTAATTTATTATAATAATATAAATTAAACTGGTTTCACAAGCTTTCATTACTTACCTAAAAACATAGAATATTTATTTATTAAAGGTTTATTCTCATTTTAATCACAAATATCATTTGGTAACTAATACTTTTTTTTTCTTTTGGTTATTGTTTTTAATTGGATTATCATCTTCGAATACGATCTATTTAGTTATCTGTGAATCCGATTATCATCTTCGTCTTCAAGGTATGATTTCGTCTATTAATACAATGTCTTCATTAATTTTTTTTTAAATCGAAAATCTAGCCATTAAAGGCAATGGTCAACATCGGTCAAATATTAAACACTTTACATGTAATTTATAACATTTTTAGTTTTTTTTTTAAATAAAAAATCACTAATTAAATTAAATTATGTAATTCATTGATCAAATTAAATTAGGTAAATCATTATGATTATTTTAATTTGAATTTTCGGTCAAAGCAAACATTTATCAATTGTGTATTAACATGCCACTTTATTTTTTCGTATATGATTAATGACAATATTGACTTTTTGGTCAAAGAAAATAATTTAATTAATTATAGCCGATAAAAAAAATAAAATCAATATACATTGTCAACACTTTTTTTTTTGAAAATGTACTCTGAGGTATTATTTAAAGAAATTATTATATCAAATATCCTTATTCCAAAACCAATAACCTTTTCATCTTCCCCAATTCTTATAAACCCTAATACATCAATATCTTTAAAAGCCAACATAGTTCTGCATCCTGTATACATCCACGACTCGCGTTCCATAATCCATAACCATTCAATTTCTCCAAGGTAATATCGATCCCTATTGTTCTATTGATTCATATTTTTATATTTTTATAGATTTTGATTATTAATCATATGTTTTTTTTATAGATTTCTATCATATTTAAAAGATAACAATTAATAATTTCGGTTACAAATTTTTCAAATTAGTTATAAGTCAAAATTAAAATTTAAATACTACAATTTGAAATTATACATTTCTGTTAAACTCCAAAAATATTCGAATACTAAATGTTCTATTTAGATATTTAACTTCAAATTTTAATATTCATAATTTTAATTTTTAAATTTTGGTTAATATTATAAAAATTAAAAATTTTAAATTTAGAATAGTTATGGTAACATTTAGAATTAACTACTACGTTAGTTTCATAATTGTGAATGATTTAAATATTTAAAAAAAAATCCAAATTTGTTAATTTAAGATAATAATTATAACAATTACACCTACTTATTACCTTTAAATTATAGATTTTCTAATATATTTAATTTTAACAAATAGTAATATTGGTTATAAATTTCTTAAATTAGTTACAAGTTTAAATTCAAATTTTGAATAGTATAATTTCAAAAATAGTTTTCAGTTAAACTTTGAAAATATTTGAATATTAAATGTTCTATTTAAGTATATAATTTCGAACTTTAATATTTATAACTAATTTTTAAATTTTGGTTAATATTATAAAATTTCTAAATTTTGAATTTAAGATAATAATGTTAGCATTTAAACTTAATTAATGCATTCAATTTGAAATTTTGAATGAATGGAATATTTTAAAAATTTTCAAACTTGTGAATTTAAGTTAATAATTATAACAATTAAACCTACTTATTACCTTTAAATTAGAGATATCCTAAAATATTTATATATTTTCAAATTATGGATGACATGTATTTATATATTTTCGGACTAAGATGCAAACACAGAAACGAATCCAGGATTCACACATGGCCATCTTTATGTGGTATTGTTAAGAGTTAATAGCATGGTAGGGGTTAAGTTACTTGATCCTGATTGGAAGGTCATAAATAAAACAAAAAATGTTGTGTATAAAAAAATATTTAATGATATTTGAATTGTATGTGTATTTCTACTATATTTTCTTTATAAGTTTTACGCTCCAAATAATTATTAATTGTTAAACCGCGTGTACACGCGGGCAATAACCTAGTGACCTAACATAAATTTGCATAACCTAAACCAAGTAACACGTTTCATAGGCTCATTAACGCCCATAATTACTTTTTACAATAGGAGATGTCGCCAATAAGTTGGTAACCACTTATGGTTTTTATATTTTAAGTTTCTACAATTTTATTCAACTCATATGTTGTCCGAAAATCTATAGCTATCATCGGTAACGCTAGTGTTGAATTTATCATCGCTAATCCATAGGTGAAAAGGTTCAACAACTAGTTTGGTTCACATTGATCGATTCTTAGTTTCATGCCATCAGCCTAACCATCAAACTGCCAGTAAAAAGACTCAAAACGCAACCATGAATCAGATCAGATGGTTTGGAAGATTAGATAATTCTCAACGATTCTACGTAACCATCACATAGTAGTACTAACTTGTAAATATGAAACTCCAACATAAAGAAGAGCTGATTTGAGTTTATTTAGCTCGTTATTGATTCAGATACTTGTTGATTACAAGTTATAAAACACTATTTTCTTGTATCAGTTCAGTTGGTGACAGTTCCATCGACACAAATCCATTGACCCACGAAGATGGAAGTACAATTGATGTTAGGGTTGATTGCCAAAAATGACTCCAAACCCAACTTAAATGACTTGCTAATGGTGGTGCAGTCGTCTCCCGTTTGCGCACCAATAACTTGGTTACATGTAGGGCTGTTCAAATCGCTCGTCGCTCGTGGCTCGTTCGGAAAATGCTCAAAAAACGCTTGAAAAACGCTCACTCGATCTTCCGCTCGGTTGTAAATGAGCAGATCGGCTCGGTTCGGTTTGTAAACGAGCCAAGCACGAGCAAAGGTTCGCTCAGCTCGGTTCGGCTCGAATAAATTTTTTTTATTTATTATATATTAATTATAAATATAGACACAAATTACAAATATGTTTATAGCTTTATACATAATATTCTATTGGATTTGGCTTAAATATATGCAAACAAAATATTACTAGCCCACTTAACACAATAAAAAATTTAACACTAAGTTTAATAGTAAAACCATAAGTTCAACGCCTCACCAGCCTCAACATAAGCCTTATCCTCGGACACTCGGATTTCAATACTAGTGTTATCATCAGACAGTTTGATCTTAGTTGCCACCCAACAATGAAAACATCGAACGAAACATCCCAATTTTTATGGTTGTCAAAATTACTCTCTGTTCGATTCTCGCTCGACACTCGCTCGGAAATATTCACGCTCGAAAAATGCTCGCTCGGTTTTTGGCTCGATTGTAAATGAGCCGCTCCGCTCGGTTCGATTTGTAAACGAGCCAAGCACGAGCAAAGCTCCGATCGGGTTGGCTCAGCTCGTGACCAGCCCTAGTTACATGTAACCACCAAATCTGGCTTCTGGAAACTGTTTCATAAAAATAGAAGATATAAAGAAAGCGTCTACTTAATGTGTTCAAAGGATAAGAATATGATTCAGATTTGGGCCACTTTGTTTTTAATGTTTTAAACTTGGTTGAATGGTTTTTTGAATATAAGACTTATACATAACTATATATGTAAAACTTGAAATAAAAATATGTATGGGGCGTTAACTCGCATGGTATGGTTTAATTGGCCTGATCCAAGCAAACTTCTAAATCATATTTTTTAAACCGAATAAACTGCAAACATGTTGAGCTCGACCCATTTGATTTGATTTGATTTGCGCTAGGTGTTCAATCGGTTTATGAACACTCCCTACTAAGCAACAAGGAATTTAAGTGACTTACCAATGACGGTCTATCTACTTTCGACCAATACAACAAACAAAAGGTAAAGTGAAAGTATTGTGACCATTTTCACAAACATAGAAGCCATGGTTTCTAAGTTTGTGGTTGGCACAAAGATTGTAGCTTACTTGTGACATATGATCTGAGTTGTGTATTTATAGTGTAAGTTTGTAAGATAAAACAAATGTGGTTCGTTAGGTTTAAGATGAAAGAGATCAAAAGGCAACCATCATAGACGGCTATTGCCTTGTTGCAAGGGATTCTAATTTCCACACAAGTGGAAGATTTTTCTAAACACTAGTGTGTTTTGGTTATATTTTATTTTTTAATGATTAAATTTTGATAAAATGGGTAAAACTAAACCGGTTTAATGGCTTAACCACAACCTCCTATAACTTCACTAAATGTGACATATGCACGGGGTGCTTACCCCTTAGTTTGACATGTTCTTCGTTGACACTTTGCTATATGTCATAAACACCCTTTTATGACGCGCAATGCGCGTCAAAAAAGGGTTTTTTTCTAGTAGTGATATCAATATCTAAAAAATCGTACAAGGATGTCGAAAGGCAAGGTAAACAAACCAAAAGATGTAGGATGTGGAGCGACAAAGTATTGGGTTATGATCAAATACAAATGACATCTTTTCTAGGAATTGTGTGATACCGTTGTATTTGTAATAAGATAGTTTAGGGTCTGTTTTGTAAGATGTTGATAGTATAGTGACTATATAGGCGGTATAATAAAGAATTTACCCACCGTTTGATTGATAACTTCTTCTTCTTGATCTGTCTCTATCGTCGTAAGAAGGATTTTAGTCCATTGATTTTATATCTGAAGGGTTGAAATTAGTTTGAGAGAAAAAAAATCAAATATTAAATTAAGGGAAGGGTATAAAAGGAAAACCATATTTGTTTATTTTCTTTCTCCATATGCAAGGCACATGCCAATTCCCCTATTTTTAAAACGTCTATAAATTTTCCATACGATACTTTTAAAAAAAATCACCATATTAACAAGTGTTTTTATCTTTAACATGAGTATCATAATTCTATATAAAATTTAGAAAACAAAAACGTGTTAATTGGGTTTTTTACTTGATTGTGTCTTATGATCATCCATTGTGTTATATGTGTGTTATAAGTATGTTCATTGTGATTTTTTAGTCTTCAAATTATTTAACTTTGTTCATTGTATTTTTAGTATACTTTCCTTTGTGTTTTATGTTGTTTAATGTTTATTGTGTTTCACACAACTAGGTTTTGTGTTTATGGTGCACATTGTATTTTACTTTGTTGTTCATTGTGTTTTAATATAATGTCTTGTCTAGTGTGTTTTAGTGTGTTCATTTTGTTTTTAATATGTTTTCTATTGTGTTTTAAATTTAAATTGTTGTTTCTTGTGTTTTATACCCCGGTATTTATTGCGTTTTTAGTTTGATACCCATTGTGTTTTACGTTTTCTCCATTGTGTCTTACGTAACTGAGTTTTTGAATTTTTTTTTTAAAGTATAACAATGGGGTTATTGTATTAAAGATAAAAAGACGTTCGATTTTATGGTATAATTTAAAAAAAAAAAAAGATGACCTATAAAAAACTTACGGGCGTTACAAAATTGGGGGGGAAAGAGCATGTGACTTACATGTGCATATTTTTTTCCTCTCTTTTGGACTAAAATACCCTTCCCACTTGTTTTTCCTTAAACACATGTCACTCTCTAGTGGATTCTCACATTTCTTATTTTTCTTAGCCTTTGTAGGATAACTCAACTCTAAAGTATTAGACTATCCGTTGTGATGCGCGACCGGATCTGCGCGAACGTGCTCGCCAGCCACATGGATCGCCGGTACCACAACACCCCCACTTGAAAGGTCCCGCGAGCGAGCCCAAGCTACCACACTTGCGTGTCGTAGCAGGGATTATGTGTGTCTTTGTAATATTTTTGTAATTTTTCTATTTTTTCCGGTGATCCAAGTGTGGTTGTTGCACTTGCAGCTTTAAAAGAAGAAGACAACAAGGACATGTATGTTTTTTTTAATTCAAAAATAAAACCTTTTAGTCAAAGTTAGATGAAATATAATAATGCAACTTACTCTTTTTTTGTACTGAGTATATTCTTTCATTTTATATAATATAACACTTTTTTAAATTTTTTATATTTTTATTAAATGTAAAAAAATGGATAAAGTTATCGCTCACCTTGAAACACAACGGGATCAAGTGAGCAGTTTGCAGTCGCGAGCCAGTGACACGTGGGCGCTTACTTGGCACAGTATTATAGGATCAAGTTGTGGCTCACCTCTAGCTATAACGGATAGTATTTAAATACAATCCATTTATATTAAGTGATTACACAGTCCCCAAGACATGATGGATTTGAGTAGATCACACCACATTCAACCAATACTCATGTACCACCTTATTTCATTACATTTTTATCACATTTTACAAGGGTAGTCATCACATCCATCACTAATTTTTTTTAGTAAACTATAAAATTAAATAACATTACATAAAATAAAATAAAAACATTACATAAACTAAAACCTTACATAAAATAAACTAAAAAATTACATGAACTAAAATTAAATAACATTACATAAAATAAAATAATAACATTACGTAAAATAAAATAACAAGTAGAAAACATAATTAAAATAACATAATTTTGGCCTAAAAATCTGCCACGCCGAAACATGGTCAAAACTTTAGCCGACATCAAAAGTATACTCGATTTGAGTAAGGTCTATAGTCATGTCTTATGCTACATTGGGCTCCTCATCCAAGGTTTTTTTTAAACATTTTTCAAAGCTTTCGCACTTCGCTTTGAGATCCGACCACTTGTACGAGATTGAATCAGAAGTGCGTTGTGTTCTACCGACTAGGACGCTAAATTCGGATAAAACGTTAGCCCATTGTGGAGCCCAACTGCCCCAAATGAACGAGCTCGTATTTTCGTGTTTTTTATTATACGCAACTACTAGCGCAATTTCTTCCTCTTCAGTCCAACACACCATTATAGAAAACAAATTAGTTTTTGAGAGTTGAAAATGGTAGGATAGAGACTTGAAAATGCTAGGATTGTGAATGGTGTAAATAACGGGTATGATTTATTTATATATAATGGTAAAAATGACTTTTTTTTAATGGTCACTTGGACGTTGGCACACTCCCCAATGCCTACTTTCTTTCTTTGCGGTCGTGATATACATCACGGGCCGCTGTACTTTTGGTTCATCACAGTCAGGACAGGGTGGTGTTTGTGGTCAACACAACACCACGTGAGGCTATCGTGAACCACCCCGTGAGCCATAATTAGTCAAAGAGTCGATATTCGATGGGAGGTAATGATTAAATACTATTTTACAAATTGAAGGATTTTACGTTCAGATTAGACTATAGGGAGTGGAGGGGGAAAGAGGGACATGAAACGCCATGTAACACTTGTGGGGCCCATGTGTGAAGGGTGAAAATTGTGGGGAGTGGAAGATGGGGTGGGGGGGTGGGCATTGTTTGACACGTGGCATTTTTTATTTTTTTTATTTTTTTAATAAACTATTAAAAACACATTTTTAATTAAAAACGCAATTAAAAGTCTTAATAATTAATAATAAAATTACATAAAAATCCTAGAAAATAAAAAACATAAAAAATCCAAATGGAACAACTAAAAAAAACTACATGTTATATTTTTCTATGATCTCGCGCTTCATTTTTAACGTCATCTCTAACTCTTGACCAATTAGGTGATCGACGGGCATAGCGAGAAATTTCATATCTTCGCGCTTTTCTTTCATATTCAATTTTCTTTGAAAGGCTTCGCGAATGGTTCTTTTCTCCTAGAGACTTTGTTGTTAAATCATATTAAATTGAGCGATGTTGGCATTTAAATTGGCCAACTCACCTTTATAAGCACCTTTGCTCGATCCAGAACCCGAACCCGAAGCAGGGGATTTTTGCGCCCTATTTTTTTACTTATCTCGACCGGGTGGGCGACTCGATTCCTCGTCGAACTCGTCATCATCCAAGTTAATTTCCTCCAAGTTTTCACGACCAACCGAACGGTTATGAGATGAACTTGTTTTCGTCCTTTTTGACGAATCGGTTGCAGAGGGGACGTTGTTTTTCCCGAGATCCCAACAATGCAAAAACTTGAAGTCCGTACCCTTGTCGTCACGATAAGCTTTTAGGGCGTTCGTGATGTAGTCGCCGTCTGTTTCACCACTTCTTGGATTGTTTCTTGCATAATAATAATGCGCCTTGAACGCATTCATTGCCTTGTTTATCTCGGTCCACTTGGACGAGAAACTATCGTTTGCTCGATAGAACTCTCGATCCATCAACTTATGGAACGAACTGTTTATCTCGATCCAAAAGTCGATTTTGTGGCGATTATTTCCTACAAAAAAAAGTGGTCGTTACTCATACGTAAAAATATATATTTTTAACAACATATATTATGTTTAAAAAAGTATTAGAAATAACTTGAGTCGATGACTCCGACTCGCTTATCCAAGCTCTCGTTAAGGCAACCTCTTCGGCGGTTGTCCACTTAATCGGTTGGTGGTTGGCGGCGGCCGCCGCTTTCTCCTACGCCGTCTTTTTCTTGTGACTTCTTCTTACATTTGGTCTCCCCGACGATGATCCCACAATATTTTGTGGTTGAGTTTCGAGTACGCTTTGGGGTAGGGTTAAAGGGGTTTACGGTTGTGAAGGAATGGAGGAATCGTCAAGTGGAAAATCGGGATACATACGCCCACTAATGTAACTCGCGAAACCGGCGTATTCGGGACACGGTGTCTGAAATTGCGGTAGACAGTTTGGTATCGGGCGAACCGGTGGTGTATTCGGGTTTTTGATGTAGTTGTAGGGGTTGTTCGGGTCATAGCCTCGGTTGTATGGTTGCATTTTAATAAAAAAATAAGATAAATTGTATAAAAAAGAGGTTGTAGAAATGGTTGGGGAGTGGTGTGAATATGTTGTAGGATCGTGGAGTGGGGTTTATTAAAAAAAATTGATCTATAAATATTTTTTTAACATTCAAACGGTCATTTGTATTTATTAGGATTTTATTTTTTTAATTTTTCTTTTAAATTCAAATGGTCAAAGAGGGTACCACCATCAACACTACCAACCAACCACCTTGCTTCACCTCACCTTCCCCCATCCCCACGCCGGTCGGGATCCCCCCCCCCCCCAAACTAGTTATTTCAAGAAATACTACGAGGTGTTTGTTATCAACTTATCATGATGATAAGTGGATTGTGATTTTCAATATATATATATATATATAGGATATAGATAATTTGGAAACTCTAATGAGATGGAGAAACTATGGAAACCCATTTGTGGCCTTAGATTTATGGCAATCAATGGTTCAAATTTGATCTCTAGTATTTTAATAATAAAGTTGGTTTGTTATTTAGATTGTAATTCGTTAAGGGGCATTATCGTCCAAATAAAACTCAAAAAGGTGCATCTTGGGAAGGAGAAACATGCAGGGTACTCTTTTGACGTGACAAAACCGTCAAAAGATTTCTTCCTCCTCTCTCTCATTAATCTTCACTCAGAACACAATCTTCAAAAAACACAAAACATCTCTGATCCATTTCTCTCATGTCTCTCAAGAACACGGTGATTTCCCCCCAAATTAGTATCCGATTTGTTATGCAGAATTGAGGTTAGTGATCAATACTCCAATCTTTTATAGGTGTAACTACTACCAAACTGTCAACGTATTATTGTTTTTTTTTTTTTTTTTTTTTTTTTTTTTTTTTTTTTTTTTTTGCAGATCTTAGGCGTTAGGTTTTCAAAATGAGGCAAAGTTTGAAGGCTTTGAAATCGTCGAAAAAAGTGGATGCAAGGGCTAAGGGTTATAGCAGGTATTCTTGAAACCTTGTTTTTGTAGGGATTAGTTGGTTTAACTTGTTATAAATAAGAAAATAGTGTAATCTATTGTTTAAAAGAGAAAAATGGTGTAAAGACTTAAATTTAATGTGAAGTTTATGTGTGTAGATGATGAATTCTAAGGGGTTTGTTTGAAATAATGTATAGAAACACTTAATTTTTTTTTTTTTATGCTTACAGAGAAGGGTTAAAATGAAAAAAAAAAGAAAATTGTTAGGAGGTTGTTGAATTTATTTAACATAAGTTAAAAAAAAGGTTGTAATATACTGTTAAAGAAAAAAAACATGGTTTGAAACTGTGGTTAGTTTATTTAATTCCTTCTTTTTTTTATAATTTGGGTACATGCTTAATAGCTTTGTTAAAAAAAAGCTGTAATATACTGTTAAAGAAAAAAAATGGTTTGAAACTGTAGTTACTTTATTTAATTCCTTCATTTTTTTATATAATTTGGGTACATGCTAATGGTTTTGTTAAAAAAGATTTTATTAAGTTCTACAGAGTAGCATGGAAAAAAAATGGAAAAGGGTACTTATAAACAATTAGTTACATATATTATATAAGTGTAACACTCTTAAGGGATTTTTCTACAAGTAACATGACAAACAATTGGAAAAAGTTAATTATATAACATTTGTTACAGAAATGATCCAAGTGTAACACTGTTGAGACTTTTTCAGGAATCTGACAGAAAGCGAAAGGTTTGCACGAGGTATTCCTAGTGGTTTGAACAATGTACAAGTAAATGTAAAAATGTCAAACTTTTAAAAAACTAATTCAAATGTTAAATTATTATGATTCAGGCAGGAAAAGCCCTCGTATTGCACGAAATAAGTTAAAAAGGTTTAAAAACACAATAGAGACTGCCATAGATGTTGATCATGAGGATGAAACAAACAATGAAAGGAACAACGGTTCACGGAAGCGGAGGAAGTTAATAGGTAACATGAATTCGCTTATGAAAAATATCTTAAAATAACCTTTGAACATAGTAATGCTATGTAATACAAAATATGTTTTAATGTTCTATGATTATTAATGCAGGATATGAAGATGATGAATCACCTACCAATGAAACAACGGACTGCAAAATAATTTCCGGAAGAAAGCTTATAAACAAAGGTAGCGAGTTTTATATTGTTGGTTGAGTATAAAAATGCCTTTATTATTATTTAATTTTCTGATGAAAAAAACATTATTGTAACTAAATTTAGAAACAGTCCCTGAAGACAGAACATCGGATTGCAAGATATTATCATCGTGGAAAGGGAAAAAAGGTTCGTGATGTTAATTAGTCTTAATGTTTTTTTTAGGTGTTTATGTTTCATTTCATACTAAAACCAACAAGAATTACAAGTGAGGCGCGGGTAGACGGGCAACAAGCTGCGCCGCAACCCCTTTTTGAATAGCAAAGCCTACTCTATTAAATATAAAGCTTGTGTCCTTGGCCGCGGGAGAGTTACTCTGCACCACCTTCTGCACTCGATCTAAAAACCAGATTGCATCGGGAGCAAGCCCCCCAAATGTGTCAAAAGCGAAGGGCACAAAGACGTGTTGGTTTTCAAGGCAAGAAGCTTCATGTTTGTCAACTTTCTTGGATTCAGCCTTTAAGACTGCTTAATTAGACTGGAATTATATACATGTATATAAAAAAGTAATTTTTTTTGGAACAGATCTAAACTAACCGTAATACAAAAACAGAAAAGAATCCGAGTGTGGTGAAGTTCCAGATAGGAAGCTCAGAAAAAAAAAAGTAGTCCAGGTATGGAGTAAAATTTAATAAAGTAAATACAACATTATATTGGATCAAAAAAATTTGTGCATAACAAAAAAGATTAAAAAAAATGTATATGAACAGGTAAGAAGATGAAAACTGCAGAAAATGAGGATATGGAAGGAACTTGTGTCGCTGATAAACGGATAGAAAGCTCCGGCAAAAAGAAGATTAAAGGTACGGATTATAAATTAGGGATAAAATTTTACTGTTTAAAATGTACAAACTCTACAACATAACAGAAAGTATGTTTGACAAGAATAAAAACATTATCCTGTTACATAGTTAAAAAAAGATTAAAAAAAAAGAGACATGGCACAGGGTATTTATAAAAAGTGAATTAAATAAAGCATATTTACAATTACATTTTTTTGGTATGGACAGGGAGAAAAAAGAAAACCAGAAATACTGAAGATATGGAACAAGATGAATGTGTGGATAAACGGTTGGCAAAGAAGAGGAAAAGAAAGACAAGTGAGCTACAAAGAGGATCGGGTATTATGGAAGAAAACGCTGACGATGGGGAGGTTGTGGGAAAAAGAAACGACTGGTTTGGTATAAGGACACGTTCGTCGCCTTTGAATTTTTTTAAAGGGATAAGTAAATTGCAGGATGAGCAGAAAAGGGCTGTTAGACGTATGGGCTTTGGAAAATTAATAAAGTTCAAGGTGGATGGTATACCGGCGAAATTGGCGCATTACGTGGTGGATAGATTTAAACCAAAAAAAATGGAGATACGGGTGCCAAGTGGGAGAATAAAGGTAGATAAAGAATCTATTTTTAAGTTACTTGGAATACCAAATGTGGGGTTAAAGGTAAGTGATATGGAGGAATTAGATGAGATGGACCCAGAGATAGCAGAGTGGAAAGATAGATATCCAGGACGTTTTGTCGCCCCAACATCGATAGTCAAAAATATACAAAGTGCCGAAGATGAGGACACTTTCAATTTCAGACTTGATTTCTTAATGTTGTTCCTTGCAATTATGGTGGAATGCCATCAGCAAGGTAGATGTAGGTTGAAGATCTTAAAGAAGTTGAAAGCTGATATGGATTTCAAAAACATAGATTGGTGTGATTACGTACTAGAAGGAATGAAAAAATGCAAAAGAAAGTGGCGAAGGTGTGACAGCAGCAAAACATTCACAGGGCCACTTACCATTTTAACGGTATGTTTTTTCAGTACTGTTTCCGTATAGTACGGTTGATAAAACTTTCAAATTTACCATTATAACCAAAAATGAACATTTGGGTGTGGGGGGGGATGATTACATACTTTGTGACTGTACTCGGATATGAGCCAAAAAAACAACACTATGGGTTTTGTTTTGATTGATTAACATACTGAAAACATTAAAAGGGTGATGCAATTTGTGTGAGTTAGGATATGATGAAAAAAATAAAGCATGATATGTTTCAAATTGACACGATGCAGTTACTTTATGTCGAAAGTATTGGGTGCCAGGGGATGAAGTTGGATAAAACGTTGACACCAATAGAATATTGGGACAAAAATAGGTTGAAAAGAAGAGAAACTTTGGATATCAAAGGAGGTGGGTTCGGAAGAGGAAAATATAGGCGATTTCTAAAAAATAGAAAATCAGCTGTTGAGGAGCCTGATGATAATGTTGAACGGTTTGTGCTATCGGTAAGTGATCTTTAAAAACACCGTATAATTATTCATACTATAACATTTTAGTATTCTTAACACTTACAAAAAACTTTAAAATACAGGAGAGTATAGCGGAGCTGGGAAGCTTAATTGATTCAGTTGTTAAGAGCAAGTCGAAAATTGAAAAAAAAACTGACAGAGGTTTACGACAATGCACCAGAGAATGAAGATGTGTTGTCGATAGTTGCAAGGTATAATTCGGTATTTGAGGTTGGTTTCAAAAAAACACGGAAGGAGGAAGTTGTAGGTACTAATGCCGAAAGTCAGATAAGAGATGTCATGAGCGGTTTAGCAAATGAATTAAACGTTCATGATATGGACAATGAAGGTAATAAATTATACATGGCCTACATGTAACCTATTGATTAATCGTAGCATACGTAAAGTTATGTATAAAATGTTTTGAGTGTGTTACTTAAAAAAGCATTAAATGTAGATCGGTATTCAAGTGAAAGTGATGACATGGACACCATGGATGAAGGAAACTGTGGGGGCAACGTTGATGAGATAAGGGATGCCAATAAAGGTAAGCGCAATACGTTGTTAGGTAAGATGTGTATATGTGTATAAATACTACTAAATATTTAAGTCTATATGTGCATTTTTATGTCAAAAACATGGCATAATGAAGGTGCTGAGATTCTGCATGCAAGTGGGCAGGATACAATGCTTGTACAAGAATTATCAAAAGACAAAACTTGTCAAAACATGGAGGAAGTAGCGGATAAAACGGAGGCTGGGCAAGAAAAAGGTACATGTTTGTCACCCTCATTTGTGTTAAAAAAAATGTGATTTGTTTAATAAAAGCCTGATTGTTGTGATAACTAGGAGGTGCTAAAACAAGAAAAAAAAGGCAGCGGTAGTGTTGGGGAGATTACGAGCCTTAAACTTTGTCCGAGCCACAGTGGATTTAAAGAAAAATATGGCCAAGCAGGTAAAAATACTTGTACATATATATATATATATATATATATATATATATATACATGAAAGTTCTACATTAAAAAACATTGCAAAAAAAAAATAATCATTGGTTGATTTGGTTATCTAAGACAAACAAGGACATAGTGAAGCGAGGAAAAAGTTATCTAGGCCTGTGGCGCAGACAAATGTTCGAAAAGACAAGAGTCATGAGGTGGTGACGAAGTTACAAGTTAACGAAAGGGTTGAATCCGATAGTGCAGAGAATGATACAGATAACAGAGAAGGTGTGTTTCTGCCTACGGTTATTTAACAAATTCAGATTGTAGGGTTATAAAACAAAACTAACAAATGTTGTAATAAATTAATAGGTGGTGTTAATGAGATGCAAAAAGGGACTACCGCTATTGACGACATTCCAAGCTTTAGCCTGGGTGTAAGCCAAATAGAAGTGGATAAATCAGGTTAGTGTTAGTAATTATATTATAACTGCTATGTGTATGCTGATAAAAAAGTTGTAGACTATTACGTAAGTAAAAATTAGTTTGTTGAGATGTATGTATATGACATAATACACACAAAAACTGAACCGACTAACGAATACTCTGGAAATTAAACATAACAATGGTTTCTGGTGTGCAGGATCATTATCTACCGACAAGTGTGAATCTCTAGGAGTGGAGTTTGGTGTTAATGAAGGCGTGCAAGCTGACGTAACAGTCAGAATTACTGATGACACCAACAATCTATTAAAGGAACCCAGATCACACGAAAAAGGTAAGTATGCTTTTTGGTAATTGTTAGGTAGGATTATGCAAGTGCTTTGATTCCTAAAACTTAAGGCTACATTATTACTTAAATAGGTGATCAAAAATCTATGGTCCAAGGAAGCAATGATGTTGACGACTGCCCAAACTTTAGCCTTGGATTAAGCCAAGTAGAAAAAAACCATAGTTGCTGATTCAGGTTATACCGTCGATCACGTTACATAATATAAAGACTTATACTGTTACATATGTAAAAATGTATAAAATAAATATCATATGTAAACATACTAAGAAAAAATAAATTACTAACGTTAACCAGGTGCCAAAAGTGGTAATGAAGAGAAGAGCCTGTCGTTTCCAATTCATACGGCTTACATGTTGGAAAAAGACCACAACAAAAAAGTGTCTGAGAAAACGAGCAATGTGAATGAAACAACAAAAAAGGAAGCCAAAGGTATGTAAAAAACAACTTTCATAAACAAAAACTATAAAAAACATATTCGCAAAAAGTGTAAAATGTATTTTGATATTTATTATTTCAGGAAACAAAGGGAAAAATGTAATCGGTCTTGGTGAAACAGAAATGGTTGACAATGTAACGGATTGTGAACTCCCAACATTTGATCTAGGTTTGACACCGTCTGAAGATAAGTAGTTGAAGGAAACATCAGAAGTTAAAGCTCGAAATATTTTCTATACATATAACCTGAAAAAAATATGTGTTTTTTATGTTGTTTGTAAATACATTAAACTGGATACACATTTGGCTGTGAATGATCAGGTGACCATTCTGGCCTAGAGGCAGCGAAATTGAAGTGTCGGTTATTGGCCGAAGAAGCTGCGAGGAAGCGAGATATTTGTATATCATTGATGGAAAAGGCTAGAAGGAACCCATTCACAGAGAAGACTGTGAGACGTGTAGACATAGCATCGAATGTTACGAAAGAGGAAGATGATGTTTGGAAGTTTATTTTCAACAATCAGGGGGTTGACGCTGCCGATGGAAACCAAAGGAAATCAAAGCTTAAAGGGGAAATGTAAGTTTGAGTTAAGCTGTACAAAAAAAAAATAATACTTCTCCTAGTGTAATTCAACTATGTATTTAATAAAAAAATCTGTTTTGTTGATTGTGTACGGTAATAATAGGAAGGTGGACACAGTTCGGGAAGGTAGCAAAGCTTCGAGCGAGGAACAGGGATCAGACAACAATCCAGACTGGTAAGTCATAATGTAAAACAATATATACCATTATTAGATAGGTATACTTGAGTGTGTTGGGATTACAACATTAATGTTTTAGTATTTATTAGAAACCTTTAATCCAAAATGTGTAGGGAGGTATTGTTTAGGAGTGCATACAGTGTTGAAGCTAACAGATCAGTGTTTAAAAGCTTAGCGGCAAAAACACGAGTTATAGATGAGGTCATAAATTGTTAGGTGGAGGTCTTGAACTTTGAAGAAAGGTACAAAGAAGCAGGATCAGTAAGTAGGCTGTTTGTGGGAACTAAGGCAATTGTAAGTAACCAAAAAAGGCTGATGATTTTGAGAATTTTATTTTTGGAATTTTTGGAATTTGAAAAAATGACACATTAGTAAATTATTCTTATTTACTCATAGATTGACTGGATGCTGAATGCGGAAGACACCACTGAGGAGCAGAGAATAGACAAATTTACCAAAAACATGAGGGCAGCTGTGTACGGGGACGACAACCTGGTAGGGCTACAATCTTTTGGATTAGTTTTCTTCACAATAGTTGAATTTGAGCATTACTACGTGATCGTGTTTGACTTGGAGAATGCGATAATTAAAGTGATTGATAATTGGGGGGACGTGTACCCGTTGGTTCGCTTAAGTGACAACCAAGACTACTTTTCAAAGGACTCCGCCTTCAAAGTGGTAAGCAATATATCTTTTTAGCCTATCTATTTTTTGTGATAATATTCACACTATCGATAAATAAAATGGAAGATGATTTGCAGAAGCATTTGTTTGTAAAGTACCTTCATCAAGTGAACCATCCGAAAAAAAAGACGAAATGGAAGTGGCGCCTATCACTAAAGAAAGCATTGGGTGGGCAACAAAAACGAATTTGCACGACTGCGGAGTTTTTTTGATATGCCATATGGAGAAATATATGGGGCCGGGCAAACCATTTGATTGCGGATTTAGTAGGAATGGTCAAAAGAAATTAGCAGAGCTGCGGAGGCTGAGAACAAAGTACGCTGCACATATGTTGCTGTCGGATGCAAATGTTTTGAAAGATAAAATTGCAGCTACATGAAGTGGTGAGTAGTACTGTTTATTTGGTGGTAAAAATGTTACAGTAATGTTGAATGTGTGTGCACTTAAAATACTATTTAGTCTTTATTTTGTGATTCTAATGAACTAGTTTAATGCTACTGCAAATGTAACTGTGTTACAAAGAAAAGCAGTATTTTGGAAAGCACAAAACATATGTGCTTTATGAAATCAGACTCCTTATGAATCAATCTGCCTTGTCTTTTTTCGTTTAATAATTAATTTATAATATATTGTTTTGTTTGTTTGTTGATTTACTTTTGTGATAAAAAAAAATATTTTTTTAGTAACAAAAAGATGTGTGTCAGATCATGTAGAAAAAAGGTTGAAAGTGACCTTTACATAAAAAGGTTGGAAAACTTTAAATGCAAATTGGGGCCACGCAACCACACCCCCTTATGCTTATTTATCATGTAATAAATAACACTAACCCCCAACCACCCCAAAACCCTCTATAAATTTACAAGACAATACATCTCTCTATAATCAAATTGAAAAAACAAAACATGAAATCAACACCAAGCACACCTCCTGAAATTGAACTTCGGGGCAGAAACTTTGCTCCAATAAATTATTACCTACGACCTAGAAACAACCATCATGTCCAAGGTCACGAACAAGTGCGATCTTTTGCACCCGTTAACATCCAGCCTGACCCGTTGCCCTTGCCTGTTGCCGTAGAAGACAATCAACCACATCAAGTTGTAAATGGAAATGTGGTTGAGGAGAATGACCTCGAACATCATGAAGTTGTACTTAACCAGCAGGTTTTATTGGAAGAACAAACCTGGGAAGGGGTTCACGACGTTACACAAGGTAATGTTGACGATGAATTAGATTGGAATTTGGCTAATGAGCTGCTATACCCGCAAGGAAACAATCAAGATGACGTAGATGCCATATCCGAAGAACACCACGTAGAGTTACATGCAGATAACACACGGTCAAGTACTTTCCGTCCGACTATGGTTACCCCAGAATGGGCAAAAGGGTATGAAACCGATCCTGGTGCTGAGTATGTGGATTGGTCTGATGGAGAAAATACTAGAAAAATGGAGTGTGAATGGGCAATGCATGACCCATGGGAGGATGAGCGGGGTACGGATTCTGATTGTTCCTTTGATTTGATTTTCAGTTACTAGGTGTTTTTATGTGTTATGTAGGTCCGCTTATGTTTCAGTTCCTTTTTGTGGATGAAACCTAGATTAATGTTATTATGTGTGTTGTCATGTAACATGAAAAATAGTGAACAAAAAACATCAAATGAAAAAAATGAATAAAAATGTAACAAGAGGGACTACAACTAAAAACAGAAAAGGTGAACAATATTATGTGTGTGTGGGGGGGGGAGAGGGGGGAGTTAACATTACTATGTAAATGTAAAAAGTAATGGAATAGTAAGTGTAAAATGTGGTAGTAGGTGGTGGGGGTGGAAGTTTACATTACTAAGTAAATGTAACAAAATTTTAATAACAAAAAAAAGGGATAGGTAGTAGTAGCAAAAGGAAATGTATAAGGCAATGGAAAATCAGGAAAAGCAATGTCATTTATTATGACTAAATGCCAAAGATCTCCAGCCCAGCTGGTTTGAGGTAGGGTGGGTTTTCCTTAGGGGTTCCCATCCTGGGGGTAGGTCACAAGTTCGATTCATGCACACCACAAAAAAATTCCCCATGATGGTTTGAGCTTAGGCAAGGAGGACACCAGTGTTGTGGGTAGGGATTCGAACTTGAGATCGCTAGGTTAGGGTTGTACAAGGATTTCCACTGAACTAAGCCTTTCAAAAAATTTATTATGACTAAATAGAATAAAAAAAAAACATTTCTTCAACCTTCACAAAAAAAAAAAAAAAAAAAAAAAAAAAAAAAAAAAACTTGGAACAAAGAAAGGTATGACAAACAACATTATTGTGTGATTAAAAAACAAGAAATGGAGGTAACTATATTATAAAAAGTATATTTTTAAAGTATAATACGTTACGTTGAAAATCATAAAAAAAAAGTTGATATCTATATTATATAAGTTTATTATTGGGGAAATGTGTATGAAAAAGATTTGACATGCATAAAAAATTACACTAGTACTTTATGTAACAGCCTTATGTGACATAAAGCCACCTTAGTTAAAAAAAAGGATTTTTACAAACTTATGTGTATGTCAAACAATCTAAAAATATGATTCTCCCTCTGATATAAGATCTTTTTATCATAAAAATTTCTGACTTAAAACTATCACATAAAAGGGTGAAAAAGAACAAAAAGAACAAAAAAAAATACAAAAACGTTAATAAAAAAGGAGTGTTACATGACATACATAGAACAGAGGAATACGTATTAATAAAATGTAACATACTTATAGATAAAAAGGAACACTTATTTATACGTGTTTTCCCTAATTTTTTTTGGAATCATGGTATCAAAGATAAATTGTTACAAAAAAAAATATATGACAAAACAAATATTTTACAAAAAAAATCAGGAATGTAAAAATCACTTATTTATACATGTTTTCCATAAATTTTTTGATTAGAAAAAATAAAGTCGTCAGTATCCTAGAAGGCTATACTAGAAAACTATGAAGACAAAATAGAAGTGTGTATACTATATCATGACTAGACACATGATGTGACAACACATAAAAAACAAATATATAGGGATTCTTTTATTATTGTAAAATAAGAAAAAGAAAATAAACCAACTTGAAGCCCACCCACGTGAATGCATAGACTTCATTAAATGAAGTTCACCTACTTGCTTTTACTCACATATTTTCAAAAAGTGACAAAAAAGGTTTATAAATAATTGGGTATGGGGAGAGTGTTCGTAAATTAATTCTCCCTCCATTTATTAAGACACAGACATAACAAAAAAAAATATAGCTTCATTGAGAAATGCCATTTTGGTTTAAAAAGCAGTTGTCCGTTAGAGGCAGTTGTGAAGACTTTATAGAAAAATGTAAAGGTTAATAGACGATTGTATTATTCTCAAAAGTCATTTGGGCACATCTCGATTTTTAATGGGGGAACTTAAAAAATGTAGTATTTACGTGTTTGTGTAAAAAATAATTGAAACTGATATTGGGGGATCTTTGTGGATAAACCAATAGTATGCTTTAACAACAATATGCTTTTTTGGGATAATCAGTATCTATTTTGAACACCAAGATTAAGGTTTACTAGAAAAAAAATGTCTTACTCTACTGTAACTACCTGTGTTACTGCTTGTAAAAAACATTTACAAGATACGTAATAACATAAGAAAAAAACCAATTAGAGACATAACAAAAGCATAAGATAAAATACCACACTATACTGAGCCCAAAACCGAGCACATAGAAAAGCGATCATACAGTAGCAAAATGTTACAGACGTAACATACTGAGTAGCAAAATGTTACAGACGTAACATACTGAGTAACAAGCTAGATAACAGCTAAATTATAACATACATTCCCAAATTAGATAGATGGCTCAGTAATCGTCGAGATAAGTACCCCTAAGTGGCTGGAGATGGGGTATGGGTTTGGGAGCTACCACCAGAAGTGTGACACCCCAGGAAAATCCCACATCGGCCGTGGCCAGGAGAGATCCTTGGTTCATAAGTAATGTCTTGCCTCTTAAATCACCAACGCGTTTTGGGGCTTAATGTTAGTGGATGAGAGGAGAACTCCACAGTTAAGCATGCTCAGGTGGGAGCAGTTTCAGGATGGGTGACCTCCTGGGAAGTTTCCACCGGGGCACCCAAAAACAAATCAGTGAGCTCTAGGAGGGCAAAGCGGACAATATTGGTGGTGAGAGGGGTTGGATGTTACAAGAAGCGTTAGCACAACCATTTGACATCTTCTTGCAATTACGAGAGTCGTGGTTTATTACGTATTGCATGCTTGTGCGACAGAGCCTTGGAGCTTTTGGGGGCTTGGCGGCCTTCGTTTCAGCAACAACAGATTTCAGGCGACGATTCCTTCCACAACCTTTAGTACGAACAACCTCGGGATTGCTACATGAGATCTCAACATCCATTGGTTGGCCAACCAACTCTTCCACAATAGCCTCATTTGATTCGACAACAGGCGCTTCAATAGACCTGTGATCAACAAGGTTAATTTTTATATCTTTCAAACGCTGAACCAAGTTAGAGAGCAAATCCGTGTCAGTCCGGACAACATCAACACATTCAGTAACCAACTCCAAGATCTGGTTGCGCAAAACAGCTTGTGGGGAGTGGTCGACACCGTAACGATTCTCAATAGAAAAAAACCCGCTTTGGCAGCGCATCGCGTAGCCACCTATCAGTAACATACATGGCTGGAATTTTTTGGACATTTTTAACCCAATAAACACAGAACACATGACGGCACAAATAGCCAATACGGATGAATCCACGACAAGAACACTCAGCAGACGAATCAAACGGGTTAAACTTGACCTGTCCAACAAATAAATAAGTTTATAAAAAAAATAAGGAACAAGTTTATAGATTGGTTAGACATATTAATTAGTTGGATACGTATGGACAGGATATACAAAAAAAATACCTCAAACACATTAACATAACCATTCATCCGATCTAGGTGAGTGACTGAAAAAACCAACAACTCATCGACTGTCTTTGTGTTTGAGACATAACTACATTCCTTTCCCTTTGCAATCTCTTTGAGTACTTCCATAAAAATCGGATGCGTATACAACTCAAAGGCGTGTCTCTCAATAGTTAAACCGGTAGTGTCTGGAAATTGTGTAGTAGAGGTTTTATACTCAGCCATCCTTTGCCGATAACGTTGTGCATCAATTCTGGTTTCATAACACAACATAAACTGAACTAGCGTATTAGCGCTTGTAGAAATAACTTTGAAAGAGGCATTCGAGCTCTCACAACGGGACGTAGTTTTCATCAAGCAACACATGGGGATCTCACGAAAGTAAGCTGGTACCCAACGATCCCTAATATCGTACATTTCCTTCAACCAAGAGTGGTCTTCCAAACCAAAATTAGCCAATAGCTCCTGCCAACGACTCTCGAAGGTAGACGGCTTGATATAAACATTCCAGACCAAACGATGGATGCATTGACGGAAATTGGTGTTTTGTAAAAACTCGCCAGTCATCTGCATACATGGAAATTTATAAAAAAAAAAAAACTGAATAAAAGCAAACATTAACAAATAGCAAAAGACATTCAAAAAGGTAAATAAAAAATATATAGACAGCAAAGTACCTTGACAGGTAACTTCTTCATAATATGCCACATGCAAAGGCGGGTGACGAGATTCAGTAAAGACTTGAAGAATGGCTTGCGTCATCGTCAGGTCTTGATCGGTTAAAACTAATGCTGGTTGCTTTCCATGAGCTTTCAGAAATGATTGGAGCAACCATTTGTATGAGTCAATGGTTTCACTAAAAATCAGCCCAGCACCAAAAGTTACACACTGTTTGTTGTAATCCACACCAGTAAAAGGCACGAAGATCATGTTGTACCTGTAAAAAAAAAAAAAGAATGCACAAAAATAGGTAACTTATGTCACTTATGTACCAAAAAGAATGCACAAAAACACTTACTTATTGGTTTGGTAAGTTGCATCAAATGCAACAACGTCACCCAAAACTTTGTAATTCAGCTTCGAAATCTCATCAGCCCAAAAAATAGATGTAAGTTGACCATTTTGCACAACGAAATCATAAAAGAATTCTGGTAAACTATCAAAGCGATCACACAAACAATCAAGCACTAAATGAGAATCACTTTCACCGATGAAAATTCTCATTTTTTTGACAGAAGTTTTTGAAGTCAACTGGTGTGCCGTGGACATTATGATGACCCCCCTTCATGGTAACGTAACAGCTGTGGGCTCTGACGGGGCCAATCTTGTTCAAGCTCATCTGATGAATGAACTGCTTGGCAGCAAAACTAAGCTTACGACCAGATTTTGTAAGGTCGCGGTTATATGTGTCAACAAGAGGATGGTTATGGTTCTCTACGAACTTTTGAACAACATAGCAGCCTTTTTCTTTGCATAAAATGACACAGATGTGTGCATCACAGTCAGTGAGTGTAAAGGTAGTTTGACGAGCCTTCAGCGTATCATCCACCAAGGAGTCAAACGTACGCTTCATTTGAGGTTTCGTAGCTTTGTTACACCGGAAATACTTATGGGTTACGACACCGTTCCATACTTTCGCTTGGTTTTTCCTAACTGAAAAACCAGCTTGCTCGGCATAAGACGCATACAACGTATACGCATCATCCAAACTGTCAAATGAACGCCCAACAACCGGCTTATCCTCCAAAGCAACATTGGGAGTCCAGAGCCTAGTTCCATTAGGCGTTTGAAAAACAAGAGCAAGGGGCTGATTGGTTGCTATAAAAAAAAGTGGTGAAAATAATTGAAAAAAGTTACAAAACATGGTGGGTGAAAAAAAAAATGGATGTATGAGAAAGAAAACTAATTTTTGTAAGTTATGTAAGTGTTGAAATATGAATCAAAAAAGTACCACATAATCAGAAGAAAAAAAAACATTGAACCATAATAAAGAAAAAGAAAAAACAAAATATATAGTACATGGATGATAGCAAAAATCCTAAAAAAAAAAATGTAGTACAGAAATAAAAAATAAAAACAAAAGACAAAAAGACATAAGTAACCAAATTTAATATATCAAAAAGTACAAAACAAAAAATTCTTACATATGTGTGAGAAACAAAAAAACATAAGTAACAAAAAACATGTCACTTATGTACCAAAAAAAGTTTCTTACATATGGTTTTCCTCATTTTTAGTATGTAACTTAAGTAACCAAAAAAATAAAAAATCCAATAATATATATTTTACAAAAGACAAAATATTTAGAGTAAATAGCCATTTTCGTCCCTGTGGTTTGGTCCAGTTTGCCACTCCAGTACAAAAGTTTTTTTTTTTTGCAATCTCTTACCTGTGGTTTAGATTTTTTTGCCAAAATCGTCCTTTTCACTAACCCAGTTAAAAAATCTCGTTAGTGTCAGGGGTAGGGTTGTCTTTTTGCCAGTCAGGGACGAATTTGGCATTTAAAATTAAACCTTACCTCAGGGACGAATTTGGCATTTAAATGCTTCCTGGGAAAAACGTGGCTGCACTTGTTAATATGAAAACTGGTAGACTCGTTTGCAGTAGTAGAAACTTGAATGGGATACGTGCTTCTTTTTAATCTACGTTTTAATCTTTTGCAAGCCTTCTTTTTATCTGATCCGTAATTTATATATATAATGAATGATGCAGGCATTTCATGTGTTTCATATATCTTGCCTTATACATTGGGTACTTTTATGTGACTCTGAAGTTTATACAAAACCTTTGGTTGGTCCTGAACCAAAGAAAAGAACTAGGCGGAAAAAGGGGGCGAAACCAAAAAAGGTCGACGAGGATGCAAAAAAAACAAATTTGTTCCGCATTTTGTCCTGAATGCCAGGGTACTGGTATAGATCTTGATGGAGAAAATAAGATGCGTAATATGTTTATTCTTATGTTGAAATACTGATTATTGCTACTTTAGATAGTCAAGAATACCATTACTAGCTATCGTATCTATTATCCAGATAGGAATTCTTCCATCCATGTATGTAGGGGTAGAATGGTAGAATGGTAATTTGACTTGGACAAATGTAAAGTCAAACGAATGGATTCTGCTCCGAGAACATCTAATCAGGCTCTAATGAGTTATAACATACAACACAAAAGTGGGAACAATTGGGGTTATTTAGAAATTTAAAAATTCATAATAAATTATTTAATTAACAATTATTTTAAATTAAGAGTTAAATGCCAAATTCGTCCCTGAGGTAAGGTTTAATTTTAAATGCCAAATTCGTCCCTGACTGGTAAAAAGACAACCTTACCCCTGACACTAACAAGATTTTTTAACTAGGTTAGTGAAAAGGACGAATTTGGCAAAAAAATCCAAACCACAGGTAAGAGATTGCAAAAAAAAAAACTTTTGTACTGGAGTGGCAAACTGGACCAAACCACAGGGACGAAAATGGCTATTTACTCAAACATTTAACACTAGGAAAAGTTTTAAAAAGGTTGTAATCTAATTTTTGTAAGTTATGTAAATGTTAAAATATGAACCAAAAAGTACCACATAATCAGAAGAAAAAAAACATTGAACCATAATAAAGAAAACAAAAAAACAAAATATATAGTACATGGATGATAGCAAAAATCCTAACCAAAAAATAAATAAAAAAATATGCAGTACAGAAATAAAAAATAAAAACAAAAGACAAAAAAACATAAGTAACCAAATTTAATATATCAAAAAGTACAAACAAAAAATTCTTACATATGTATGAGAAACAAAAAACATAAGTAACAAAAAACATATGTCACTTATGTACCAAAAAAAAAGTTTCTTACATATGGTTTTCCACATTTTTAGTCAATAATATATATTTTACAAAAGAAAAAACATTTAACACTAGGAAAAGTTTTAAAAAAACACAATATAAGCTACATGGAGGGTATTAGAACAATGGAAATAAAGTATAAAAGGGTAAAACAGCCAAAATCTTTATTTATAAAAAAAATTAATAAAATAAAAATACAGAAATACAAAAGTAGCTTAAAAAAAGAAGTTCTTTGCCTCGTTAATCAAAGTGTACCAAAAAAGTTGAAATAAAATTTTTCACTTAATAAAAGTAAACCAAAAACAATTAAAATTTGCCATACTAATTTTTAATGTTTTTTATTCACAAAAAAAGGATAATTAACTACTATGATTAGCTATAGAACTACAATTGTTTTTAGTTAAACAAATAAGTAAAGTTTGGGGGAAAGATTGTTTAAAAAAGTTGTATAAAAAAACCTTTTATGCTCATTACAAAAAGTCAAAGTAGTTCATGTGCTCATTAAAGATATAAATTCATACCAAAAATACCTAAAAATCTAAAAAAAAACATAATGTATAAACAAAAAACATAAAATTGTGTTCAAGAAAACCTAGACCATCCTCAAACACAACAATATCATGAGTCAAAGAAGCGGATCTGAGCAACACGTGGCTACTGTTTTCTGAAAATACAAGAAAAAACAAAAAAAAAAATACAAACACGGTTAAAACAAAAAAAAAGGAATTTTGCACAAACAAATGTCATGAAAATGAAGTAATGAAAGTGGAAAAACAAAAGTTATGAATCTGGCAAGTTTAACACAGCAGATATGGGGTCTTCAATAGTTTCGAAATCAGAAAGAAGGTTGCGTGGTACGATCGGGGTAGGATGATCATGAGATTCGAAAGCATTTTCAAGGTTGTGAGGTACGAGGTGGGTAGGGGAACCAATCTCACTGTCATCATCCATAATTGCTGTGTTTTGAATGATATATGGTGCCTGGTTTGTTGGAGAAGACATTAATGGTTGGACATTAAATATAAGCTTTTGTGTATGGTTTTGGAGGGAGAGTTTGAAGGATAATATTTCAATGTTTGACTGACAAAAAGATACTAAGAAGACATAATATATTCAACATCCTTCATGGTACAAAAGAAAATGGGTATGATAAGAAAGGAAGCCTGATGTATGTCAGCATCAACCAAAAAAGAAATATTTCCTCTTAATCGAACACAATGGGAAGTTACAATCTTGCCCTTCATGACAAAAGTAAGATGGTAGATGTGGAGAGATGGTGACCCTAGGATGAGTTTCAAGGGTTTCTCCAACTCAATATAGTTTCTTGAGGATACATAGCCTATATATATATATATATATATATATATATATATATATATATATGCTAGCTAAGCAGTCAATATCGGTGGGATATCGGCAGGATATCGATTATCAGACCTTGACTGATATTTGGTGTCAAATATCGGTACCGATATTATCGGTGATATTTACCAATATCCCGCCGATATTTTGATTCTCAAATATCGGTCATAGCGTCGTATTTCCAGATGTTGTTTTTTTGGAGACCAATTTAACTAAAAGCCCATAAAAATCATTTTTTTAGAATAAGCCCATAAACATTAAGAGCCTAAGTGCCCAAAACGACTTCCAGAATCCTAAATCGAACAGTCGAACACTTCTAGGCTGCGAATTGGAGTCTTGATGTTTGATATTACTGTTAGTAATTTCGTATTATATATGATTATGTTTTAGGATATGTGTGTGTGTATATATATATTAAATTTTGCATGATATTAAAATACCGATATCTCAATTCTCATCGATATCCCACCGCGATAACCTATATCTCAAATATCGGTCTTTGACTGATATTTGATTTCTCACCGCATTAACTGCTTAGTATACTAGTACCCATATTTTTGTAAAAGAATGGAATATATATTTACAACAACTTTTCTTAGTCGTCATCATCATTATTATAGAAATAAGAGTAAGCGTAATTTTACCATGTTTATGCTTCTAAGTGTTGTCAACAAGAGATGCTTGGATGAAAAGATTGTCCAAAAAGAACCACACTTACATATTCAATTATCTTAACTTCAAAGCAACAAACCCATGCCTTTGAATAAACAAAACCCTATATAAACCATGCACACTACACAACTTCATTCACATCTTCAAACATCATCAACAATGGCATTCCTCATTCCTTCTAAAACAACCTCACTTTTCTTCTTATTCGTGTCGGTTTTCGCATGTTCGGCTTTAGCCGACGAGTTTTCAATCCTAGGGTACGCCCCAGAGGATGTAACCTCAATTCATAAGGTGATTCACCTTTTTGAATCATGGGTAGTTAAACACAACAAACTCTATGAAAATCTAGATGAGAAACTACATAGATTTGAGATCTTTATGGACAACTTGAAGCATATCGATGAGACCAACAAGAAAGTTAGCAACTATTGGCTTGGACTTAATGAGTTTGCTGATATGAGTCACCAAGAGTTTAAGGACAAGTTCTTGGGGCTCAAAGGTGAATTGCCCGAGAGGAAAGACGAATCCGTTGAAGAATTTAGTTATAGAGATTTTGTGGATTTGCCAAAATCGGTTGATTGGAGGAAGAAAGGAGCTGTTGTTCCGGTCAAGAACCAAGGTCAATGTGGTAAGTAATTTTTTAACTGCGATTTACAGAGTAAAACCAAATCCAGGCCGGCCCTGAGCATGGGCCGGATGGTCGCCGGCTCTCAAATTGGCCCGAATTTTTTTTTAAAAATACACACACATATTAAATTCTATATTTAGGATATATATTTATTTTTCATAAATTAAATTTTTTTTTTTTTTTATCAAATGTGATATTATATATATATACAATTAGCAACTTAGGTTACCTCTAAGAGTCACCACCTTTCGGTTGTCCAATACCCACATTTTCGCAATTTAACATGAATCTCCTTCAATAGTCACGACCCTTAATCCATCCATTGGCACCGCTTCACAAACTATACAATTTGCAACTATCACCACCTTTCTGTTGTCCAATACCCACCTTTTCACAATTTAACATGAACCCCTTCAATAGTCACGACCCTTTACCCATCCATTGGCACCGTTTCACAAACTATACAATTTGCAACTTGGGTTACCTCTAATCATCACCACCTTTCTGTTGTCCAATACCCACCTTTTTACAATTTAATATGAATCCCCTTCAATAGTCACGACCATTTACCCATCCATTGGCACCGTTTCACAAACTATATATTATATATCCATAAAAAAAGTTTACTTATGATTTATTACGTTTAATTAATTTTAACCCATTTATTTAAGATTTAAAAACGAAGAACACATCAATTAAAATTTCCCTCTATTTTGCTCATCAAAATTCTGAAGCATATTGAATCCGAAATCAACATGCATAAAAATGTCCAATAAACCGTTTTTTAGATTATTTTTGACAATTTTTTAAGAAAAAAACGGAATTTAAAAATTGTAATGACAAAGTTGGTTCATTTTTTCAAACACTCCTATTGTTTGAAAATAAAATCTTTTAGTGCATGTTGTACGTTAGGATAAAGCAAAAAGAAATGAGTGTTTTGCATTATTTTTAGAATTCCGCATCTCATATAGTGATACTAAAACATTCATAATCAATATCAACGCGCGGGTTAACGTCAACTCGTTAACATTAATCTATTGAGTTTACTCGTATGCGCAGGTAGTTGTTGGGCATTCTCAACCGTCGCGGCGGTAGAAGGTATAAATCAAATAGTAACGGGAAATCTAACTGAGTTGTCAGAACAAGAACTAATTGATTGTGACACTACCTTCAACAATGGTTGCAATGGAGGTCTCATGGATTATGCATTTGCATACATCATGAAAAGTGGTGGACTTCATAAAGAAGAGGAGTATCCATATATCATGAGTGAAGGCACATGTGATGACAAGAAGGTAAAACTTATAAACTTGTAAAAATAATTAAGGAATGTAAAACCTATAAGATATGTATGATTTTATATAGATTTTGTATTATCATAGGATGTATCAGAAAAGGTGACGATAAACGGATATCACGATGTACCACGGAACAATGAAGATAGTTTCTTGAAGGCACTTGCAAACCAGCCGATTAGCGTTGCCATTGAAGCCTCGGGTCGTGATTTCCAGTTCTACAGCGGGGTAAGTCTACAACATCTCATTTATTTATGAATGTGTTGATTTTAATTTCGTTTTATCCAAATCGGATCAAATAAAAAAAATTAACTCAAAGAGGTTCAAAGTAATTAACTGAATGTCAAATTTAATGTATAGAACCTCCTAAGTCGTTACTTATTACGTTTTGACTAGTTAGCCAACTTTTGTGACTTATATATCTTGGTCGTTGATTAGGGTGTTTTCGATGGGCATTGTGGGACCGAATTGGATCATGGAGTTGCGGCTGTCGGATATGGAACAACCAAGGGTCTAGATTATGTAATAGTAAGGAACTCTTGGGGACCAAAATGGGGAGAGAAAGGATACATAAGGATGAGGAGAAATACAGGGAAACCCCATGGGATGTGTGGCCTTTACATGATGGCCTCTTACCCTACAAAACAAAAATAATATGTCCTTGCATTTTACTAAATGGTCCTAACTTTGAAGGGGCCAATACCTATCCCATGTATTTGTACTGTTTCAATTTCTTGGTTAATTGATTTCTTTCGTTGGTGGGCAATAAAAATCCACTATTTACTACAAAATCAAAGTCAAAGGATACACCAATAAAAGATAAAACCCATGTAACCTGGTGCACAAATGATCAACATCAGGTTACAGTTACAATAAAGCCACAATATTCATGATCATAATGATCAATAACATATACATACAACTAAAGACCGGGTCCATCTACTTAAACCTTTTTTTTACCAAACATAATAGATTGATAAAACAAAACAAGTTATATTTAGATGGTGGGTAAGCGAGCAACATGTTGCGCTGCTATCCCCTTTTGAATCGCAAAGCCTATCCCGCTAAACACAAACCCTTGGTTTTTAGTAGGGGTGAGCAAAATTAACCGCCATAACCAATAACCGAACCATAACCGACATAACGGAACCGATTTTAACCGATAACCGACATAACCAATGGTTATGGTTATGAAATTTCTTTAACCGACCGAGCGGTTATGGTCATGGTTATAAAACTTTGGTTAACCGATATGACCAAAACCGAACCGAACTTCTAGTTTTAAGTCTATGTGATAGGTTTGTGTTTTACACTAACCATGTAGAGGTTTTCTACAAAGATAAAATGATGCTAGTAACAAAACGATCTTGACGTATGTAACCTTTATTTTAATAAAGAATTAAGAGTAAATTCCTTTTTGAGTCCCTGAGTTTTCTTGATTTTAACTACTTGAGTCCAACATTTTCATTTTTAACATTCTAAATCCTAGTGTTTTAAGTTTGTTATGGTTTGAGTCCAATTTTCTAACATCGTTAACCAAGTCAGTTAACTATGAGGGTATCTCAGTCATTTTACACATAGGTACAACTCTGTAATGCATAAAGTATAACGTAAAAGTCTTTAATGCATAAATAAAATATAATAATAATAATAATAATAAAGCTCTCTCTCACACACAACACACACTCTCTCTCTCTCACACACACACACTTTCTTCTCCACCCTTCCACCACACCATAAACCACCACCACCACACCACATCGACCATCCCACCACCACTGCACCATATACCACCACCACTACACCACATCGATCTGAACCCTAACCCCCAAATCCGGATCTGAACCCTAATGCCCAAACAAAAACGGGTCTGAACCATAACAACCTCCACCTGCAACCCACCACAACAACCGTCCCCAGTGCAACTGACTTCTAAACCGTAACCCAAACCACCACGTAACACCATGACTACCATTCAAGCAGGTCAGGACCCATAATCGAACCCTAAACGTGATTGAGTCCATCCACCAGTGCCACCACCGTCGCCATCGTGCAGACCGGCCGGCCGAAGACCGGGGCCGGTTACCCTCTCTCTCACTTCTGCTTCTATCTTTCCGTCACTTTCTCTCTCTGCTCGTTTCTCTCTCTAAAGATCTGTCCCTTTCACTCTAGATTATTATTTGGTGGAGGGGGAAGGGTTTCACCGGAATAGAAGGAGGATCTGGCCGGAGCTCCGCCGTGGCTCCGCCTTACTCCGACATCTCTCTCTCCCTCTCTTTCTCTCTCTCTATTACTCTCTCAGATCTCTATCTATCTATCTCTCTCTCTCTCTCTCTCTCTCTCTCAAGATATGTTTGGGGTGTAGATATGTGCGTATGTGCAAATGTAGTGTGTGTATATATTATAATATAACAAAGTATAATATTTAATAATTATTTATTTTTAATGGTAGGGGTATTTTGGTCATTTCATAAATATTAACAGAAAAAATCTAACAGAGTTAGAAAATTGGACTCAAACCATAACAAACTTAAAACACTAGCACTCAGAATGTTAAAAATGAAAATGTTGGACTCAAGTAGTTAAAATCAAGAAAACTCAGGGACTCAAAAAGGAATCTACTCAAGAATTAAACTTAGGCTTAGGTAAGTTTTTTTATTGTCTAGAAATATCTTATTAACAAGGATCCCCCATTGGTAGTTTAACAAAAAATGTAATCTCGTTAGTTTTATAAAAAGAGCTTAGGCTAAGCCCACCATCGTATGTTCCATTTTTTATTTTGTAGACCTACGCGATTTTAATTTTTCAACTTTAGTCGAAAGTTAATTTAAGTTGAAGCTTGTTGTTAATAACCGAAATAACCATAACCGAAGTTTGGATGTGGTTAAGGAAATCACATAACCGAAATAGCGGTTATGGTTAATGGTAAAAACCGAACCAAACCGACCCATGCACACCCCTAGTTCGTACTTTTAGCAGTCGGATATACGGGTGACAATTTCCGAACGTTATAAAAACACACACACGAACGCAAACTTTAAATGAAAAAAATGGGTCAATCTGCCAAGCCCATTTAACATATGGACTACGTACGGAATGGATTGAGAATAAACAGTTGACATACGGATTTGACACGTTCACCCTTAGAAATTAGAATTAAGAAAAAAAAATAGAATAGGTTAAGGTCAACCGTCAGCTCATTTAATAATAAGAATCACTTCATTATCATAACTATAGGTTCAGGGGCGGATCTACTTGTGTGGGAATGGGTTCCTGGGAATCGAGTCGGTTTTAAAATTTTAATGTTAATATATATAAAAAAATACACAAGGAACCCATGTATAAATTTAGAAAGGAACCCATAACAAACTTTGTAAAGTGGTCCGGTGGAAGTGAGCGCCTATTTTACGTTAACACTATGTTCCAGAGTTTCATTAAAGGATGAAAGAGAAAAGATCTCCCTCCTCTTCCTTTCTCTCCAATTCCTTCCAAATTGGAAAGATTGAAAATCACCCTAAAAACCTCTTTATTATCCCTCTCATTCCATCCCTTTCCCTCCTACAAAAAACTCTAGAACACATTTTTTCCTCACTTCCTTCCTAATCTTTTCTCTTCCATCCTTTAATGAAACTCTGGAACAAAGTGTAACGGTCACCGGTTTGACTCCCTCCCACAAGTTGAATTTGAGGTAGTTTTTTTAATCAATTTTTGGTTCCAAATTTTTTCTAATTTAAAACCAACATTAGGGTTTAATTTAAGAACAAAACTTCACTTCACCCTCCTCTTGTAGCTACAGCAGACTCCAACAGATCAAACCATATCACCATTTCAACCATTTTCCATTAAGCAGCCAACCGCCTCCTCATTCGATGCACCACAACCACCGCCATCCGATGCCTCTACACCACGGAGGGCGCCACCGATGCCTCCTCTGGTGACGCCGCCTTCGTTGAGGCCGGAAGAAGGTCGCCCCTAACATGGACCCACCAAAAACCCCAATCCAATTCATGTTTTATCTGGATGCATTATTTTCCTTGTAAATGTAGCTGAAATATGATTTAGAGGACATACATGTTTTATTCATTATTTCATTTCTCAGTCCTTTGTTTGTTGACTTATTATGCAGGGTAAAAATGGAAATAGATCTCTCAATTTTGGTAGCCTATAACTGTTATCTTGACAGAGAAGCAATTCGTCAATGGATGCCCTTCATTTCATTTGTTAAGGTACTGGTACTGTTACTCTTAAATGGTTGTTACTTGTTAAGGTGTGTTGTCTGTTAAATAATTACTATATGAAATCCACTACTCTTAAATGGTTGTTATTGTTATCTTGACAGAGAAGCAATTCCTCAATGGAGTGTTAGTAGTGAGCATAACGCCTTTATAGTGTATAGCGTAGCGTAGTGGTTAGCGCTCATGTGTAGTTATATAGTTGGTAGCGAACAGAAAAGTTTGATATTAGTTAGTATGAAACATTGAATCATGTGTAGTGTTGTGGTTAGCACTCATGTGTCATTATATAGTAGGTAGCGACCCCAACCGTCAAACCGACCCGACAAACTGACCCGAAATTTTATTTTTGGTTATATGAAATTGGAACACCTAAAAAATGAACCAAGTGAAAAAAATTTCTAGATCCGCCACTGTATAGGTTACACTCTCCATTTGTAGTTTGCAGTCTATCTCTAGCTTGGCTTTTGTGTTCGTCATTTTATGTACCGTACCATAACATCGGTGACTCCCATTACCTTGCAACTCAACTTCGGTGATACTATAAAATGAAACTATCAAGCCTAAATTTGAGACAACAATGTAGCAAAAACCACCTCAACTAACAATATTGTCTTTTTGGCTTTATGTCTTACACCTCATTCACGAAAGTGTCATGTATATAAGGCCTTGGGGTGTATATTAACACCATGAGTGTGAACAGTGATGTGGTAATTTAAATGGAGTTAAAAATGGTTGAAGTATACTTCATTGCCTAACTTGAAACCGAGATTCTTTACACACCAACAAACGACATTAGCAACATGCAGAATAAGAAAAACATGATACACAAAGTTGTTTTCATACTTTCGATTGTTCTTTTCATGACGACATTGACTGAAAGCCAAGTACTACTCTCCATTTCCAGTAAGTCTTCTAAGAGGGTGTTTGGGATTTAGTTTCAAAACAACTTATTGACTTATTGGCTTTTCCAAAAAAAGTCAATAAGCTGTTTGTGTAACCCAAAAACACTTTCTGTTTTAACTTTTGGTTTTTAAGGGTGAAAAAGCTGTTTTTAAGAAGTTAGAAATTCTGGCTTTTGGCTTTTGGAAAAAAATTACAAATCTACCACTCATACAACCAATATTCACAATAAGTTAAGTGAAACACTTAAAAAACAACAATCTAGTGACTTTTTGACGTTTCTCATCCTAAAAGCCAATCCAAACACTTTTTTTAAAGCTCATTTTCAAAAAGTCATAAGCCAATAAGCACTTCTAACCAAAAGCACTTTTACATTTCCAAACTCAATCCCAAACACCCTCTAATTATGTTTAAATTAGGGTTGCGCATGAGTTGGTTTAGCTCGGTATTGGGTTCAAACCAAACCAAAACTGAAATTTTGGTGTTAGAAAACCGACTAGTTTCAGTTTTATGGCTTCCAGATGGATTCAGTTTGCTTATTTGTTGGGTTTACATCTAGACTTGAATCGTTTGGGTCTGATAAAATTTGGCCCAAGTTAATTAATTTGAGCCTAAAACTTTTGAACTAAAATTGTTGTTAGTTGCCTAATAATGAATTTGGCATAAAACTTTTGGCCTAATTCATAATTCCAATAACAAATATTCAAATAAGCTCGGTGCGGTTTGGTTATATAGTTCAGTTTAGTTTTGAAGGTCGGTTCACCACTGAAGGGATAGGGAGCCTAATCCAAAGAGGCGTCCCTATCCCCATAAACAAGATCCTCGCGCCAGACCACGGCGCAGTGATCTACTCGCGCGGGAGCAAGCAGTCAACAAACCTCGCGCGCCAAGACAGTTGATAAGCAACAAACAATACCTGATACGCGCGTACCAGCACGCACGGAATCTTCCCTTAACACTTTTCATACGAGGTACGAGGGACAACAAAAGAAAGATTCACAAAGATCTGTATCAGAGTACACACGAACAGGAGAATGACATGTGGCAGATAGTACAAAAGCTAAACGGCTCTACTGTACTCACGCTGTCATCAACAGTGACCAGCAGGCATACCTCGCCAACGGTCAGACGACAGAGGTAGACTTAGCACTGTAGCAAGTACAGCATCACTGTACACCACCAGAAACCTGCCACGTGTCCAGCTATAACAACGACCACACTGTAGCGTGACGTCATCAACAGTAATCAGCCGCTTCCCGCCAATTTCAGAAGGAGCATGGACTTGGGCCTCAGCCAGGCCCAAGCCAAGGATACCACCTGTGGGCCTTTCCATACGGCCCACCATTATGCCTATAAATAGGAATAGGTTTCTCCTTGTAAATTCATTCAGAAAATAGCCCTCATAACTAGATATAATCCTTGTAATCGTTCTCTCTTAATAATATTCCGGTGTTTACAGTGGACGTAGGTCATTACCGACCGAACCACTTATATCTTGTGTTCTTATACACTTCATATACACACTTCACCGTCGCCAAACTTTCAAACGGGTCACCATCACGGTTTGGGTAAAGGATTAAACCTGTCGTAACATAAGTATAAACCACCCGGGGGTTAGTATTAATCACCGCGTTACTTATTGTTTCTTCATTGGCGCCATCCAACGGTTAGAACAGCTCTATTCACTCATCTTTTAACCCACCCATGGCTGAACCCAACCCTCACACTTCTGCCCTTAACCAAACCGGGGACGTCGATACTCAGTCCCCGGAAAACCAAAACACACCACACATTGTCGTCAAACAACCCACTCCACGTCTCGAACCGGACCTCGAGATCCGTGACGTAGACTCGGGTGATGACAGTGACGGCGGTTCTGAGGAGGACCCGGACCACTGGCTCCTTCGTCAGAACGCCAAAAGTGCTGCGATATACCAACGCAAACTCTTGAAACAAGCCAAGAAGAAGGGCAAAACCCTTACTTATGATACCCCATCCAAAAAGGGGTACAAGAAGAAAGACTCGGCCACTCACGATGACGGTCGCAGCGGGGAACTCGGCGGAGACGCCAGGGTTCGGGGCTGCGCGAAGTCACGTGAGGAACCGGATGGCTATGAGTCGTCTAGCAGCGACTCTGACCACAATGGAAAGAAACACCGTCACCGTTCGCGTCATAACGACGAGGACGATGACTTGGTCAAGCCGTTTAGACCAAAAGCTTTCGCCGAAAAATCAAAGTTTGTCGCTCGCATAGCGACAGCCAAAATACCAAGGAAAGCTAAGCTCCCTAGCAGCATCGGTAGATACGATGGCCTGCGTGACCCGGATGACCATGTGCATGACTTTGAGTGCGCATGTATGTCGTTAGACTGGCCCGTCCAGGTCTGGTGCCATTTGTTTGCCCAGACTTTAACCGGCGCGGCCAGGGTATGGTTTGACAACCTCCCCGCGGGGAGCGTTAAAGACTTTGACGACCTCACTGACAAGTTTGGTAATCACTTTTCACACTTGCGCAAGCACAAGAAGGACAAGGCGCATATTTTGTTATGTCGTCGACATGATCATGAATCCATCGAAGATTTTATAGTTCGATTCAACAAGGAGGCCTTGCAAATAGGCTGCGGAGAAGAGCTTACCCGGGCAGCATTCATACATAACGTGCGGAGCCCAGAGCTAATGAAGTGCCTCACGGGCAAAGACGGTATTCCGGAGTCCTGGGATGAACTCATCCACTCCGCAAACATATATGCCTCCTCCGAAAAATCTTTCAACCAAATGCACGGCTTCCAACCGCAACACCATAATAATAATAGTAATAAACACAAAAACAAATCTGTCTGGAGCCGCATCTCGGGCACCACCGACAAGGGAAAGTACTCCCACGCGGGCGATGCCCGCCAACTCATCAATAACAAGCAATCGCGGGACCAGCGTGGACATTCAAAGAAAAACCACGACTGGACCCCGCTAACAAAAACACCATCCCAGGTCTTGAAAACAGAGCAAGTCACGCTGAAAGAAGCCAACCCCTTGGGAAACGAAGGAACGTGGACCGAAGCAAGTTCTGTGAGTACCACAATGACTTCGGTCACCTCACAGATAACTGTTACAGCCTGAAGATGGAGATCGAGGCCGCGCTGAAGTCGGGACAACTCGGTCAGTTAGTAAAAAACGTCCACCGCACTGGCAAGGGTAATGTGGGCGACGAAAATCAAGGGGAGGGGTCGCGAAAGAAAATCCGGGACCTTAACACTCATACCGCCACACTCGTCCCTCGCCATCACTGCAACATGACTAAACGCGGCAAAAACACCCAGCATGGTAAGCGCACCCGCCTACAACCACTCGATGACTCATGGAAAGAGGCCGACGTCCTCATGCCAAAAGTCAGAGGCGGCGCTTCCTGCACTGCTCCACTAGTCATAACCGCCGTTTTCGGACACTACCGAACGCGGTACATGTTTTTAGACGGTGGTAGCAGCACCGACATCATGTATGAGCAGTGTTTCCAACAACTGGATGCAGAAGACAAGGCAAAACTCGTACCAGTCAATGACCCAATCTCAGGTTTCATCCATGAGACCATCATGCCGCGGGGCATGCTCCCCCTACCAGTCACATGGTCCGATGGCACCCACGAGCGCACGGAGATATGTGACTTTATGGTTCTGCCAACCACCTCCAATCATGATATTCTATTGGGACGGGAAGGTATCGCGCGCTTTAACGCCAATGCTTCAACGGCGCACGCGATGGTCGGCTTCCCAACCAAGACAGGTATTACCTTCATCAGAGCCAATAAAGAGTGCCACACCACCGAAACCGCCAAGCCTCCAAAGATGGTCAAAACAAATGCCCGCACTGAGCCGGAAAAATGGGCACTAAACCCTAAATTCCCGGAGCAAACGGTGGTCATTGGCCATGAAATCTCCGAAACCATACGCAATCACTTGAAACAGCTTCTGATCAGCAACATGGACGTCTTCGCATGGCAACTGGCAGACATGGTTGGTGTTCCTCGCGAAATAGCGGAACACAAGCTTAACGTCTATCGCTCCGTAGAACCCGTAGTGCAAAAGAAACGCAGTATGGGCCCGGAGAAAACAAAGGCCATGAACGAACAAGTCACCGAGCTACTCAACGCGGGCATCCTCCGCCCTATCAGATACCAAACCTGGGTAGCCAATCCTGTTATGGTTGCCAAAGCTAATGGAGGCTGGCGCATGTGCGTCGATTACAAAGATATCAACAAGGCGTGTCCCAAAGATTGCTACCCTCTGCCAGAAATCGATCTAAAGGTGGATTCCCTCGCCCCATATCGGTTCAAATGCTTCTTGGACGCATACAAGGGTTACCACCAGATCCAAATGGACAAAGAAGATGAAGACAAAACGGCGTTTCGAACGGACGCGGGCATCTTCTGTTACACGAAGATGCCTTTTGGTCTGAAAAACGCGGGCGCCACATACCAACGTCTCATGGACACGGCCTTCATTAATGAATTCGGCGTACGACTTGAAGTGTATGTTGATGACTTGGTCATCAAGAGCAAGGATGAAGGTGACATACTTCGAGATATCCAACAGACGTTCAATCAATTGCGCAAAGTGCGCATGAAGTTGAATCCGAGCAAATGCTCATTCGGGATGGAAGAAGGCAAATTTTTAGGGGTCATTGTAACGCGGGACGGTTTCCGCGCCAATCCAGAAAAAGTACAAGCCATCGAAAGAATGCCATCTCCCGCTTCTGTCAAAGAAGTACAGACACTAATGGGTCGCCTTGTGGCCCTAAGCCGATTCTTGTCAAACTACGCTTCAAAGTCGTTCCCATTCGTGAACACTTTGAAGAACTGCTTAAAGAAGAGCAACTTCCGCTGGACTCCAGAGGCGGAATCAGCATTCCAGGCAATGAAGCAGTGCCTAATGAACCTCCCGACACTAACAGCGCCGCTTCCCAAAGAACCGCTTACACTTTACCTCTCCGTCACGGAGCGAGCGATAGGCGCAGTTCTAATGGTCGAGCGCAAAGGAGTGCAAATGCCGATTTATTACATCAGCCGCACACTGTTAGACGCGGAAACAAGGTACACAATAATGGAAAAGCTGGTTCTAGCACTTGTCCATGCATCTAGAAGGCTGCGCAGATACTTTCAAGGCCACCCGATAAACGTCCTCACGGACTATCGGATAAATGACATTCTCGCCAAACACGAATAGTCTGGCCGCCTGGCAAAATGGGCCATTGAGCTGGGGGAACATACGATCAATTACAAACCCCGGCCCGCAATCAAAGGCCAGATACTCGCGGACTTCGCCACGGAGATACCGGCAGACCAAGTCCAAGAATGCAAAGCTGAAGAATCACCCGCGCCAGCGCACGACCCGTCGCAAAAATGGTCCCTATTCACAGACGGGGCCTCCAATGACGACAGCGCAGGCGCAGGATTACGCCTCATCAGCCCAGATAAACACGAGTTCACGTACGCCATCCGCCTCGATTTTAAAAGCACAAACAACGAGGCGGAATAGGAAGTGATGCTAGCAGGCCTCCGCATTGCGGAAAAAATGGGGGCCAGGCACGTAGAGGCACACGTCGACTCACGGCTTGTCGCGCGACAAATCAATGGATCATACGATGCAAAGGACGAAACCATGGCCCTATATCTGGAACAAGCCAAGCAACTCATGCGACGGTTCGACTCATGCACCGTCGAGCACATCCGGCGCAGTGAGAACAATCCAGCCGATGCGCTGAGTAAAATGGTATCCACAGTCTTTGCACACATGGCCAAAGAGGTGCGAGTTGATGTCCTTGAAAAACCATATATTCCGCTCCGACAAGTCCATGTCATCCAAACAGGCAGCGCGTCCTGGATGACCCCGATCAAAGCTTTCTTATCTTCCGGCATCCTGCCTGATGACAAATCAGAGGCCCGAAAGATCCAACACAAGGCTTTACATTACCAACTCATAGACGACACTCTATATCGCAGATCTTACCTAGGGCCACTGTTACGATGCGTAGACTCCGCAGACACCTCCTTCCTCCTCAGAGACATACATGAGGGAATATGCGGGATACACGCTGGCCCAAGGATGGTAGTAGCAAAATTGATGAACGCAGGGTACTATTGGCCGGGCATGCACGTGGACGCGGTCAACGAGTTGCGCAAGTGCGACAGTTGCCAGCGCCACGCTCCGAACACCTTGCGCCCCAAGAACAACTTGGTGCCCGTTACAGCGGCATGGCCGTTCCAGAAATGGGCTGTCGATTTGGTCGGACCATTCCCAACAGCCCCGGGCAATGTCAGATATTTAATCGTAGCCATCGACTACTTCACCAAGTGGGTCGAGGCAAAGCCTCTAGCCAAGATCGATAGCGCACATGTCAAGAAATTCCTTTGGGAGTTCATTATCTGCCGATTTGGTTTGCCGATGCAGCTGGTCAGCGAAAACGGTACACAATTTGAAGACCAATCCCTTCAAGAATGGTTGGCTCAAATGGGTGTAAAACAAATATTCACATCAGTTGCGCATCCGCAAGGCAACGGTCAAGTGGAAAGGGCCAATCGCACAATCGTCGAAGGCATCAAGACAAGGCTCAGAACCAAGAGGACAGGGTGGGTAGACGAACTGCCGCATGTTTTATGGGCCTACCGCACCCTCACAAAAACAAGAAACGGCGAAACGCCGTTCAGCGTAACATACGGTTCCGAGGCGATGATTCCCGCAGAAATGACCTATCCTACCGCAAGAGTATTAATGGCTGAAACAACGGACAATGACAGAGAACTCCGCATGAACCTTGACCTGTTAGAAGAACGCCGCGACCTTGCGGCAATAAAAGAGGCAAGATACAAAACTCAGCTGGAACAATACTACAACAAGCGGGTCAAAGAACTTACGTTCAAGATTGGAGACTACATCTTCCGCAACAACGAAGCTTCTAACGCTGAGAAGCCAGGGAAACTAGCTCCGACTTGGGAGGGGCCATACAAAATACAAGAAGTGCTAGGCAAAGGCGCCTACGCGTTGGAAAAACTAGACGGTACCCCGTCCCGCGATCTTGGAACGGCGCACAGTTGCGACGCTGTTACTTGTAAACCTGTAACATGGCTACACATGCCATACTATCAATGAAAAAGTTTCATACATATCTGTGTTTCTACTTGTTTTTCCGCGCCAGGGTCTTCAAGACTTAGGCAAAATCCTGTCGGACCAAAACCGCGAACCAACATAGTAAAATGAGCCTTCAAGACGCGCCTTGGGCACGTCGGGCTTATACATCTTACACTTGGACAACGCGTTACGATCTTCAAGACAGATTTACTTGTCGGACCTATCAGCCCGCTTAGCACATGCGCGCGCACAATCCCTTGTCTTCAAGAACTGTTACAATTTGGACAAGAGGAAGGTGCGCCACACAAAACGCGGCCAAAAGGTCTTCTAGGCAAGGCTCTTATGCGCCTAACTCGGACTCAATGGCACAAGTTGCGCTCCGCTACAGTCTTCAAGGTAAAAGTACATATACAAGACGCCGGACCATCTAGCCTAGCGCACGCCCTAACTTATACTTACACACCGGGTGACGACTTGGTTAAATAAGTAAGGTTGGAGCGAGAACAAACACGATATAACAAACTAATAATTTCATTAAAAGAGGGACTTAAAAACCCTTCACATTTACAAGGTTAAAATGAAAATACAAGTGCAGCGCCTACTCACTATGCGCCCCAGAAGAACCCCCGCCAGAAGGATCCCCGCCAGAAGCCCTTGCCAACTCGTCAGATTTGTCGTTAAAGTATTTCAGGGCAGCAAGGGGATCCGCGTTGTTATTGCACTCAGCAATGACCTGGAGGATAGGGAAGTCAATCTCTTCAAACTTGGCCAATTCCGCCTCATACTCCTCCTTCAGCAGCTTCCCATAATGTTCGGCGTCCTCAAGTCGCCCATCACTTTGGGCATGCAAAAAACCATCCGCATAACCCTCGCCGTATCCAAAAGCTTGTGCGGCGGCGGCAATGGCGGCAACCTGATCGCCCAACTTGGGCTCCTGCCAGAATCTTTTAAAGACCTAGAGGGAAGACAAAAAGTTAGCAAATTAATTGCAAACAACAAGAATCAATAACAAAGAAAGCGCAAAGGTTTACCCCATTCATTCCATCTGTCATCAGCCAATGGATGGAATTCTGCATCTGGGTCTGAGCAGTGACTGCTTCCTCCAGTAAGTGTTGGGCCGCCTGGCACTCCTTGACGGCCGCAACACGGGCTTGATCAGAAGAGTCAAGGTCCCGCTCCAGATCTTCCTTAGCATTAAGGACCCGGACCTTCTCTTGCTCAAGAAGAGAAACACGCTCAGTAGCGGCAACAAGGGCCTCATCCTTGGATTCCAGCTCCTTGCGCATCTCCACATACCTTGCGGTTCTTTCAGTGAGCGCCTTGCTCTTCTCTTCAAACTTGTGGGTCACCACCCGCCTCTCTTCCTGCGCCTCGGCCAGAGTCTCCTTCAACCGCATCGTCTCATCATTAGCTTTCTTCCAAGACTCTGACCACCGGCGCCTCTCCACAGCAGCATCCACCTCAAGCTTCGCCACCTTGGCTTCAGCTTCATGAGCACGGCAGCGATATTTTGAAATTTCTGCCTTAAAGGCAGCCTCCTTCTCAGCAAGGTTTGCCTTCTCCGCCTCCAGCTGCTCAAAATCACGCCGCGCCGCCGCATCCCGACGGCGAAGCGAATCCATCAAAGATAGCTGAGTCGCCTGGTTTACACACAAAGCAGTTATGAGCTCAGGACGACTCAGCAAATCCTGGTGAGTGCGCTCGTAGGGAGGCACCACCTCGCTAACAAATTCGAGGGCGGCCAAGGAGTTTGAAAATAAGGTATTCTCCCTGATCGCCCAGCGAGGGCGCCAGATGGCGTCACCACCAGCCCAACAGGAACCATCATAAACTCCTGATGGCTCCCCACCAACCCTTGAAGACTCACGCCGAGTTTGGCGTGAGCCACCGCTAGCACCAGCGGCGCCCTGCACCAAGAGCGCCTTTTCGAACCCATCAGACTCATGGGTCATCTCTTGGGTCTCAGCAGCAGCGCGCTCACGGTCTTCGCGCTCCCTTAGAAGGCAGAAGCCGAGCCTTCTCCTCAAGAAACCGTTGCTCTTGAAGGCGAAGACGCTCCGCCTCTGCCTGCTTCTCTGCCTCAGCCTTTCGTTTGGCCTCATTGGCAGCAGCAACCTTCGCGGCCTCAGCCCTCCGAAGGGCTTCATCGGCCTCCGCCTGCTTCCTCGCAGCAGCGGCTATCTTCTCAGCCTCAGCCTTTTGCAAGGCTTCATCGGCTTCCACCTGCTTGCGAGCCGCTTCCTGTTCCCTACAAAGCCTCTCCTCCTCTACCTGAGCCGCCTCCGCAGATGGAGACGCAGGAGGAGGGTAGGGATTATCTTGGGCGGCACTATCAAAGGAAAACAGGATGTTAAAAGAGAATTCAAAGATAAAAATTCCAAAAGATAATAAGTGTTGCTTACCAGGGGTCTTCTTCTTTATCAGCTTCTGAAACAGAGGCTGTCGAGTCGGGGCAGCGCTAATCCCCAAAGAAAAAACGGGGCGCTCCCTCCTTGTTCCCTAGCAGAGCTGACCTTCTGCTTGCCAGCACCCTCAGCAACAGTCTCTGGGGCCGCCACCGACTCAAGGATTTGAGTAGCATCCCCACTCCCGCCTTCACCAGCTAAGGCAGGAGACACATCCTCCGCAGTGCCGACACTGCTGGTCGCAGCGCTGTCAGATTGCGCCCTCTTCCTCCTCTCCAGCTGAGAGGACTCAGCCTCCTCTTCATCATCCGAGGGCGGCCCATCCTTCCGCCGTCGGCGTCCCTTCACAACCTCTCCTGCTGAAACGGAAGAACCCGAGTCAGAAAGAGCAACCTTTGCTCGATACCTGTGTCTCCGCGGCGCGTGTTTCCAACGTCCACGCCCCGCGGATGGGTTCAGAGGCGGAACGACCTCTACTGAAGAATCAGTAGAATCATCTCCGAAAATGCTAGTGACGAAGGGATCCAAAGACTCACCGGTTGTATAATAAGGCTTGGGCGCGGTGGTGAGATCAGGGTAGTAGAAGCGGTCAGCAAACGCCTATATACAAGAAGTCTGACCCTCCGCCACCGGCCTCCACTTAATGCCCTTCTCTTCACGGGCAGCATAAAACTGGAACTTATCTATACCTGCAACAATAAACAATAAGGGAAATTGCGCAAAAAATATAAAAGGAAAAAAATAAAGGAAAGTACGTACCCTCTACCGCAATGTAGGGTTCTTTGCCCGCGCGAATACCAAGGCGGCTCATCCCAAGAAGGAAAAAAATGCCCTCTGTCAAGTTCTTGAATTCCAGCTTAGTGGCGTTGGAGGTGAGGGTAATAAACCAAGCCTGCTTCTTGAAATCTTTGGGCACAGCCATGTCTGCCACACGCTGCCTGATGTATTGTAAAATACATCTATTTCCAGTGTAAAGTTTGTACAGTTTTCGAGTCGTTTAGATAGTGTTTTTATTAGTTTTAGACTTGTACCGGTCTATTTTATTTATTATAGGTTTTTATATATTTTTATTAGCTTTGGGTCATTTTTTTAGTATTTATCTATTTTATTTTTATTTTGTAGGTGTTCAAGGACGTTGGAGCGTAAACGAGCAATATTGGTCAAGTCAAAAACAGCTGATACGAGAGCACCTAATACTAATATGCTAATAATAATAATAATAATATATATATATATATATATAAAATAAAAAAAATAAAAGAAGAAGAATTGTAAGTAAGGCCACGAGCCTTGTGAAGGGCCACAAGCCCAAAAGAGAAAACATAAGGCGGCGATAATTGGAGGATATTATGGAGGGGCGCACAATTATTTGAGGGGGATTATCACGATTTGAAGCAAAGACATATTATAATTGAAGGAGAATAATTTTCTTGGGGAAGAAGGCGCCGCACGACTTTAATTGGAGGGGATCACGAAAGAAAGCAGCCTCAAGTGCACATTAAGAGAAGTGGAGGTCAAGGGTTGAAGCCTAGGTGTGAGCACGGGTCGGTTCTAATTCAATTATTTATTATTTATCTATTTTAACCCGTTGTGAACACCATTAATATGTTTAGTTTTCATTGTTTTGATTTTATCATGACTTTTATTGGCTAAACATTGATGCTACCTAGGCTTAAGATGAATACACTTGAATGATTTATTTTCTATTTGGTTCTTGGAACTTTTGGTTGTGGGTGAATTTTTTTTAGTAAAGAACTCTTTATTTTCTGGTTTGATGTATATGCGTATTTAGTTTTGTTTAAATAACTTTTATAAACTCCACTTGCGTTTTTGTGAATGTCTTTCATGTATGAATGCGGGTTAGGTTGCGGACTGGGTGTTAGCGACTAGTTTATGGTTAATTTCTGCAGGTTATCCATAGGAGTTGTAATTGTTAGTTAGATAATTCTAAGTATTCTACCAATTCTCAATAGCTGTAAGGTGCGAGATTGTTGGTCTGTCTAGGGTGTTAAATTGCTAGTTCTAGAGGCTTTGTAAGAAGATCTTCCTAGTTTCCCTAGCATTCCTTGTAGGCCAAGTCTTATCAGAAATATTGTAGTTACCCCTTGCACTTTCGGGTGTATTGTGACTTTCGCGCTGTAAGGTAGACTGTCTAGCGGGTACGTTAAGATTCGAGTAGGTAAGCCTGTAAGGGTAACCTCTCAACCGGTGGTTTAACGGCTTATAGGTAACCTTAGGTTTCTTCTTGAGAAGGGTCGAGGGTCCTCTAGTTTATCCTGTAAGTTTAGTATTTTAAGATCCCGGTTCAACACCAGTTCCATGGCCATTAGAAGTTTGTCATTCATGTGTAGGATTCTAGCCTAGGTAGTGCCTTCCCATCATCTGATCTCAGTTGCGGTTTTCAGTTTGTGTTTATAGTTTATTTAAGTTTTATTTTATTTTATTTATTTGCATTAGTTTGTTAGAAACCCCCCCCCCCATTAAGCAACAAAATATTATTAAGTCAGTTTGTAGATAAGTAATCGAGTCTAGTTTACGTTTTCTAGTAGAGTCTTAGGATATAAATTTAAAACTTAGAGTGTCTAGTTTAGGTTAATTTAGTAGTTTTTACTAAACCACTTTGAGCACATCAAGTTTTTGGCTCCGTTGCCGGGGACTCTTGGCGATTGCGTTAATTAGCTTCGATTGAACTTATCTGAAATATCTGTGCTATTTTTTTTTTTAGTTTTTTTATTTCACTTTTATTTTATTTTGAGTCTAAGCTTGAGGTTAGTGCTTCTTCCCCGAGTTTATCTAACTCTGAGTTTACCATCCCATTTAGATCACCTAGTCCACCACCTACCCATCCCCAAATGGCCGAACGTCGCACTGTCCACCAACAATCCACCCAAGGTTTTACGGGAGCTAACTCTCCTATTATCGCCCCAACCATCAACAATGAGGGGTCCTGGAAGATACCATCCTACATCATGACGGCAATTGCTAACAATTGTCAATTCCACGGCCGTGATGATGAGGATGCCCCGGCCCACATTTGTAACACCCCAACCGATGGCGGAATCATCGAGGTGCCACGTAGTGACGATTGTTCAAAAGCTCATGGTACTAAAATGTAAATATTATTGAATAAACCAATAACTGTCTTACATTGAAATAGAAATACAAAGTCTTAAATGAAATGTAACTGTTGGAATAACTGAATTAAAACAAAGCACTAAATGTCTCTTGCTAAAGCACTAGATCAAACTGCACCTGAAACATGTACAAAAATAGGTTTGGTCAACATATGAAATGTTGGTGAGCATTCCTAGATTTGATATATATAGTAGGTTAAAAAGTTATACAATTCAAGTGCAAGCTACAGTGCAAATATGTAAACCATGTATCAAACAAATGAGCGAAATCAACCCTGTGACTGTATAATGTACTGTATGAACTGTAGTGTACTCAACCAATAAATGGATGATAACTTAACACTGGCCACGGATTCTCCGATGAAAAAGGGGGAGAATCAATCTAGGCGGGTTGTCAATCCAAATAGCGCTATCCAATGTTAAGGTCGGCTTGTACCATGTTAATGATTTCACTAAGTACAAATGTAATCCACATGTATTGTCTAAGCATAAAGCACGTTGTAAGCAATGCACATAGTACTAGAATTGTATTGTAAAAATGTAAACTTGTATTTGAAATTGTAATAGTGTACATGTATCACCCCAAAAATGAATAAAAGCAAAAAGGGGATAGGAAATACTCACCGTTCACGTAATAACTTGAAATTGGGCTTGGACAACGAAATATGTGTTGGAACTATCTCAAAGTATCAACCTAGAGAATTTGATAATGTGTAAGGGAAATAACTCTAAGATATATGTATTTCTAGGGCTTCGAATTGGGGATAAACGTTTACTTTGATTAATAAACAAATTGTTTATTAATTATGAGAAATTTAATAAATAAATAAATACAAGTCTCTTTGTAAAATCTTAAGTTGAATATAATCATAACATAAGGTTTTAAGTATGAAAATAATTTTTATAAAATTATTTTCTTGGAAATAGAATATTTAATCTAATTATTTCAAATTGTCAAAATATGACTTTAATATCTAAAAATATTAAAATCAAAGAATTTGTGCATTAAAAATTGTATTTCTGTTCCAAATGTATAGAAATAATTTATGTAAAATTTTGATGCAAAAATATTGAAAAATGAATTTATTATGATTTAATTATGATTAAATCTAACAAAAATTGATTAAAAATATAAAATAAACGGTTTTTCTGAAATAAAAATATTTTCTGGAATGTTTAAGAATATACAAGTTTAGGATAATTTTTGTGAGATTTAATAAAATCGTTTAAATATTTTTATAGAATTTAATAAATATAAATGAATAAACTTGTATTATTAATAATATATATTAAATAAATTATTTTTGAAAAACTAAAAATTGGGTGATGAACTTTGCCATAAAATTGATTTAAAATAAATTTTGTAGAATTTATAAAGTTGTTTTAGCATTTTAAAACTAATTTAAAAAAAATACAAGTAAATATATAATTAAAAAGAGGAAGAAAAATAAACTGCTATATATGGGACTCGAACCCTCAGTCAGAGCCGGCCCAAGTTGGGTGTTCAACCAACTGATCTGAGGTTCACTTGTGATTTTAATTCCTTCTGTTTTAAATATATATCAAAACTGCATTCGTGTTCTTCCCCAATTTATCAAACGATTCGAGCCCTAATTATCCAATCCATTCAATTCGTGTTCAATAGCCCCTAAATCTTTGGGGCTATTGTTCACCAAGTCCCGAATATTAAAACCCACACAAAAAAAAGAACTTACAAAAGGTCGCGATCGGTATACGAGCTCGTCAAAGGAAAAACGTAAAAAGACAATTAGCGAGCTTCAGTAACAGATTTTTAATAGAAATTGAGGGTAAAGGGAAGATTATCGACGAGTAATGATGGTCTAGACACGTTCAATTTATACTAATACTAGTAATCGTATATTTAGAAGTTTTTTGACCCACATGAATGCATATGCGCGTGAATTTTTATACGAATTAATGATAATTGACGTGTATTTGACGCGTGTTAGACGTTGGGATTTATTGCTGACCCATAATTATCCTTTAATGCGGTCAACCTTTCCAAAAGGAAGGCTTCTTTGCTGCTCTTGGGTCTGCAGCGATCACAAAGAAGGAGAAGGAAACAGGTAGAGGGTGATTATATATAAATCGGGTAGAGATTGAAACAATAATGAGCTTGTAGCTCAGTGGCGTGTGTGTGTGTGTTGTTATGCTGTTGAGCCGGCTGTTGCTCGGGTTCGAGTCCCGCAGCAGCAGCTTTTTTTTTTTTTTTTTAAAGGGTGAAGAGGAGTAAGGATGTTGGGCCTGATCAGCTGGGCCAGTGTTGGGCTCCAAGGTTTTCAAAGAATTAAAAAGGGATTTGGGCTTGGTTTGGTTGTGGTTTAGTTATGGTTTAGGAATGGTAGGAAATATATATACATATATATATATATATATATTTATAATGACTAAAAATCTGATTTGATTTTTTTTTATTAATATTATTATTATTATTATAAATAAAAGAAAAGTGACGGATGTCACAACATTGCCTGACTGACTCGTATCCTAGCCACTTTTAAGCTGCAGGGTGCCACAGAGGATGCTAAGTTCCTCCATTTGTTCCCTTTTTCCCTTGCTGGTCGAGCCGCCACTTGGCTTGACTCTCACCTTACTGACACTTTCGCTACTTGGGATGCCCTTAAACAAGCCTTTCTGAATAAATACTTTCCACCTAGCAAGGCTTCCCGACTTCGCGATCAGATCCATTCATTCCGAATGGAACCTGATGAGCCATATTATCTTGCATGGGAGCGGTTCCAAAACCTGCTTAGCAAGTGCTCCCAGCATGGTCTGACTGATTGGGCCCTTGTAGAGAAATTCTACAATGGCTTAACTTATGAGGCAAAGTACCGTTTTGATACTCTGCAGGCGGCCACCTGATGAGTAAGAAAACTACGGCCGAATGCAATGACCTATTTGAAAGTTTTGCCAGACAGACCATGAGCAGCGAGTCTTACTTAGGAATTCTACTCCTACACCTAGTACTACCTCACCCGCACAAGGTGGTCACCAAGTTACGTTGGATGCTAGTGTGGTCGCTGCTTTAGACGCACTGACTAGGGAAGTGAAAGAGTTGAAAGTGAAATCTGAAAAGTGTGAGATGTGCAGGGGTGGGCATGTTACTTCTGAATGCCCCTTGATTCACCAGGTAGGGCAGGTAGATTTTGTAGGAGGTCAACACCACGGGGAGAATAACTCTTATAGAAATTCAGGTGGGGATAGTGGGAATGGTTTGGGTAAAATAGAAGAACTGTTAACCCAACTGGTGGCTAAAGATGCCAACACTCAGAAAACTCTAGCAGAACATGACACCTTGTTGAAAAATCAGGCTATGCTCTTGAAAAATCACCACTCTGCATTCTTAGATCTTCAGCTCACCGTTGGTGACATTGCTAGACAGTTGGAAGAGCGGCCCCAAGGTCAGTTCTCGGGTAGTACTCAGGAAAACCCGAATGCCCACGTTAAGGCAATCACCACACGTAGTGGTAGGGCATTAGAGAGTCCTAGAGCACCGGTTGAAGAGGAGAAAGAACCGGTGATTAGAGAGATAGAGTTAGAGGCTCCTAGTAGGGTGCAATCTAGGCTAGGCCCAGTAAGTACAGCACTGAATAGTGAGTCTCAGGATGAGAAGCCAGTAGTTAGGCCACAGAATGTTAGGCCCAGTCCTGAGATTGATCCTGCCCATGTTCCTTACCCTGCCCGCATTAGGAATCAAAAGTATTGTAAGGAATACGGCCACTTCCTAGACATGTTTAAGCAACTTAAGATCAATCTCCCGCTCATCAAGGCTCTCCAGCATATGCCTAAATATGCGAAGTTCCTAAAAGACCTTCTGACACGGAAGGATAAATTGGGAGAGTTGTCGACTGTTCCACTTACTGCTGATTGTTCTGCGGTGGTTCTGAATAAGCTACCGGAGAAATTGACGGACCCGGGCATTTTCACAATCCCGTGTTTATTTGGTAGCGATGTTCGGCACCACGCGTTGGCCGACCTAGGTGCTAGCATCAATTTGATGCCTTACTCTTTGTATGAGAAGCTAGGCTTGGGTGAACTTACCCCAACGCGCATGACACTGACGTTAGCAGATAAGTCTGTTAAATATCCACGGGGCATCATCGAGAACTTGCTTGTTAAGGTAGATAAATTTGTGTTCCCCGTGGATTTTGTGGTCCTCGACATGGAAGCCGACGATAGAGTTCCACTTATTTTGGGACGCCCTTTTTTATGTACCGCGAAGGCATTGATTGATGTCTTTGACTGTAAGATCACACTTCGGGCGGGGGATGAAACCGTGGTCTTTGATGTCTCAAAATCTAGACCTAAGCTGAGTGAGAGGTGTGAGAATGTCTTCTGTGTTGATGATTCCTTAGGAGTACCGCCATTAGAGAAGCAGGAGGAAGATAGATCTAGGTCTGAAGATGTGGTAAAACCTAAGTGTGGGGATAGTTCATTGATATGTAAGTTTCACTACAAATCCCAAATGCATCAGGGTTTTAAGGCGAGTAAGAAGAGGTTTGATGAGCTAGAGAGGCCGAGAGGTTGCAGGATGAGCTTGTACGTGAGAGCCCGGTTTGTTAGTTTCGGGGGTGATGTGGATCTTAAGGATCCCCCATAGGTTTTGAGGAGTGTTGAGGATAGTTCTTGGGTACAATCCCAAGTGTAGAGTTTGTAAATTTATTTTTATATTTATTTATTATTATTATTATTTTTTTATCTTTTCATTTTTTTTAATTTGTGGTTCGGTATTATGCTCGGGTTTTGTTTGTTTCGTTTTGCGCAGGTTTGGATTGCACCACCCGTACTCAATCTCCATTTGGGTGATTCCGAAGCTGTTATCATTTATCAAGGCAAACCCGAGAGTTTATCATTGTGTCAGAGCCGATCGCGAATGAAATGCTATACGATCGAGCTGGATTGGACTAGAGTTTTTTGAGCTTACGCGTTAATAAACCAGCTAAGTCCTTTCCAATTTGCCCTTTTCTTTTTATTTTTGTATTCAGAATTTTTTTTTTTTGTTTTGAGTCGTTTTCTATTCCTACATTGAGGGCAATGTAGAGTTTAAGTGTGGGGATGGAAAACTGTCGTTTAATTTGTATAAAGAGTCGTTTGAGTCAAAAAATGAAAAAAAAAATTTAAAAATTAAGAAAATGTCCCTGATTTTGAAGTTTGCATTATATAAAATATGGAAGATGATAGGTAAAGTTAGGTGTCCGGTTTTCAAATAGTATGTATAATAAGAGATTAAAATTGATTGAAAACGTGTCTGATTTGGGATATGTGGGTAGGCTCGACCGGTAGAAAGGTTTCTTTGAAAAGTAATAAATTAATTATGTTAGGCTATTTTGTGGGTTCTCATCTAGGAGAAACGGGGAGACCGAAACCGCCAAAAATAGTATAAGAAGCACCGTTCAAAGCAAAAATGCTGAAGCTTAAGGTGCCTGGCCACTGGGATAGCGACTTGGATTGGTCACACCCTCTGAGTTAAGTATGCTGAGATGAAAAAAAAATGCTGAAGCTTAAGGTGCCTGGCCACTGGGATAGCGACTTGGATTGGTCACACCCTCTGAGTTAAGTATGCCAAAAAAAAAAAGTGATTTTAAATTCTCTTGGTTTTCTACATAAGACGGTTGGGAAATGGTCAATTGGTCGTTCCTTTAGCTTCATAAGCTTGAGGCGGGATTAGGAGGAACTGTGGCTTCATTCGAGTGAGACCCTAGATAGACTAATCAACATGAACTTAACATAAATAAAAAGGGGCTTGGAAACCGGTGTGGGTTTAAGAGGATCAATATACCTGCAATCGCAATCAATACATTAGTAGATTATTAATTAAGTAACCTAAGTTTTGAAACTGGATGTAAACCTAACTGTGATTCCATAGCATAATTCTTTTTCAGGGACGAAAAAAAGATAAGTGTGGGGATATTTGATGTATTTTACAATACATCTATTTCCAGTGTAAAGTTTGTACAGTTTTCGAGTCGTTTAGATAGTGTTTTTATTAGTTTTAGGCTTGTACCGGTCTATTTTATTTATTATAGGTTTTTATATATTTTTATTAGCTTTGGGTCATTTTTTTAGTATTTATCTATTTTATTTTTATTTTGTAGGTGTTCAAGGACGTTGGAGCGTAAACGAGCAATATTGGTCAAGTCAAAAACAGCTGATACGAGAGCACCTAATACTAATATGCTAATAATAATAATATTAATAATAATAATATATATATATATATATATAAAATAAAAAAAATAAAAGAAGAAGAATTGTAAGTAAGGCCACGAGCCTTGTGAAGGGCCACAAGCCCAAAAGAGAAAACATAAGGCGGCGATAATTGGAGGATATTATGGAGGGGCGCACAATTATTTGAGGGGGATTATCACGATTTGAAGCAAAGACATATTATAATTGAAGGAGAATAATTTTCTTGGGGAAGAAGGCGCCGCACGACTTTAATTGGAGGGGATCACGAAAGAAAGCAGCCTCAAGTGCACATTAAGAGAAGTGGAGGTCAAGGGTTGAAGCCTAGGTGTGAGCACGGGTCGGTTCTAATTCAATTATTTATTATTTATCTATTTTAACCCGTTGTGAACACCATTAATATGTTTAGTTTTCATTGTTTTGATTTTATCATGACTTTTATTGGCTAAACCTTGATGCTACCTAGGCTTAAGATGAATACACTTGAATGATTTATTTTCTATTTGGTTCTTGGAACTTTTGGTTGTGGGTGAATTTTTTTTAGTAAAGAACTCTTTATTTTCTGGTTTGATGTATATGCGTATTTAGTTTTGTTTAAATAACTTTTATAAACTCCACTTGCGTTTTTGTGAATGTCTTTCATGTATGAATGCGGGTTAGGTTGCGGACTGGGTGTTAGCGACTAGTTTATGGTTAATTTCTGCAGGTTATCCATAGGACTTGTAATTGTTAGTTAGATAATTCTAAGTATTCTACCAATTCTCAATAGCTGTAAGGTGCGAGATTGTTGGTCTGTCTAGGGTGTTAAATTGCTAGTTCTAGAGGCTTTGTAAGAAGATCTTCCTAGTTTCCCTAGCATTCCTTGTAGGCCAAGTCTTATCAGAAATATTGTAGTTACCCCTTGCACTTTCGGGTGTATTGTGACTTTCGCGCTGTAAGGTAGACTGTCTAGCGGGTACTTTAAGATTCGAGTAGGTAAGCCTGTAAGGGTAACCTCTCAACCGGTGGTTTAACGGCTTATAGGTAACCTTAGGTTTCTTCTTGAGAAGGGTCGAGGGTCCTCTAGTTTATCCTGTAAGTTTAGTATTTTAAGATCCCGGTTCCACACCAGTTCCATGGCCATTAGAAGTTTGTCATTCATGTGTAGGATTCTAGCCTAGGTAGTGCCTTCCCATCATCTGATCTCAGTTGCGGTTTTCAGTTTGTGTTTATAGTTTATTTAAGTTTTATTTTATTTATTTGCATTAGTTTGTTAGAAACCCCCCCCCCCCCCCATTAAGCAACAAAATATTATTAAGTCAGTTTGTAGATAAGTAATCGAGTCTAGTTTACGTTTTCTAGTAGAGTCTTGTGGGTTCGATACTCGGACTTACTTTAGCTGTACTGCACTGACCGGTACGCTTGCCGGTTGTGTGGTTTAGGTTTAGAGAGTCTTAGGATATAAATTTAAAACTTAGAGTGTCTAGTTTAGGTTAATTTAGTAGTTTTTACTAAACCACTTTGAGCAGATCACTGCCCATCCCCTATAACCTTCCATGGGAGACTGATGGGGATCACACCCCTCTTCACAAAGAAAAACTTCTCCTTCGCCCAATGCAAGGACTTAGGAGTATGAGTGGCCATAGGCGGCACCCTCGGGCGCGGCTTGAACGAGAACCACATCTCGTCTCGCGCCATAAAGTAGAAGACATTGAACCGTTCAACGGTTGGTTCAATGTCTAAGACGCGGCAGGAAGCCTCAAAATGGACTAACCTCAGAAGCCCAAAGGCGGTTAGTTGTGTGGGCCCAACGCCATAGGCCACCATGGTATCAATTTGGAAGCGGGTACACGGCAGGCAAAACCCACACTTAGTAAAGTGGGCTTCATACAAGGCCAGCCGACCGCTGCCGGCAGAAAGAACGGTGCTGGTCGGAGACGGAAGGGTAGGCTCCCATTCCGGTAAAATATTGTACATGGTACAAAACAGGTTAAAGGCCTCCTGACTCCAAACACAATATGTGTTGGACATCAGCTTCCTCTCCTTTATCTTGCCATGCTCAACAAGAACTTCTTCCTCCACCACCTCCTCCACAGCCGGCTCCATCCTAATATCCTTGGCGGATGGAGACGGACTCACAGGAAGATCAGACATCTTGAAGACTAACGTTGTCGGAAACTGGAAAAGATGACCGGAAAACTTGAAGATTCGCCGGAATCTTCAAGAGAATATGAAGATTAAACAAACTTCAAACACAGAAGACAGCAAAGAAAGAAAACAAACAAGAAAGAAGTTGAAGTTTCAACAATGAATCTTCAAGATCAACGAAATCTATGAAGATTAAACGGAAACTTCAAAGAACGGTGACCGGAAAGTTGAGAGAAAAGAGAGAACAAGGAAGGAAGAAAAGAAAATTATGAGAATGTAACCGTTCACATAAGCCCTAACGGAGCTTATATACCCATCGCATTAATGGCAATGGGACCCACCAAATAAGCACTAACCGTCACGCCTTTTCAAATTCAAGAGACAGGATGATGACTCGTGTCGACGTTGACGACGGACGGCTCAGATGGTAGTGTGAGATAGCTTCACACTACACACGCACCGGATGCACGACACGTGTCACCAGATCTCACGTTATCAACAAAGTGGGCGCGTGAAAACTCACGCGCCTAGTAGAAAGCACGTGCCCACTGACACGTGGCACAATCTCAACCACGAAGACAAAACGTCAGACGCATGACACCCCACGCGCCTGACACCAGACGAAATATGGGTAACTGCAACCATGACGTGACGTGTCTCAGCCTGACAACCACTCAACACGTCAGCAACCATTAAACTTCCATCAGAAGGAACGGATTTCCGGGCGCATTAACTTCAATTTATGAGAGACAAATTGAATGCCAATGATTTGGAATTTATCACAACTCCAGACCCGCATTAATCACTCAGCCAACATTTAATTCCCAGCGGAAAGTTGACGTAAAATAGCAAAAGACGTTCCCCGCCCAACTCCTGTAAAGGTACGGCGGAACACGTCCTTCTCAGCGGAAAGTTGACGTAAAATAGCAAACGACGTTCCCCGCCCAACTCCTGTAAAGGTACGGCGGAACACGTCCTTCTCAGCGGAAAGTTGACGTAAAATAGCAAACGACGTTCCCCGCCCAACTCCTGCAAAGGTACGGCGGAACACGTCCTTCTCAGCGGAAACTTGACGAAAAATTCCAAAAGACGTTCCCCGCTGAACTTTACATAAATCTATGGCGGAACACACCTAAGTGCGCCCAAAAGCAAGCAGATGAGCCCTCATCCGCGACTACATATTTTGAGTCTAGCACTCCACCTCCTCACCAACGAGCAGGAGAAGCCCTAGACTAGGGGGACTTGAAGGGATAGGGAGCCTAATCCAAAGCGGCGTCCCTATCCCCATAAACAAGATCCTCGCGCCAGACCACGGCGCAGTGATCTACTCGTGCGGGAGCAAGCAGTCAACAAACCTCGCGCGTCAAGACAGGTGATAAGCAACAAACAATACCTGATACGCGCGTACCAGCACGCGCGGAATCTTCCCTTAACACTTTTCATACGAGGTACGAGGGACAACAAAAGGAAGATTCACAAAGATCTGTGTCAAAGTACACACGAACAGGAGAATGACATGTGGCAGCTAGTACAAAAGCTAAACGGCTCTACTGTACTCACGCTGTCATCAACAGTGACCAGCAGGCATACCTCGCCAACGGTCAGACGACAGAGGTAGCCTCAGCACTGTAGCAAGTACAGCATCACTGTACACCACCAGAAACCTGCCACGTGTCCAGCTATAACAACGACCACACTGTAGCGTGACGTCATCAACAGTAATCGGCCGCTTCCCGCCAATTTCAGAAGGAGCATGGACTTGGGCCTCAGCCAGGCCCAAGCCAAGGATACCACCTGTGGGCCTTTCCATACGGCCCACCATTATGCCTATAAATAGGAATAGGTTTCTCCTTGTAAATTCATTCAGAAAATAGCCCTCATAACTAGATATAATCCTTGTAATCGTTCTCTCTTAATAATATTCCGGTGTTTACAGTGGACGTAGGTCATTACCGACCGAACCACTTATATCTTGTGTTCTTATACACTTCATATACACACTTCACCGTCGCCAAACTTTCAAACGGGTCACCATCACGGTTTGGGTAAAGGATTAAACCTGTCGTAACATAAGTATAAACCACCCGGGGGTTAGTATTAATCACCGCGTTACTTATTGTTTCTTCAACCACGGTTTGGTTTTGGAGTGAGGCATAACAGAAACCAAACCTTAATTATCAATTTTAGGTTGTATCGGTTAATCGGTTTTTTCTCATCCCCAATGTTCTTTAATGTTGTTGGCCTTTGTGTGCCTATGGTGTTTGCAACGAGTTCAAATTATGAACACGATGCATTCCCCGTTATTGGTAAAACCCAATCCAAAACCACACAGAGTCACAATTTCCGTACTAGGTTTGTATTCGACATTCTCAATCTAGTTTTGTTGGAAGTTGAAGTCAAAATAAGTAAAATTGGATTTTAACACCTGAACTATTGATTATTGGTCGCTGACACACTAAACTACGAAATAGTTCACCACCACATTGTACTTTCAACTTCTTGGCCTGTGTCACCCTCGGACTAACCATGGTTAGTTTATTTGCTGACGTTGCCATTTTGCTGACGTGACATGGTGACATCACCATGCCACATCATCAAAATAGCCACATTAGCAAAAAAAAAATAGCCACGTCACCATGCCACATCAACAAATAAACTAACAATGGTTAGTCCGAGGGTAACACATGCCAAAAAGTTGAAAGTACAGTGTGATGGTGAACAATTTTGTAGTTCAATGTGTCAGCGGCCAATAATCAATAGTTCAGGGTGTTAAAATCCAATTTCCCTCAAAATAATGGGTCAACGAACATATAGGGGCTAAAGCTTAGTTTCTTCTAAGTGCAGGGGGTGATATTAAATAAATGTATTAAAGTCAGTTAGTGGTGGTTAAGAGTTGGATCAATTAATCATTGGGGTTGGTGGCCCAATGGTAGAAGCAAAGCTTCTAGGAACACCTAAGGGGAGGTGATGGGTTCAAGTCCCATAAGGAGTAGAAATTTGTCGTTCAAAAAAAAAAGAGTTGGATCAATTAGGTTAAATAATTATTGTTCTATTGATTTGGGAATAATCTTGTTGATTACTTTTCTATCAATTCCTTTCTTCTTTGTAATCGTTTCAATTCAATAAAATAGGGAAAATGGATTTTAATACTCCCAACTATCGCCTGTTGGCGGATAATACTCCCAACTATCACTTTGACCAATAGCATTCCCAACTTTCAACTTATTTTCTTCCATCACCCCAAAACTAACGGAGGTCTAACCCGGTTAGTGTTCGTGGCCAAAATGTAAAAACTTAAACTTAAGGGACCCTTTTAAAACTTATTATTATTATTATTATTATTATTATTATTATTATTATAAACATCACAGATAATAGATCTAGAGAGAGAGAGGGTGAGAGCCACCTGCACCACCACACCGCCGCCGCTGCACCACCACTCCCGTCCATCTACTCCGACCACCACTCTTGTCTCCGGCAAGCCATCAACCACCCAAACATCAACCATTCAACCATTCAAACATCACCTTGACCTAACCAACTCAAAAGGCATAAACTCATTCCTAAACCTAGGAGAACTCCAAATCTGAACCAACTTCCCAACACCAACAACAATAAACAAACCATTAGGGCTAAACTTAACACATCCGGACGGTACGGCGAGGGATATTAATAAACTGAGCACGATTATTATCATCAACGGTGAGGAGGAAGAGGCCGTCAGGTGAGGCGGCGATTTTACAGATGTTGGAGGACGATTGGAAAGGTAGGGTTAGGGTTTGTGATTTGATTAAGTCGGGTGGTGGTGGTTGCAGGTCGGGTGGTGGTGGTGGTTAAGGTCGGTGGTGGTGGTGGTTTTTTCTGCTTCTGCTCTCTCTCGCAACTCTCTTTCTCCTCTGATTTGGAGACTCGGTACTGGGTGGTGATGGTGGTGGTGATTTCCGGTGAAGGGTGGTGGTGGTGGTGGGCTGAGGCTGATGGTGATGGTGGTGGTGGTGGTGGGCTGTGGCTGATGGTGGTGGTGGGTCTATCACAACAGAAGAGAAGAGGGAAGGGGGTTGGGTATTTAAAATAAAAAGTTTTAAAAATGACCCTTAAGTTTTGGTTTTTATATTTTGGCCACATAGAAGTTTTCGTTTTTACATTTTGGCCACGAAGCCTAACTAGGTTAGACCTCCGTTAGTTTTGGGGTGATGGAAGAAAATAAATTGGAAGTTGGGAGTGCTATTGGCCAAAGTGATAGTTGGGAGTATTATCCGCCAATAGGCGATACTTGGGAGTATTAAAATACATTTTCCCAATAAAATATTGTATGAATTGTTTGAGGTCTATTGTTCTTGTGTTAGCATTAATTTTACAACAATTGATATTATAGCCAGTTAGGGCTCGATTGAAGAACACTTCAAAGATTAATCGATTAGTATTGAAGATGGTTTCCACCAAGTTCGAATTAGACAAGTTTGATGGAAGAAAGAATTTTAGTAACAATATATAGGTTTTTTTTTTCTGAAGTCAAATAGTGATAGTATGATGGATTACGCGTCCAACAATATATAGGTTTGTGTTGAATATAAAATGTCAAAGTATAAAGTCAATTACAAGGTCAGACAAAGTTCAAGGTCTTCAGGGTTTATTTCTTATAAGCTCAGGGACTAAAGTTGCCAATTCAGTAGTTGAGTTTGTTAAAGTTCGTTATGAGTTAATTAGGGCTTGTAACTAATATAAATAAGGGATATGCTTATCCTTCAGTAATTCTTTTCTTTCTTGTTTCGTTCATTCAATTCGTTTCTTGTATTTGTTCATAAGCATTCAATTAATAAGAATTGGCTTGTTTGATCTTTGATTACATTGTTCTTGGTGTTTTGTTTACAACAATTGGTATCAGAGCCAGGTTGGCTCGATTCAAGAACGTGGGGGGATAATAAGTGGTCTGATTGCAAAGATGGTTTCAACAAAGTTCGAATTAGAAAAATTCGATGGAAGAAACGACTTCAGTCTATGGAGACTGAAGATGAGAGCATTATTGGTCAATAATGGTGTAGTAGAGGCGTTGAAGGGTGAAGATAGACTTTCAAACGATCTCAGTGATAAAGAAAAGAAGGAAATCCTAGAGAAGGCGCACAGTGCCATAATCCTGAGTCTTGGGGACACAGTGTTACGAGAAGTGTCGAAGGAGACCTCTGCAGCAGGATTATGGGCGAAGTTGGAGACATTGTATATGACCAAGTCGTTGGCTAATCGGTTATATCTAAAGAAAAGACTCTATACATTTCAGATGGAGTCTGGTAAATCTTTAGAAGAACATACTGATGAGTTCAACAAATTGGTTTTAGATCTTGAGAACATTGAAGTGGGTTTAGATGATGAAGATAAGGCAATCTTGTATTTGACTTCTCTGCCTAGTTCCTATGAGAATTTTGTAGATACCCTTATGTATGCAAGAGAAACTCTATCTATGGAATAAGTGCTAGCTGCACTGAATTCCAAAGAATTAAAGAAGAAGGGTGATCACAAAGAAGATGGCAGTGAAGGGCTGATGGTTAGAGGAAGGCCTGAACATAGAAGTAACAAGATGTTTAAAGGTTCAGGTTCAAGATCTAAATCCAAGTTTAGAAGAAAATGTTATGTGTGCAATTCTTAGAAGCATTTAAAAAGGGATTGCCCTGAGTGGAAAAAGAAAAAGAATAAATCCAATAGCTCTAAATCATTCACAAATCATGTTGTTCAGGATGATTTGATGTCTGAAGGCTATGAAAGTGCTGATGTCCTATGTGTATGTGTATGGGATGAAGTGAAAAAGGCATGGGTAATGGATTCTGGGTGTTCTTTCCACATGACACCTATAAAAGAATTCTTTAGAGAATTAAAGATGTTGGATCTTGGTTCTGTCCAGTTGGGTGATGATAGACCATGCATGATTCAAGGGATTGGGACTGTAGTCTTCAAGTTGAAAAATGGCATTGAAGTCATCTTAAAGAATGTAAGGTATATCCCTAGTTTAAAAAGAAGTCTTTTGTCTTTGGGAACATTTGAAAAAGAGGGATATCATGTGTCTTTAAGGGATGGGAAGGCTAAAGTTATAAAGGGGTCCATGGTTGTTCTATCAGGAACTAGAAAAGAGAACAACATATATTTGTTAGATGGGGTTGCATCTAATGGAACAGTAGCTGCTGCTGTTTCTGAAAAATTAGATGAAAATGCTTTGTTGTGGCATAAAAGATTAGGCCATGTGAGTAGTCAAGGTCTAATGGAATTAAAGAAACAAAATATTATAGAAAAGTTGAATAGCTGTGAAATTGGGTTCTGTGAAACTTGTATATTGGGCAAGCATAAGAAAGTTAAGTTCAACAAAGGCAGACATAATACCAAAGGGATCCTTGATTATGTTCACTCTGATCTTTGGGGTCCATCAAGGGTAGAGTCCTTAGGAGGGGCAAGATACTTTCTGTCCATTATAGATGATTTTTCAAGAAGAGTTTGGGTGTTCATTCTTAGGAATCAAAGTGATGCTTTTAGTAAGTTTAAAGAATGGAAGGTGCTAATAGAAAACCAAACAGAAAGGAAGATCAAGAAGTTAAGAACTGATAATGGGCTTGAGTTCTGTAATATAGAGTTTGAAACTTTGTGTAAAGAAAGTGGTATAGGCAGGCATTTAACCATTCCTGGTACCCCTCAGCAAAATGGGTTAGCTGAGAGGATGAACAAGACACTTTTAGAAAGAATGAGATGCATGAGGTTGAGTGCAAGGCTTCCTAAAAGTTTTTGGGCTGAAACAGTGAAAACAACAGCTTATCTGATTAATCTTTGTCCTTCAAGAGCCATAGATATGAGGTCACCAATGGAAATTTGGACCGGTGAAAAACTAGATTATGAAGATTTAAGAATTTTTGGATCTTTAGCTTATGCTCATGTTAGTCAAGATAAGCTTGATTCCAGAGCAATTAAGTGTGTATTGCTTGGTTATCAAGAGAGGAAAACGGGTATAGATTGTGGAGAATGGAAGAAGGCAGTCCAAAAGTTATTCTAAGTAGGAATGTTGAGTTTCATGAAGGCATTTTCTACAAAGATTTAATAAAAGGGACCTGTGAACAGCCTGTGAAGACAGTCAGTACTAAAAAGCCTGGTGTTTCAATTGAGGTGGAGCATGAGGGGGATAATGATAATGCTGAAGAGTCTGGTTCAAGTAGAGGTGAAACTGCAAGCACAGATAGAAGGACAGAGCATGATGAGTATATGTTGGCCAGGGACAGAGAAAGGAGGACAGTTGTGAAACCTTTAAGGTTTAGAGAGTCCTCAACCAATGTTTCAGCAGTTGCATTCAGTACAGTAGAAAATGAATGTGTACATGAACCCATTACTTACAATGAGGCCATTAAGTCTGATCAAAAAGAGAAATGGTGCAAAGTTATGGATGAAGAGATGTCTTCATTATTGAAAAACCAGACTTGGGATTTGGTAGATAAACCCAATGATCAAAAGATTGTCTCTTGTAAGTGGATATATAAGATCAAAGAGGGTATACCAGGGGTGGAAGATACAAGATTTAAAGCCAGGTTAGTGGCAAAAGGGTTCACTCAAAGAGAGGGGGTGGACTACAATGAAATCTTTTCACCAATTGTTAAACATACATCAATCAGAGTAATGTTGTTTATTACTGCTGCATTGGACCTAGAGTTGGAACAATTGGATGTAAAGACAGCTTTTTTACATGGCTATCTTGATGAGAAGATATACATGCAGCAGCCTGCTGGTTATGTGCAGGAATGTGATGAAGGAAAGGTATGTCTTCTTAAGAGATCTTTGTATGGACTAAAACAGTCTCCTAGGCAGTGGTATGGGAGATTTGATGAATTTATGATAACACATGGGTTCACAAGAAGCTCATATGACTCATGTGTTTATCTTACAGAATATAGTCCAGGTTATTATGCTTATTTGTTGCTATATGTAGATGACATGCTTATAGCATGTAAGCATAAGAATCAAATAGAAGAGATAAAAGCCATGTTAAAATCTGAGTTTGAAATGAAAGAGCTAGGAGATGCTAAGAAAATCCTAGGGATGGAGATTTGTAGAAATAGAAAGTTAAAACAAATCAAGATCACTCAAAGTTCTTATATAAAGAAGATTCTGAAGAATTATAGAATGGATGAGTGTAAAGCTGTAAAAACTCCTATGGGTGCTCATTTCAAGTTTTCTTTGCAAGATTGTCCCAAAACAGATCAAGAGGTCAAGTTTATGGAGTCTGTTCCTTATGCAAATGTAGTGGGAAGTTTGATGTATTTGATGGTCTGTACTAGACCAGATTTAGCTTATGCTGTTAGCATTGTGAGTAGATATTTGTCCAATCCAGGCAAAACTCACTGGGAAGCAGTTAAGTGGTTATTGAGATACTTAAAGGGTACTCAAGATTGGGGATTAAAGTTTGGCACTGATGCTGATTGTTCTGAATCAGTTAAGGGGTTTGTAGATGCTGATTTTGCCAAGGATTTAGATAAGGGAAGGTCAATCATTGGGTATGTGTTTAAAGTGTTTGGCAGTGTGGTCAGCTGGAAATCTCAGTTGCAGCATGTTGTTGCTTTGTCAACAACAGAGTCTGAATATATTGCCCTTACTGAAGCAGTAAAGGAGTCAATATGGTTAAAAGGACTAGTGGCTGAATTGGGAATTGTTGGTAATATTCCTATGGTAAGATGTGATAATCAGGGGGCAGTGCAATTGTCTAAAAACAGTATGTACCATGAAAGAACTAAACACATCAATGTAAAGTTGCATTACATTAGAGATGTGGTTAGTGCAAAGGAAATTGAAGTAAAGTGGATTGATACTAGTGAGAACATAGCCGATGCTCTTACTAAATGTTTACCATGTTCAAAGTTTGATATGTGTGTTACTGAGATGGGTGTTGGTTAAATGTCATGCTTTGACATTTAGGTGGAGATTGTTGAATATAAAATGTCAAAGTATAAAGTCAATTACAAGGTTAGACAAAGTTCAAGGTCTTTAGGGTTTATTTCTTATAAGCTCAGGGACTAAAGTTGCCAATTTAGGAGTTGAGTTTGTTAAGGTTCGTTATGAGTTAATTAGGGCTTGTAACTAATATAAATAAGGGATATGCTTATCCTTCAGTAATTCTTTTCTTTCTTGTTTCGTTCATTCAATTCGTTTCTCGTATTTGTTCATAAGCATTCAATTAATAAGAATTGGCTTGTTTGATCTTTGATTACATTGTTCTTGATGTTTTGTTTACAACAGTTTGTTTATGTGTAATAACAAAATCTTTACCGGGAATTTCTTTTACATGATAATAAAATCGGGTGTTAGCATTCAAGCAAGATGTGTTTGGTACTAGTCTAAGAGGGTGTTTGGGATTGAGTTTCAAAACAACTTATTGACTTATTGGCTTTTCCAAAAAGCCAATAAGTCAATAAGCTGTTTGTGTAACCCAAAAGCACTTTCTGTTTTGACTTTTGGCTTTTGGCTTTTAAGGGTGGAAAAGCTGTTTTTGAAAAGTTAGAAATCCCGGCTTTTGGTTTTTGGCTTTTGACTTTTGGAAAAAAATTACAAATTTACCACTCATACAACCAATATTCACAATAAGTTAAGCAAAACACTTAAAAAAATAACAATTTATTGACTTTTTGACGTTTCTCATCTCAAAAGCTAATCCAAACACTTTTTTTTAAACTCCTTTTCAAAAAGTCATAAGCCAATAAGCACTTTTGACCAAAACCACTTTTGCATCTCCAAACTCAATCCCAAACACCCTCTAAATCAAGCTTCCGACATGGGTAAAAGCAGTTTAATTTAATAACAAGCTCAATTATTAATATATTTGGATGGAACATCTTAGTCTTTGTTATTGTGATTTCAAATCCTATATAATATTAGATTTTAAATGGTATAATACAAGTTGTCAAAGATTTATATTCACAATATACTATTTAGTTTTACAATTTTTCAAGTAACAATTCTAAGGAGGAAATGGGCCCTTGTAGTCTGTAGAGCTTGTTTTTTCTTTCACTGATTTTAATCAATCCTGTAATGTCATATCAATTCACTGATATACTTCACTGAAACATTCTTTTGAAGGCAACACTCCACTGATTCTTTCATTTATATTTTCATTTAAATACCCAAACTTTTTTTTAAACATTTCACACGGTTTAAACTTTTAAACACTATTACAACCGTCCCACTAAACGGACAGCAAATTTAAGTGTTAATTCTTGGAAACCGTCGTCTGAATTGAATTGAGGCCAACTAAACGGTCAGTAAAATTTAATTTTAATAGTGGATCGTTCAAAATTTTGGATATAAATAGAACAAAACGTGGGGTTAAAACACACAAAAACAAATCGTAAAAAAACCACCCCACCACCAAGATGAATCCGTGGACCGAAGAAGAAGAGATGGCTCTAGTGGTGTGCCACAAGGACGCCACAAACGACCCCGAAATTCAAGAACTACCTAGGGACGAAGGCAAAGACTACCCCCCAGATGTGTTTTGGGCTCACGTGTTTAGCGACTTCATCCAACACGTGGGCACCAACACCATCAAGACCATCCGAGACCTCCAGGTCAAGTGGGAGGATCTCAATATCAAGTGTGCGATGTGGACCACCCTCTACGAGCAAACGATGAGGGACGATCCGGACCTCGATGACGAGTTGGCTATCAGCTTCACAAACTGTGAGTATGAGGCTCGATACGACTAAGAATTCGACAATGTCGAGGCATGGCGCTTGTTGCGCCACCCTTAAGTTTATTTTTCTTTGTTTTATGTATTTTTAATATTTATGTTTTAATGAAGTGTTTTTTATTTATGTTTTTTATTTATTTAAACGGTAAACATATGAAACAAACGGTAAAAATAAAAAACACTAAAACACACGGGGTAAATTGAAAATTTTGCATTTTATAAAAACCAACAAAACAACCGGTACCAACACGGTAAACATAACTAGCAAAACGGTCCACGGGATCACTACCAGCGTGGGTGGCAGCGGTGTTACCGTGCTGGTAGTTGGTACCCGTGAACAATTCGGTAGGGCGCCCCATCCCCTGACATAAGTGATTATTCTTTTTATTGTTGCAATTATGGCCCACCATGTGATGTTCTCAATTACTTGTGATTGAATGATGCAAAGTTTCACAAAAAGGGCAAAAAACTTGGTATTTTAAATCTATCCGTAAGATTTGATGTAGTAACTTGTCTTATCAATGAATTACCTATTGGCATTCAACAAGAATAGTTACAAATTGTAACAAGAATAGTTACAAATTCTTTGTTTAGTAAGATATTTAAATAGGTTGTAATAGATTAGAAACCATATAAAAATACGTTGGTTAAAATTACATGAATATCATCATCATCATACTCAGTTAATCTCACCTATAACAAAGCTAAGGTAGGGTTTGAAGAGGGTAAAATGTAGACAACCTTACCTCTACCCCCTAAGAATAGAGAGGCTACTTCCAGTGAGACCTCCGGCTCGATGTGGTTTGGTATCAAGCCTTGGACATAAGGCACTAACACTTAGCAATCGGGACAAACCCGATCGGTGCATGTGCCCCTTTATCTTTTGGCTATCCACGCCACCACATGATGCATGATTAACCGTCCGTCGTTTTTAACGTTATTTTCACGAAATTAGTAAAATAACGTTAAAATTACATGAATATAAAGTTTATTATTTTACTTTTTGAACAAGATATATAATTCGTTCAAGTTCATAAACGATGTGGTGTTCATGTCTATAGAGCTGTGAGATCTCAACTTTAATACATGTATGTGTGTGTGTATATATATATATATAAATATATTATATGATGATGATGATGTTTAGCATTAGATATTTAGATACACGATATACAAGGAACTGCATGTAATTGTTAAACGGGCCAACGGGTTGGGCCAACACGAACTAAAAATTTTACACAAAGCTGAAAACTGTGTCACATACACATGAACACTGACACAACAAGAGTAATTTGTTGTTGACATGAACACAACCCTTTTAAATAAAAAAAATATTCATTTTCTTTTCACACTAATACTTGATAAATATAAATTTACGTATAATTTTTACCTATATTTGAGCAACTATGTTTAAAATATGCCAAATTATTTTTAATCTTTTGAATTTTAACATTTATACCAAAACAGTTTAAGTAATTATTACATTTACAAAAATAAATTAATTATACGGTTAAACAAGTCTACTGGTACAAACACGTCCATTTTAATCTTCTAAACAAGTCTAGTGGCCAACTCGTTTAGGATAAACTCATGTTTGTAGAAAAATATATATAGAAAAATATATGTTTGTAGATCACATTGGATTAAGATTCGATTAAAACCAACAAATTTACAAGTGAACCGCGGGTTAACAAGCTACAAGTTGCGCTGTTACCCGTGTGAAAACTACACACCTTTCAATGGTATGTATACATTTAACTTTTTTTTTAAATACAACTAAATGATGTAACTAAAGAATGGTGCCCCCCTCTATAAATAGCATACCATGGGAAGCCATTGATGCTATCTCTCAAATTATAGTTTTATAAATTATATGAAGAAGATGGAAGGTGAATCGAAATACGAGTCATCCAAGAGTACCGAGGTTGAAGTCGAGTTAGAAAGCACGGGGAATTTGATAATAACTTTGTCCGGTGCAACTCGTGCACGTTTTCAGGATTTCCAGGACAAGCTAGGAATCGCTGATCCTGATGAGGCTTTGCATTGGGTACTAGTAAACGCATTTGATATCGTTAGTAATCACCTACACCGAGACGGAGATGGAGACGGACCAAGCGGTTTACAATCGGTATTAAGTTTCCGAAAATTATCAAAATATACATTGACTGCCGGCTACGGCTTACGTGTGTATTTTCATTTCATGAATTTTCTGATACATTTTTTCTTAAATTTTTTTTTTTTCTCATGTCTATTTTCATATATTTTCCGATAACTTTTTCTTAAATATTTTCTTTCTCATGTCTATTTTCATGAATTTTAGTTTTTCTAAAATATTTTCTTTCTTTCTTTGATGAGATATTTTTGTATGACACATAAAGAAAGAAAAAAAAAAAGATTGATTTTGTTTAAACTTACAAACTAACTGTTTTTATAGAACACAAGTTAATTTACATCAAATGATGCATGTAAGTTTAATTTAATTTATTTTTTTAAGTTTAAGCTGTATATGCATATTTTTGGTGGCTTTTGATTAACCAATGGTTAGCTTTATTTCATCAAAACCAGACAATAAATTCTCAACTGAAACAAATTAAATGTTGGTTCATAACAGTTACTTTTTTAGCTAACATATAAGCATGTAGCTTTTTTAAGTGTCCTAGTTTATTTTGTACGTCACAATTTAATTGTGGGAATTAAGCAATATATTTAATAATAATATATGTTGGTTTCGGTAACTTGACAGCAATATTGTATCATGCTGGAAGAAAGAATGGAGAAAGAAGGTGAGATGAGGAGAGCAAGAGAAAACAAGAAGTATGCTTAATCCTGATCCTCGAACTAGACATGTCGTTATTACTTCTAGACTCTGCCTAATAGATGTCCAAAAATGTTCTTGTCTCGATCTTTCGGTCTTTCGGCCTATTCCTATAATAATCTTTTAGTTTCGTTTCATGTCTTATATGTTGCCTAATATATTATAGTTCTAAGGACACGCAATTGAATGATGATAATTAACAAACACGAAAAACACTAGGAACTTTGAATCTGCGTGAATGTACGTATGTGAGGTTACAGACTCGATTGTGTTCGGGTTTATGTAGCCCTACTTGCCAATGGACGCTTCCTATTCGAAACAGACGCGCCCTTGCCCAAAATCAGTTTGCAAGTTTGGACTATGACATAAAACTTCTAAACATTAACTCTAAACACAGCTTTACTATAGTTATATAGTCGAGTCGCGAGCTTTTTGAACAGCCCTACTTGTTATTGGGTTAAATGTTTTGACCCGTTCGTCTCTCCCATCTACCACCACTACTATTGATTGGTTTCTCATTGCAAATTTGCAACGCAATCACTTGTGAAAGTCCGATTCATTAATCATTACCATAAAGCAGACTATGCCACTATGGCAGTATTGCAATGAAACGGAATGATCAAATACGTATAGATAAAAATATGTAAATCGTAAAAAACCTAACAATCAGATCATATAAATTGTTACTTTTATTTGTTTTAAGTTGTAACAATCGTCAACGTACATTGATAATTTGATGTTCTATATTATTTGAAGTTTATTAAAATTTATCAAATTTGACTAGCATTATTAATACATCTTTACAATTGTTTTTTTTTGAACTGTGAATTTCCTTTATTATTTTTACGGGAATAAGCATATCACACCCGTCTCATAGCAGGCCCGCCACCCCACATCCGGCTAGGTTGTGTTGTCTTAACTGGGTCCACGCTGGCATTGATGTGGGGCTTGGCGTTCCATGAGAACCTTACCAGGGGCGCAACTCTTAAGGAGCGGCCGACCCCCCCCCCCCCCCCCCGAATTTTCGCTCAGAAGTTCCGATTATATAGTATTCGGATAGAAATTAATACATCTTTACACTTTTTTTTTTGAACAGTGAATTTCCTTTATCATATTTACGGGAATAAGCATATCACACCTGCCTCATAGCAGGCCCGCCACCCCACATCCGGCTAAATTGTGTTGTCTTAACTGGGTCCACGCTGGCAATGATGTGGGGCTTGGCGTTCCATGAGAACCTTACCAGGGGCGCAACTCTTAAGGGGCGGCCGACCCCCCCCCCCCCCCGAATTTTCGCTCAGAAGTTCCGATTATATAGTATTCAGATAGAAATTTTTGGTATATAAGGTTTCGACCCCCCAAAACTAATGAGTTCCGAGCCTCGGTGACTTCCGACCCCCCGAAGTTTCAGGTCAAGCATCGCCACTAAACCTTACCACGTTGTTCTATCGTACTAGACGGGATGGCACCCGTTGTGCCCCACAAAAACTATGTTCTCTGAGGTAACACCGGAGGATAAAACTCGTGTTGGCTTGGATTCGAACTTACAACCACAAAGATCTAGTTCTTATATTTATTGCTCTGACCACTCCACCATGAAGGTGATAGACTTAAAAAAAAAATCATAAGAAGCGAAAAGTTTTAGAGGTCGTTGTCTGTGTATCAGTTTGTCCATTTAAAACTTTCAATTTAAACCATCACTGGCCCACAAAAGAAATGCTAGAACAGTTGAAGACTTGAAGCAGGCCAAGGTTGTTTTTAGATTCCTAGTCAATTTCACAATCGGCCCATCTAAAATAATAGCAACCCAAATATTATAGCTGATCCAACCTCAAGTCAAATATTCCATGCCATGCCATTATCGGTCCAAAAAAGATATAATAATTTTCTCAAAATACATTAAGTGAATTTAATAAAATTAAATATATAAAAACTAAAAATAGTTCATGCTATAAATACACAAGACTATCCTCATCTTTCATACAAACATTTCATAATCTTGCCTTCTTCACTGCCATTACTCATCGGAGTTCTTCACAAACTAGCAATCTGCAATGGCGGGGGGCGGAATTCCGACTTCTCCCAGCGCCAACAAAGCTTACCCGGGAAACCTTACTCTCTATGTCACCTTTACTTGCATTGTTGCCGGCATGGGTGGCCTCATCTTCGGTTACGATATAGGCATCTCCGGTAACAATATTTACACTCTTTAAATGATATATGGACATATCTAGAGGGTCCGTTTACTCTCCTGTCACCGATTTTTTATTTGATTTTTAAATATTAAATCTTAAGTTTTTTTTTTAACAAAAGGCGAGAGTGACCCCTAATTGTAACTCAATAAAAAAAATGTTATGACCAATGTCAGTCCCATGATTTTTCTTATGGTACAATCAGGCGTTTAACCAAACAGGCAATTAGGATTTTTGGGTAAAAATAGCACTAAATTATTTTTTAGGGGCGGATGTCTTATGGTTTATGAGTGGTCCGCCTATGCTTAATTATTACAACACTAGACTAAAGTGTTCTGGTTTCGCCACTGTAATGTTAAAGATGATGGGGTTTTAACTCATTAGTTATATATTTCATTGGAAACTATTACACAGGGGGAGTGACATCAATGAATCCATTTTTGGAGAAGTTCTTCCCTTCGGTGTACCGAAAACAGGCGGCGGACACGTCGACAAACCAATACTGTAAGTTCGACAGTCAAATATTGACGATGTTTACGTCGTCTTTGTATCTGGCGGCACTGTTGTCGTCGCTGGTGGCATCAACCGTGACGCGTAAACTCGGCCGAAAACTGTCGATGCTTTTTGGTGGCATTTTGTTCAGTGTTGGAGCTCTGGTGAACGGGTTTGCTCAAGCGGTTTGGATGCTTATTTTGGGTCGAATCTTACTTGGGTTTGGAATCGGGTTTGCCAACCAGGTAATGCATGTTATCATATTTATTAAACTTGTGTATTAAACGGATGAATAAATAAAATATGTAAACTTGTGAATTAGGGGATGGGTGCTTATATTTATATCCATCATTAAACATATCACACCATCACTAAATCATTCACCATCAATCCAAAAAAAACACAAAAATCAACAAATCACAACATTACACCTCATCCTCAAACAAACCACCAACTCTACATACATTTGTCACGGTCGTGATGCACATCACAACCGTGATAATTTTTGTCCGTCATATGAGTGCAGGAGGGTGAATCACATTACTGTATCACATACCGTCCTGTATGCTCTTATAAAAAGATGTTTGAGATAAAGATATATTTTACAATAGTGAGATAGTAGGAAATGGTGAAATAAAAGAAAGAGGAAAAATGATTTTGAGCTTATACGCAATCAATTACTTATTTATCCGGTATAGATTTTTAGTTTTTTTTTTTTTTTTTTTTTTTTTTTTTTTTTTTTTTTTACTCAAATAAATTAGAAAATTATGGATAAGCGTCAATGGGAGAAAGCAAATTCATCCCCTCGGTACAACGTTTGTCATGATAGACCGGATTTTCTAGGTGACGTCACGTTCTTTATTTGAAACAATCAAACAAATATTATTATGATATAAATAGTATAATTCTTTAAATACAATTTACGTGCATTAACGAAATCTTTCATGCTTTTAAATTGTTATCTTTTATAAAATTAAATTTTGTCAAATTACTGTATTTTATAATCGTATTTATTCGTAAACCATTTTTTATCAAAAGCATTAAAGTCATTTTCAAATTACCTGAGCTCGAAATCATTTTCTTACTGATTTTATCACTACTGAAACATTATACTTTGTACAGACAAAAATAAGGGAACTTACATCAACAAACCAAATACTAATAATAAAAATAAGACTTATCAACACGCGCGTCACTTCGTTTGAATATTTTTTTATATAACACAACAATGGTCAACTTTATAGTTTTCATCTCATCATTCATCAACATGTATCGTCAATGTATTATGTATATATATAGCATAAATACAATAATGTATTTGAGATCACATATATTGTTTATCAAACCAACATATCTTTTTATGTACCTTTGATTTGTGGATTATTATTTTTTGTTTTAAGATGCTTGATTTGCATTTTGTGAATATGATATTTATTACTATTCCTATTTTTACACAACAATGACGTCTGAGCAGCATTAAATTACAACAAATCCATTGTAGAAAAGTAAAACATCATAATTGCACTTATATTACAATATTACAATAACAAGTAAAATGATATAAGTTTCTTGTACTAATTGACATTTTTTTATCTGGTTATCAATTTTCAGGCTGTGCCATTATACCTATCTGAAATGGCACCATATAGGTATAGAGGAGCACTCAATATCGGATTCCAATTATCGATCACAATCGGAATCTTCGTGGCAAATATATTGAATTACTTTTTCAACAAGATCAAAGGAGGATGGGGTTGGAGGTTGAGTCTCGGGGGTGCAGTGGTCCCCGCATTGATCATAACAGTGGGGTCCTTTGTACTCCCAGAAACCCCCAACTCCATGATTGAGAGAGGTAATATTGAAGAGGCTAGAATTAAACTTAGGAGAATTAGAGGGATTGACAATGTTGACGAAGAGTTTTATGATTTGATTATGGCTAGTGAAGCGTCGAAAAAAATCAAGCATCCTTGGAGAAATTTGTTACAAAGGAAATATAGGCCACAACTCACTATGGCTATGTTGATTCCGTTTTTCCAACAATTGACTGGGATTAACGTAATCATGTTTTACGCCCCAGTTTTATTCAAAACAATCGGGTTTAAGGACCAGGCTTCCCTTATGTCTGCTGTCGTTACTGGTACTGTAAATGTTATTGCGACGTGCGTTTCAATATATGGAGTGGACAATTGGGGAAGAAGGTTTCTTTTCCTTGAAGGTGGCACTCAAATGCTTATTTGTCAGGTAAAATATTGTTATACAAATTATATGTAAGTGTAAAATTGTCATTTAATGTCTATAGTTATTCTTCTTTGAAACAAATAGGTTGTTGTAGCAATTTTAATAGGGATCAAGTTTGGAACAGAGGGGAACCCGGCTGACTTGCCAAGATGGTACGCAATTGTGGTTGTGCTTTTCATATGCATATATGTATCCGGTTTCGCGTGGTCATGGGGTCCATTAGGTTGGCTTGTACCAAGTGAAATCTTTCCGCTTGAAATCCGATCAGCAGCTCAAAGTATCACTGTCTCAGTGAACATGATCTTCACGTTTATTATCGCCCAAGTGTTCTTAACATTGCTATGCCATCTAAAGTTTGGGCTCTTTCTGTTTTTCGCTTTTTGGGTGGTCATCATGACCGCATTTATATATGTGTTCTTGCCCGAAACAAAGAACATCCCGATCGAAGAGATGGTGGTTGTGTGGAAGAAGCATTGGTTCTGGTCAAGGTTTATGGTTGATGTTGAGTACCCAAGTGGAGTTGAAATGAACAAAAGAGGTGATGTGGTTAACAAAGTGTAAGAAATGACAACCTATAGGAACTTAGTTGCAAATGGTTGAAGTGTTTTATATCCTTCTCTTAATAAAGACAACTATAGAAGTAAATATAACTTTGTATGGGTAGAGGTGTTATGGTTTATCAACGGTTCCAGTGGCGTATCCAGGATGGGTTTCTAGGGGGTTCCTTTCGTAGATTTTCACTAATTTTTCAAAATTTTCCACTAAATTTTTCATTTTTTCCAAACCGAGGGGAAACCCCTAAACACATGATAAGAACACTATTTAACAAACAAATCGTAAACTAAAACATTAACAAATGCTATAGGGTACGGTAGGCTCCGCATATCGTGTCAGACACGACCTGTTAACATACAAACACGATAAGACACGAACATGAGCACGAAACATTTAAACACGACCATGAACATGTTTATACCAGTTTAACATGATAAGACACGAACACAAATCTGTTTAAAAGCATATAAGACACGAACCTTGGGATTTGCGAATGTTCTTCGACGGTGGATGATGTTGGCTAAGGTATTCAGGGATGATTTTCACTTCGAAGGTGGACGGAAGTGGAGAGTCTTCTAAGTTCTGACTTCTGAGTGAGAGGTGTCTACGGGATTTAGGGTCTTTTTTAAATACGAAGGAAGCGTATCTAATTATCAATTCTACATCCTATTTTTTTATTTAATAGAAAATCTTATCTTGTACAAACGAGTACTTAACAGGTCTATTCGTGTCTGCCTCTTTCGGGCACGAACCCTGTTAAGGTCGTGTAGGCTCGTATCGTGTAATCGTGTTCGTGTTTAAAATTAGCAGCCCTAGGGTGTGGTCATTAGTGACCACTACATTACCACCCTTCGCCCCAGTGCCACGTCAATATCCACCTTAACCATCTCTATATTCCACTAAAATTTGTGGTTCACTACCCTCACACTCATGACACCCCTTTTTTCGCCTCACTATCCTCATCATCACCAACGGTCAATACAAATTCATGGCCCTCGTAGCCTTCCTCACGATCTTCACACCCATGAGATTTTGGAGTGGTGTTCTCTTCGTGGCCACGAGGCCCATGTCAGCCCACAAGGGGTGTTAAATGATGTAAAAATCAATTTTATACCATTATTGCAAACATTAATTTGTTAAAACAAACAAGTGTTACCTGATATATAGATAAAAACTAGGATTTTGCTCGCATATGTTGCGTCGAGTCTGTGGCGTATCAACCGAACATAAATACCAACGTGATAATTATAAATTAATGTTACGCAAAATTTACAATCACTAATTTTAACTAACATCATTTAAAAAACGTTGAACCTCACATGTATGTTGCAGCATATTTACTAGCAAAATTGGTCCCCAAGTTTTTAGGGGCTTCGTTTCATATAAAAATGGTTATGTAAGGCTGAGGGGTGTGTTATCGACACCCCGCCGCCATGTCATCACCACCGCCATGTCGTCACCACCTGCAGGAGGGAGGGAGGGAGGGAGGGAGAGAGAGAGGGGACGGGAAGGATCCCTCAGTTTCATCGAAAATTAGGGGGAGGGGGTGTTCCCCGTCTCCCACACCCCTCAGCCTAATAATATATAATTTGTACTAGATTATACCCGGAAGCGTCTCGGGTTGAGAAATTTAATATGATACATCAATTTTACATATGAAATAGACCGACATATAACTCTAATATTAATATCTAACCTAAAACAAATTAACAATGTACAACTCCAATGCTAACACCTAACCTAAAAGAATGTAGAACTTTAATGTAACTCTAATATTAACACCTATCCTAAAGACTAAACAAATATACAACTCTAACATACTAATATTGATACCTTACTTAAAACAACGTATAACTCTATTAACCTATTCGGCTCTGGTTGAAAAAAAAAATCATATATACTGATTTAAACATAATTAGTGACTTGTCTATACATGATTAATGATTTATCTGAACACTTTGTGTTTTTTTTTTCCTGTATGAACAAAACCCCACAAAAAAATTTCTCCGTTTTTTATATAGCACTATGGTACTCGTTGGAAAGATAATAAAACGTTCGTTAATTTGGTGTAATTTTTTTCTTTAAAAAATCTCGTATATTAAAGATATCAGCGTTTAAAAATTATGGAAGGAAACATAAGGGTGAAAAATCTAATTTTGTTTTTAAATTATTTTTTCCTAAAATATCTCAATGCCACATGGGATGACACATGGCACACTCAAGGAAGAGAATGTCTCTTTAAGTGTCATGTCATTAAAATGACTTTGGTTTATTATATGTATAGATAGATAGATAGATAGATAGATAGATAGATAGATAGATAGATATAGATTTTGATTCACTAAATATTATAAACTGTTATGGTGTATTGGCTACAGCCTTTTAGGGGTGTTCAAAATCGGATAATCCGAATTTCGGATATCCGAATTTCGGATAATCCGAAATTTCGGATAGTCAATATTGAGATCCGAATCCGAATCCGAAATTTCGGATATCCGAAATTCGGATATCCGAATTTTCGGATTCGGATCATCCAACGGATAATCCGAAACTTAAAAAAAAATTAAAAAAATAATAAAAAAAAAACTATAAAAAACGTTCTCCTTTATGCCTAAAACGTGAACCTATTAAAAAAAAACAAAAATCGAAGTTACATAAACGAAATTTGAAGAACAAATATATAAAAAAAAACTTATTATTTTGATGGAAGGGGGCTGTGGAGGTCGGATACGAGGTGGACGGGGGCTGTTATAGAGGAGAGAAGAGAGAGCAACATCTATGGATTAGAGGAGTATGGACTTAGAGTTAGAAGGATTAAGGATTTAGGATTGTGTATTATGTTATGTAGTGTATATAATATTATATATTTATATATATATTTTTAATATTCGGATTCGGATAATCCGATTATCCGAAAATTTTCAAAATCAGGATCCGAATCCGAATCCGAAATTTTGGATAATCCGATTTTCGGATATCCGAAAATTGGATTATCCAAAATTTCGGATAATTCGGATTCGGATTTTCGGATTTTTCGGATTCGAATTTTGGATTATCCGATTTTGAACACCCCTACAGCCTTTTGCTACTCTGTTAAATACCCGCTCTCGAGACCAAGAAGCCATGAATTTTTTTTTTTAGCTACAACCTTTTGCTACTCTATTAAATACCCGCTCTCGAGATAAGAAGCCATGATTTTTTTTTTTTTTTTTTTTTTTTTTTGCGCATCCTTCTGGTGACTTCACTAATAAAATGAATTTGTTATAGCTTGATTAATTTTAAGTGCTTTGACCAAATACAAAGCTTAATTTTAAGTACTTTTACCGGATACAAAGCAAATTTAAAATTTAAAATGAATGTATATTGTGTAGAGAAAACAGAAAATAGGGTGTTAAACTTTTTTTTTGAACGATCAACAAATTTATTTCACCAAGCTAGCGGGTTACTAGCATACGTCATACATCACCAAATTACAAACCAAAAGACATACATCACCAACCTATTCTATACACATTAAAAGAACACCATAAAGGCCAATCTAAACTCGGTTGCTTCGCCCTAGACTTGACCCAAAACAAGCTCAAGGCTTTTATCTCGGAGATCACCTTTTGAATCGACACCTGGACTTGATTAAACACCACCTCGTTCCTTAGTTTCCAAAGGCACCAAATGGTTGTTAGACATACGACATAAACTGCCTTTTTCCTCTTGGTCGACCCACCCACATACTTAGACAGCTCCAACAGATCGCGAAAACGGAACGCAAAAAACGGACCCATATCAGTCCATTAGGCGACCACCTGCCACACCAATTGTGCAAAGCCACACTCAACAAATAGATGCTCCACCGTTTCCGCCTCATCCCCGCAGAAAGGACAACGATCCGAACCTACATTAACGTTCCTCCTTAAAAGCGCCGTTCTAGTCGGAAGTCTCCCCAACTCGGCCCGCCACGCTAGTACCTTGGCCGTCTTCGGAACCCAGGAATTTTTCTTCACAACGAAATCCGGTTGGACCCACCTATTTGTACCGAGACGCTGTTTGATGTCCGCATCCGAAAAGAACGTAACAGTATCCGACACCCAGACCTAGCTATCCTTTGCGTTCGTCAATACTGGAACTGGAACAGCAGCGACCAGCTGCTGTAAGACGGCCTGTTCAGCAGCCGACAGCGAGACCCTCCTCCAGTTCCAAACCCAGCTATTATCCAGCGCCCGAACCCGATCAGAAATGGTTGCAATTTTGTTAACTTCCAGCTCAAAAAGGACAGGAAAAGCGGCTGCCAAAGGCATGCTCAATGCCCAGCAATCCAACCAGAACAAAATATCCAACCCATTCCCCACCACCCATTTGATACATCTATCCACTTCGACGCCCGACTGTTTAGCAAACTGCATCGACGAAGAAATCTGCTTCCAAGGACCGGATATGGATAGTTTGGATGGAATGGAGCTCCAACTTCTAGACGAGCTATGAATCGCCCAAATAACCTTCCTCCACAGGCTTGTATTATCCACCTTAAAGCGCCACCACCACTTGGCCAACATAGAAAGGTTCGCATCATGAAGAGAACCAAAACCAAGTCCACCGTACTCAATAGGGGCGATTACTTTTTGCCATGCCACCCAATTCATCTTTGCTTTTTCCTCGGATCCACCCCAAAAGAATATTCGTCTCAACTTGTCAAGTTCATCTAAAACCTTCCCCGGCGCCTTGAAAAGGGAGAAAAAAATAAGTGGGTAGGGCATTGAGGACAGATTTGAGAAGAGTCACCCTACCCCCAAACGAAAGAGTTTTCGCCTTCCATAACGATAGCTTGTTCCGAAACGACTCGATCACCGGCTTCCAATGTTTGTATAGATTCATATCTGCACCCACTTTCAGCCCAAGATAAGTAAACGGAAAAGACCGGGTGAGCATATCATCTCTTCGGCCATAGAAACCACCTCGGATTCCTCCACCCCTAAGCCAAAGACGCTACACTTCTTCAAATTTGCGTTCAAACCCGACACAAGGTGAAAACACCTAAGAATACGCTTAAGGTTCTTAGCATTAGTAATGGACCACTCACCCAAAAACACCACATCATCCGCATATAACAAATGCGTTAAAGAGAGCCCACTCGAACCACAACCCACACCACGAAAAAGGCCTATGTCCGAAGCACGTTTCATAATTCCGGACAAAGCTTCCATAGCTATAACAAACAAGAAAGGGGATAGGGGATCCCCTTGTCTAAGGCCGTGAGTACATGTAAACTCATGGGTGGGTGACCCATTAACCAACACGGATGCCCGAGCCGACGTAACAATAGACATAACCCACTTACACCAAATGGAAGGAAAGTTCATCTGTAACATAATCGATTCCAAAAACTCCCAATTAAGTGAGTCGTAAGCCTTATCAATGTCAACTTTAAAAATCAAACCACGCCTCTTATACTTCTTCATCCACCCGATCAATTCATTTAACATCAAAGGTCCATCCGTAATGTTCCTACTGGCTAAGAAAGCGGACTGTTCAGGAGACACTAACTTGCCAATAACCAACTTTATTCTAGCAACCAACACCTTGGACAATACTTTATTGACACAACCGACTAGGCTAATGGGTCGGTACTCCTGAAAACCAATCGGACCATTCTTTTTGGGGATAAGAACAATAAACGAGGATACCACCTCAGGTGACAATTCAGCCCCATTATGTAAATCATCAAAAAAACCTCACAAAATCATCTTGAAAGATTGCCCAGAAGCGCCTCAAGAACTTAAAATTAAATCCGTCGGGTCCCGACGCCTTATCACCATCGCAAGCCCACACCACGTCTTTTATCTCCCGTAACGAGAAAGGTTGAATCAAAATGTCAGCATCCGCATCCGAAATCGTATTCAAATAAGGGCAATCAATCTTCGGCCGAACTTGAACAGGTTCACGAAATCTATCATTGAAAAAAACATAAGCCATATCTTTAATAAGAATCGGATTAGTGATCCAATCTCCGTTCACCAATAAACCGTTAATACGTCTGCTAGACACATTAGCACTAATAACACCATGAAAATACCCGGTGTTTTCGTCACCCTCGATAGCCCATTTGACTCTTGCTTTTTGTCTAAGATCAGTTTGTTTGCGGCGATCAAATTCCAACATGAAGGCTCTAGCTTCAGACCTAGCATTCAGTTCTAAATCTGTGAGAGATCTGGACTCCGCAACCCCGTCTAACCTGGCAGCCTCCTTTCGGTTCTGTGCATAAACACCCTCCAGCCTGGATTTTTCGTTTGCTACCCATGTTTTAATTCTATTCTTCAGAAACTTCAGTTTTGTCATAATACACAAATCCGCCGGACCAGAGAAGGAGAACCTGGCTCCAAGGTCAGCAACATAATCAACGAAACCAGGAAGAGCCAACCAGGAATTAAAAAAGCGGAACGGAATATGACCATAATCGGACGCCACCAAAGAAAGAATAACCGGGGAATGGTTTGAAACATACCTGGAAAGGGCTGTAACAGACGCATCACCCTATTTAGTCATAAACTCCGGACACACCAGATATCTATCTAGTTTGCTCAACTTCTCGCCGTTGTCCGACATATATGTGAATCTATGGTCCCCCCATATTGTATTCGCCCAACTGTGCTCTTCGAATACAATCATTGAAAGCATCCGCACTTGATGCCACAAACTCTGTGTTCATACGTTCAGCCGGCTCCCTTACATCATTAAAATCACCAAAAAACAACCACATACCTGGCCTCGAATCCTTCACTTCCAACAAGGTAACCCACAGCTCGCGTCTCTTAACTGCATCATTCGGTGCATATATATTAACAACATTCAACACTACGCCTAAATTCGCGATAGAACCGGATGTGACCAGAAAATACTTATTCTTCAGAACACTATTCAGCCGAAAGACCGTTGGGTCCCAGATACTAATTATTCCACCCGACCTACCATCCGCGAATGCTTGTTCAAACTCAAAGACCGATCGGCCCCATAGACAACCCACATGGAACTTGCTGCCTTCCACCACCTTGGACTCTTGAATCCCCACAAAATGAGACCCATGGCACGTTTTTAGACCACGTATCCAGGATATCTTCCGATCATCCCGCACCCCCTTACATTAATGCTGAGAAAATTCATTGGGCACCGTCAATGACACCCTCTTCATCAACAAGTTCCATCACCTGATCCTTAAAACCATCAAGTCCAATACCTAAGACCGAACCAACTCTGACCGTACAATCCACTTCGTTACCTGCATTATCACCGCCAGAGTCTCCCACCTGTACGGAGGGAATACCATTCGGTTCCGAGCCACACAGTTGTACCTGTGCCCCAGACCCCAACTCTGCATCCATAACCCCAACTGGTTGCGTCTGAACCCTATCAGTACCATTATAATTATTGTAACACCCCAACCGATGGCGGAAACATCGGGATGTCACGTATTGATGATTGTTCAGTAGCTCATGATAATACATATGTTTAAATAATCCTTTATTACATTACAATATTGAATTACATTAAAGTCTACATCAAATAATCAAACAAAGCTTAAATCTTCAAATATCTCCTCATGCTAGCTCTAGACTTCATGCATCAGTATTTCCTGTTGAGTTTGGAAAAATGGGGGGGGGGGTCAACTAGAAGTTGGTGAGAATACATAATCCATGTTAAGCATATACTTTAAGTATAAAAGTTTAGCAATTCGTATGTCTATCGTAAATTTAAGTCTACATGAATAGTATAATATGTTGACATAATCAAACCTCCGACTAGTTTAGGTCCATCCCGTCATCTACGGTTCACCTTAGTAATATGTTGAACGATAACAATCACCCACGTTACCTATGTAGGAGGTACACGTATCCGGGTGGGGTTGTCAATCCAATAGATCTATTATTGAGTATCGCCGGCTTGGCCATAGCTAATGATTATGTAAATGTTGAAACTCGTTGAAACTCGTTGAAACTGTTGACTAATTCATGAGGCAATAAAGTTTACTACTAGACATGCATGTTGAATTGCTTAAATAATTGTTGCAAGTATAAAGAATCGCATAAACATGGTTACGTAAACTCACCTTAGCAAAGTATTAAGTCTCGAGAAATAGAATATGTGTAGCCCCAATGTTGCCAATTACAAGAGCTTATAATCAAAGCTTCAATTGTAGAAGTAATAGACTATAGAAGAAAGGTATGAGGGAAAGTTTAATCGGATTGAAACAATCGATTTAGAGGTGCAAAGTATAATGGGTCATAGGTGGGTTTTTATACTAGTTTGGATTCAATTAGCCATTAAAATTGGTCAACACCATAAAGTAAGGTTTTATGATGAATTGACTATTTGACTAAGACTTTGACTAGGACTTTGACTATTTGACTCAAGGCTTTATTTAAATAAAAAAAAAATCTTGTATGTGAAAAAAAAAAGAATTTAGAATCATATTATACATTTATGTATGTATATAAGTTGTGAGTTAGGATAAATAAAGACTTAGGCACATTTGTATAATATTAATGATAAAGGTGTAAAAAATATATATATATATATATAAGGGCTTTTTATGTATTAAAATTTTGGGGAAAATTTTGCGATGTTACAGTCTCCCCTGCTTTTGGAAACTTCGTCCCGAAGTTTATTGAAAACACAGGGTTGAAGGTGATTGGGTAGAAATTAGGACAAGGGTGGTTTGGGAAGTTTCGAGTTAAGGCATGACATAAATTTATAGGTAATAGAATAAACTGTTTCGAATAATTTGGGTAAGAGTTTTGATATGTGTGAGTTTTAAGGGTTGGATTAGGTTCATCTGAAATAGCAAGGAGAATAAGAATCTTAAGTTTTAGGAGTCCTAAAAGGAATGAGTTGATGGACTATTGAAAGACTAAATGAACTATCAGATAACTAAGGTTTATAATTGGTCAACTACCGAAAACCTTGATAGAATTTCACACTACCTTAACGTACCTGTAAATTCATGATTACGTTCCGGACCGCAACCACCAATTTACCTTACATTAGGGTTTTGTGTCCTTCTATAACTCTAGACACACATGTAAAATAATATGATTAACCATGTATCCAAAAATGAGTCCAACTGTTGAGCAGGAAAAAGACTTCTACCAGTCAGTGAGTAGGAACCTCTACCGATTGTTGAGCAGGTATGATAGCCTCTACCAGTCGTTGAGCAGGTTGTAGGGCCTCTACCGACTGTTGAGCAGGCATGATGACCTCTACCAATCGTTGAGTAGGTTATTTTGTACTCTACTAACTGTTGAGCAAGTACTTCATCCTCTATCAGTTGTTTGATTAAGTGTACCAATTATTACACCCATGAATTGCAAATTGATAATATGTACATGTAAGCAATCAAGTATCAAGTATAGCATACGAGTTGTAATAGAGTTGCCCTAGATAAGGTTAATGACTCTAGGTGTGTCTATAGTAAATAGCTTATATTCCATGAATTCTAGTTTCAAATGTTCAAATAAGGCAAATAGTCGAATCCTCATGTATAACTAAGGATTATGTTTGATGCAACACACAATCAAGTTTCAATAGTTTGGTTATCATGGGTAACTAGCTTATGTGTGAGAAGGTGAAGGATATGAATTTAGTTCTTGAGAGAATGATGAAAAATTCTTGAAGCAGAATCAAAGTTGTGAGAGATAGTGAATGTGAAGATAGTTGATAAAGAGTTTATTTTATAGTATGGAGATTATATGATTTGAGTAGGGTGTTGAATATTTAAAAAGTGGCTAAGATGGTAAGGTGAAGTGTGATTGTGAAATCCATGGATGGTTATGAAATGAGATTGATTTAAGCTGTAAAATTTTGAGATTTTTGAGCTTAGTTTAAGGAAGGTGAGTGTAATCATTTATTCATTAATTAAAACGAATAAATGAAAACGTTGACTTATCAAAACTTCTAGATTCTAATAACATAGTGAAGACATGCTTTAGCCTATAAGTGAACACTCATCCCGAGAATTCCCAGGTAGGCATCCGGGTCCCTCGTCTGATTGGGATATATGCGCAATGCCAGTCCTAGACAGAAAACTCAGAATACAGGCGTTCACCCTTCCAGATTGCACGTGTTCGTTATTAAAATCTAGAACTTCGACGAGATCTCAAGGTGGTTCAGGCTAAACCTGAGGATTGTCCTATTAGTCTAAGAGTAGATCTTGTGATGGAGAGCAATCTTCTTGTAGGGGATGAAGTAGGGATAAGAAGTAGGAGTGAGATAGAGAATAGCAAGTAAAAGTTGCAAGTAAAAGGAGCAAGTACTGATTAAAATCCTATGGTTATAGACTAGATTATTTTTTTTTCTAATAACCTAATTCCCTATAACCATGGCTCTGATACCAATCTGTAACACCCCAACCGATGGCGGAAACATCGGGATGTCACGTATTGATGATTGTTCAGTAGCTCATGATAATACATATGTTTAAATAATCCTTTATTACATTACAATATTGAATTACATTAAAGTCTACATCAAATAATCAAACAAAGCTTAAATCTTCAAATATCTCCTCATGCTAGCTCTAGACTTCATGCATCAGTATTTCCTGTTGAGTTTGGAAAAATGGGGGGGGGGGTCAACTAGAAGTTGGTGAGAATACATAATCCATGTTAAGCATATACTTTAAGTATAAAAGTTTAGCAATTCGTATGTCTATCGTAAATTTAAGTCTACATGAATAGTATAATATGTTGACATAATCAAACCTCCGACTAGTTTAGGTCCATCCCGTCATCTACGGTTCACCTTAGTAATATGTTGAACGATAACAATCACCCACGTTACCTATGTAGGAGGTACACGTATCCGGGTGGGGTTGTCAATCCAATAGATCTATTATTGAGTATCGCCGGCTTGGCCATAGCTAATGATTATGTAAATGTTGAAACTCGTTGAAACTCGTTGAAACTGTTGACTAATTCATGAGGCAATAAAGTTTACTACTAGACATGCATGTTGAATTGCTTAAATAATTGTTGCAAGTATAAAGAATCGCATAAACATGGTTACGTAAACTCACCTTAGCAAAGTATTAAGTCTCGAGAAATAGAATATGTGTAGCCCCAATGTTGCCAATTACAAGAGCTTATAATCAAAGCTTCAATTGTAGAAGTAATAGACTATAGAAGAAAGGTATGAGGGAAAGTTTAATCGGATTGAAACAATCGATTTAGAGGTGCAAAGTATAATGGGTCATAGGTGGGTTTTTATACTAGTTTGGATTCAATTAGCCATTAAAATTGGTCAACACCATAAAGTAAGGTTTTATGATGAATTGACTATTTGACTAAGACTTTGACTAGGACTTTGACTATTTGACTCAAGGCTTTATTTAAATAAAAAAAAAATCTTGTATGTGAAAAAAAAAAGAATTTAGAATCATATTATACATTTATGTATGTATATAAGTTGTGAGTTAGGATAAATAAAGACTTAGGCACATTTGTATAATATTAATGATAAAGGTGTAAAAAATATATATATATATATATAAGGGCTTTTTATGTATTAAAATTTTGGGGAAAATTTTGCGATGTTACAATTATCACCCTGGTCACCACTCTGGATGTTATCAACGACACCATTATCTCCAACTTTAGCAGTAACCACAGGAGTAGGTCCCTCCCCATTAAGGTTTTGAACAACATTAATTTTGTCCAGGAAAGAAGTGGGCCTCGAACTAACCCCTGACCCAGGTGACTCAAATACTTCCAAAGATGGGCTCCTAGTATTTCTTGGTCTTTTCCTAGACTTATTAATATGGCCCATAGAAGAACCCTGGCCCACCGAAAAATTATCCACAACATTATTCAGATCAAAAGTCAAAGGCTGACTACCCCTCACGCATGGCCCCACCTTCACAGATCCATCATTACCGCCATGCATCAGCCCCTTTTCCCGATGAGACTGTTTACATCCCCCATCACATTGCAATTCCCATGCACCCAGCCGTCTTCTTTCACCGTTTCACCTGCCAACCTTTCGTTCGTCGGAGACGATTCATTCCCAACCGGAGAGTTGGGCCGATGGGTCTGAACCGGTATCTCCCCTTCCTCCAATTCCTCCTCTCCTGCCACAGACTCCACAGATCTGACCGGTGTACCAACAAACTCGGAAGTTAACACATTCACCAGTTTTGTCAAAAGCCGGTCATCCTCCTCGGTGACCCAGACCGGTAATGTACTACCGTTCCAAATGACTGAAATCTCCTCCTCAATTCCCTGGAAACCTTTCACCACCACCCAGACGGTACCATCCACATTATAAGGTGTCAGCCAAGAAAAATCCAATTGCTTTACCACCTTCCCAAATAAACCACCAACTTTATCAAAGATCGGATTATCACGAAGTTGCAAGGGTAAGCCTTTTATTCTTAAACAGGCCACCCTCTCACAATCCACACTACTCCCATCCCATAAGGTCGCTGTAGATAAAACACCACCCCAAAGATCATCTTTCCTTCCGATAAACTCAAGAGCGGTTCGTTTGTCACGAAACACCAACATTACCTTTAAACCCCCAATAAGACTAACAGGACTCTCCTCATAAACAACCCAGTTTCATCATGGTCTTCAAACTTCTGACTGCATCTATGTCAATGGCCTCGCCAATAACCGTCCTCATTATGCAATGATTCGGGTACATCGCATCCCTCTCATCCACCACAAGCACTTTGGATGAGGAAGATTGGGGGTCCGGCTCACCAGTCATCGCCTCCCTGAAAGAAACCCCCATCGGCTTTGTCACCGGTGCATACCTCGTATTACTCTGTACCGGTACCTCGGTACTCCTCCACTGTTGCTCGGCTGGTTGTGGAAGTCTTCTCTTATCTTTGCCATACTTAGCAACAGAAACACCCAGCTTTGCCTCAGAAATCTTCACCGTATTCATGTTCTTCAGCACCTCGTTAATGTTCCCCACACCCAAATATCTTATGAACCCAAACCAGTTTCCTCTCGCATCAGTCTTCCTTGCAACGTAGGCATCCTTCACTATACCATGGGGCTGAAAAGCCTTCCATAGCATAGTATCAGTGACCCCCCGAGGCAAGTTGGACACGAAGAAAGTAGTAACAGGCCTAGGATCGACTTGTCCATGGTTTTCCCTATGTCGGAGGTTGGCGTCCCTTCGGCTCCTCATAGAGAGAGAATTTTGGCTGTGATGAGATGTGAATTGGGCGGTACACTCCATTTTTTTTACGTAGAAGGTGTCATAGTTGTGAGCATGTGTGGACGAAGAGAGTGGCGAATAAGAAACAAACGAGTGGAATTAAACTACTTCCATCAATGAACTTTATCCAAGATTGTTGAAAAAATAATAATATAAAAAGCAAAATGTCATAAACTCCTCCCCCTATCTGGTTGTTACACCAACCTAGATTGCAAACTAACTAAACCACCCACTATCTTAATTATCTAAATAACTTGTTATATTGAAACTTTTTTTAACGGTTAATTACATCATCACCTAATATTCACACTTATCACCTGTGGGGGATTCAAACTCCCGACCTCACATTGTTATATTGAAACTTAATAAAGAAACTAAACACACGGTATTTTTTAACTTTTCTTGTGAACATCTCGATATAAATCTATTAAAAATCGAGTTTGTTTATAAAAGAATAATTTTAGGTTGACTTGGGTTGTGAAAGAGTGTTAAATTTTGAGTAGGGTTGGATTGTGTAGGTGAAAGAGAGAAATTATTTTTTATTGAAGGATTGGGTTGAATTGGGTTGTGAATGGGGATAGTCTTAGTATCCTTGTATTAAAATTTCAATACCGGAACCCGGTTCCATTCTCGAAATTGGAGATTACAAAAAAAAAACCCGACTTTTGCACCTTTAATTTTTAGCCATATGATTAATTGGTTTTTAACATGTTACCTACCATCTTTACAAGACACCAAACCATTAAGAAACGTTAGGCTATTTTTTTTCTTTTAACAAAAGGCCCCGTTCTGTAATTCGCTTAGGGTTTCTAAAAACGTTGAGCCGGCCCTACACAAAGAGTAGACAAATTTTGAGCCTTCGAACTTCCTGATCAATCATTCAATTGTAACAAAGTGCTTGAGATTCACTAAATTTGACAATTGTGAATTTGTGATAGTTTATAGAGGTAGCTTATAGTGATGTCTAAATCAAGACTTTTCAATTGATAATAATATATTTTCAGCTGATAATAAATATTCTTACACTCATAGAAACTTACATGTAATATTTTAAGGAGCCAAACTATGAAAAACTCTTATAATATATCAAGTTCAATATATCATAATCTGGTGTGGTTGAGGAACATGAACAACACCACCTATCTCTGTTGTAACTAAAGGAAGCCGTTTTTAGCAGTCACATTTTTTGCATATATGTAGTTTTAGGGGTAGTTTGCAACATCTATGTCAGTAAGTACTAAGCCATTAGGAGGCCAGATAACATGTATTAGTTTTGTTATCCTTTTATATTTTAGATTTTTTTTATAGTAATCGGCTCGTGTGAGGCTCATCATCCGTAGTTTCATGGTAACATGTATTAGTTTTGTTATAGTCATAAATTTATCATGGAATCATACCATTAAACATATGGGCAAGTAATCTAATATTTTAGTTTTAGAATTGTTTTTACATTTTTTATATTTTATATTTCTACTTTTTGTACCATTAAGCACGTGTGCAAATAATCTACTGTTAAATACACGCGTAATATGAATTCATATATTAATTGGCCGATCAAGTTTGAGAAGCCCAGCCATCGCTTTGATCCAACACTAAGAAAGCCCAAATGTCAAAATAGCCCAAATGAACAAACCACGTCCAAATTTCAATAGTTCATAACTTATTTTTGAGTTGAGTGCAATTTCCGTTCCTATAGTTTGCACGAGTTACCAGATTTAGTCCAACCCTAACAATTTGTATCCCTAGTGTTTGACGGACTAATACATTACATATTTACATCTCTCAGTAGGGCTGCAAACCAACCGAACGAACATGAACAAGCCCTTGTTCGTGTTCGTTTGTTAAGGAAATTATGTGTTCATGAACACTTACCGAACGGGATTTTCTGTTCGTGTTCGTTTGTTAAGAAAACACTCATGTTCATGTTCATTTGTTAATTTTGTTCATAAACGCACACAAACACAAAGAAGTGTTCATGAACGGAAACAAACATAAAGGGACATATATTAACTTTCGATTTTCGAATAAGATTGAATTCACATATATTAAGAAATTAACTAGATCCACCTAAAGTTATACTTAGTACTTAACATAATATTGGTAAACATAATAAAGTAGTGTATAAAAAAACTAAGCTTGCATCTTAAACTTGAAGTCTTCATTAATTATTTTTTTAAAATTTGAACTCTTCATTAATTATTTATTTATTTAATGATTATACTAAAAATATAGTTTATTGATCTCATATAGCCATATACTTACCTCATGCAAAATAATTTATTTATTCGGGTAAAATAACAAAAAGTTAAAAGAATGTGAAAAAACATTTATAAAAAATAAAAACTCTATTAAACTATTATACACAAACGAACACGTTATCGAACGTTCACAAACATAAACAAACGAACGCGGCATCTGTTAATGTTCATTCGTTTAACTAAACACACAATTTTTTTGTTCGTGTTCGTTCCTTTATTAAACGAACGAACACAAACGAACTTCTCACCGTTACGGTTCGTGAACTGTTCGCTAAAAGTTCAGTTCATTTGCAGCCCTATTTCTCAGGCCAACTCTGTTTAAATTTTTTTCTTTATTTTTTGTTAAATGATGAAAAAAAAAACCTTGATAAATAAGAGAGAAATTGAATTTAAATACTCTAAACTATTGCTCGTTAGCAGATATCATTCTCAACTATCACTTTGACTATCAATACTCCAAACTTTACACTTTGTTTGTTATGTGCTAGAGATGAAAGTGACAAAAATCTGGATGGAGTTATTGCTAGGGATGAAAGTGACAAAATAACTGAAACCATAGGACGATTTTAACAAAAAACCAAAAGTTTGTACGAAAGTGACATTTTTAATCAAACCACAAGACGATTATAGAAGTTTACTCTATTATTAATTTATTTTCATGTACCTATTTTTGTCTCTCAATATTTCTGGGTATCTGGCTATCTGCTTCATTTTCTAAATGAACCCAGATTGTACATTCAAGTCATTTTTATAATATGTGAAATAAAGCATACAAGCAAGTTAATTCCATATGTGTTGGAGCATCCGCAACGCTACGCCTAAGAAACAAATGCCACAGTAGAGACCTGCTCATCGATTCCAGACGAACAACACTTCTTCTCGGATTGACCAAGGAGTTTCCTTGTCACGTCTACTACTCGCCCCTCCTCTCTCTTCCACTTAATCGTCTGCACGGGTGGACCAACCCGTGTAATGATCTTATGTAGATAGAGCCTAGAGGTAAAGCTGATCGTACTTATACTATAAATATAAAATGTTTTGTCTATTTTAATGACTTAATGTATCATAGAATCTAAGAGAAAGCTTATGCAGAATCTAAGAGAAAGCTAATGCAGTCTGCATTGTTTTGTTTCTGCAAAAGCAGTAGTAACAGGAAGTGGTCACTCATCATTCAATACGGCAATACCATAAAACAAAATTTAATGCCTTCATATACCAATAAAACCATAAGTAAGTGAAAAAAAGACAAAAAAGGACACACACAACAGCTACCATTCATGGTACTCTCTGCTGTATCACTTGTACATCATTAGAGGTATAGACAAAATATTGATTGCTACACCTTTCACATGCCCCTCACCCCACACATACCTCCCCTCCATGTGCACCCACCTCAATCACCATTTCCAAATAAAATGACAAGATTACAAACATTAATTTACAATCATTAAGTTTTATAAGTTATTAAAATAGATAAGTATGATACTGGATCAACACTCGATAATACATAAACCGGTTACGTTATGTAACCGTATAATCAAATCACTTTCCTTCCACTAGATCTTTAAAACACAACAACAATTGTACAAATGCATCTAGACATCTAGACATCTAGTTATATATGCTTTATGTGACATATATATGCTTTATGTGATAACTTAAATAAAAGTTTAGTCACCAAAGTCATACCAACATTAATTAGTATGAGAATAATACAAAAGTGTCACATCATCAATGTGATAGGTTTTACAACAACAATCAATGAAGAAACTATTAATTTTATCTTAATAAACCTTACAATTATATTCAGTAAATATACATATTATTTGGAAATCAAAAAACAGATATGAGAGATATCAGAATTTGATAACATTGCCTATTATTATTATTTGGAGTTCTAAGAATGGGTACAAACTAAACACAAAGGATCTAATGTGTTTTCTTTTAAACAAAATCAAGATTTACATGCATTTAACAAGTGAATTACAGTTCAAGAATGCCAAATTCCCCTAATTATGCTTCGAATTCGACTCGAAGAGAGGTTTCTAATGATCTTTTTGGCATCTAAAACTTGATCCTCAGCAAGTTTTTCTATGTTTTTCAAGTACTTAGAACTTAATATTTTCTTCCTACCTTCATTACACAATGATAATGACATGATTATTGAAAGTAAAACTTTTCTGTTACTTGAATTACCTTCTTCTGGATCAATCATTCGCAGAAGCAAGTTCACGTTTTGATCAGTCTGCACGAATCTTTTTTGATTCCTCGGCACTGTCAGCAGCCGCAGAATCGTCTCTGCTGCAATCTCCCGAACCTCAAACGACTTCACATCAAGAAACCTAACAAGTTCCGGGATGTACCCTGCGTCACCCATTGCTTTCTTGAACTCATCCGAAGTCGCAGACAGCCAGGACGCAGCCATTAACGCAGACTCTTGAACCGAAACCTCACCATTGTGAAGAAAATAGAGTATATGATCCATAAAACCATAGTTCCTTAAACTGTTCATGTATCCAACTGAATCCGAACACAAGATCATTAGCGCACGCATAGATTTCTCTCTAGCCTTAGACGAATACGAAGATTTCGGATCAAGTACGCGCACAAGCACACGAATCCCACCTTCATTCACAATCAACCCCTTCACAAACTCGTCCCCAGACGCCAAAACCTGAACAAACTCCATCGCCCCTATCTGCGAACACTCGTTTTTAGATCTAACAAGCTTAACGCACGACGCAATCCCCCCTCCATCAACCACAAACCGCTTTATTTCCTCAACCGCAACAACATTCTTCAACACCCCACACGCCAAACCAACCAACTCCCCACCCCCACCCCCCTCTTCACAACCACTTTCACAAATCTTCAACAACGCGCCCACCCCACCGCACCCCGAAACCGCCCAAACATTATCACAATTCGCCGTAACCTTCAACAAACACCTAACCGCCAACTCCTTCCCTAACCCACTCCCACTCTCCAACCCCTTAACCAACAACCCAACCACCCCCATCCCCACCAAAACCATCTTATAACAATCAAACCCGCAAATAACCGCAACCGCCTTCATCGCCTCCTCTTGCACCCCAACATCATTCCACCCCAAAAACTTAACCAAAACATTAACAAACCCATCAATCTCCATCCCAACTCTCACATACCTCTCATCCTCACCAACCACCTCATTAAAACAAACCAAAGCCTCCCTCTTCATCTCAACACTCCCTACTTTAAACCTACACAACAAATCATTAACATAAAACCTTATATCCTCTTTACTTGCACTAACCCCAGGTCTAGACACAACAATAGCATTATTCAACAAATACCCATCTTTATTAACAACCTCTGATAAAGATTTCACATATGTTTCCAGCTTTGCAATAATAATATCAAGATCACTCTGCATTAATAGTTTTCCTGTATATGAACTTTCTATGCATTTTACAGCCAACCCATTGCAAGAAACTGTGGTTTGATCGATTGAGTGAAGGATGCCGGGAAGTGACGTGGGCTCGCCGGAAAGTGACGTGATTGGGTCGCCGGAATCTTGAAATTCCGGTGGAAGAGAGGTGAGAAAAGAGAGGATTTCTTGGAGTTTTTTACGGATTGTTTGCCATTTAAAGGAAAAGGGTTTGATTGTATGGGAGAGGAAGATTAAGGAAGAGATTTGGTCGGTGATTTGGTTGAGTTTTGGGGGTCCGGCGAGAGCTCCGGCGAGGGTGGTTTGATGTTGCTGGTCTATCATGACGACGTCGTTTTAGGTGTGGAATAAAGGCATTTTCAGTTGAATGGGAAGTAATGAGGGAAAGATCTTATCCTCTGTGTATGTAACAGAACTGGGGTAGGGGTTTGTGTGGAATTTACGGAATTGCCCTTTATGATGGAAAAATAATATTTATGATATTTTTGTAAAACATAAATATAGAATTAGCTTTAGTTAATTTGTATTATTTGATATCGACTAGGTAACGACTAACGAGAGGCTTCTTTGGTAGACTAACGTTGTGTTTCCGGGTTAATTTAACGAGAGAAATGAAAGGAAATGAAAATTTGATTGTGTTTTTGAGTTTTATTTAAGTAAGAGAAAAAAAAACAAAATATGTTGTGTTCCCGAGTTTCATTTAAAAAAGGAAATGGAAGGAAAATTATGTCAAATCCTTTAGTTCTTTTCCCTCCTCAAATAAACTCAGGAACGAAGCGTAAGGGGAGTGGGTTTGTGAATTGGGGCACCCATTCAAGCCCCAAACATCATCTCCTGTCTTCGGTGAGTTTGGTGTTGCCCCTTTAGCGTGGAGGAGAGACCGGGCGTGAGGCTTGTGGGGGAATGAGATGGAGGTATGTGATTTTTTTTAATAAGCCAGAAACTCAATCCCCTCCACTCTCCCTGCTTTTTGAGAGCTTGAGTTTTGAACCCCACTCTTATCACATGATAGCTCATGCCCCCAACTCAAAACACAGGTAGTCTATTATATTAAAAGACAAAAGAGAAGCACGGTCGGGTTTTAGAATTAAGAGGGAGATTGAATGTGTCAATCCTAAAAACGCAAAGTCTACGTGCAAACTGAAAGTTTATTTAATTAGCTTTAGTTAACTATTTGAAGATTATATTTATCTAGAAGGTTACATGGTTTTGAAAGTCTAACACTTGTAGCTCAGTTGGTTGAGGGCTTAAAGTTTCTTATGGGAGGCTTGGGTTCAATTCTCACCAGCTATATTTGGAGGACATTGGTGGATGGGAAATGAGGGATGGCCCGGCCATTGGCTTGGGTTCGAGTCCTGATCCCGACCGGTTTTACCGATTATTTCACTGTCGTGCCTTTGGGCGGGTGAGTGGTCGGGTTTTCCCGGGAATTGGTGGCAATTGGTGGCCCGGGTACTCTCGAGTACCTGATTCGCCAAAAGGGTGCCCGAGAGTGCTCGGAAATTGATTCGTTGACCGTTAAAAAAAAACATGTTTTTGAAAGATAAGGTATTTTTTGAGTCTAGTATGGTAAGAATTTACTTAGAAAAAAATAGCTTGGTAGGTTTATTTTTATTGTATGCAAGTTTAATTAATCGCAAACTTCGTTTGAGTCTAAGTTCATCGTGTTCTTGATTTTTTCCGTGTTTAATTCTTGGGTTGGGGGCCAACAATATGTATTGATAATTAAATCACAATCAAGCTTTTCTTTAATGGCGAATTTCTTACTTCTTGTAAGACTTGAACTCAATACTTCACACTTTAAATGTATTAAAAAGTTTTGTCTTGCCACTGGACCACGAACCTCAATGCTAAATCACAATCAACTTGCATTTTATCTTTTATATAAAAAGGGGAAAGATCTTGTACAAAGGTTTTTTTTGTAAGAAATGTAAGAACTGTGAGATCCTGTACTTGCATTTTATCTTTCGAATTTTTTTTCCCATATTGTTAAACATGTATTATATTATTGAAATCTAAAAAGAACAAAAAATAAATAAATTTTGGTGTAGAGTAATTAATTTTGTAGAGTAATTACATAATTACTTTAGTGTAAATTAATGTATTTACTTTAATGACGTAATTACACTAAAAAAAAATAATTTTTTTTTTGTATTATTCATCTAAAAAGTATGTTTAATCACATGGGAAAAAAAATTAAAAAAAAAAATAAAAATTTCCCATTCTTTGATTCTCACAGTTCTCACAAAAAAAAAAAAAAACACTTTATATTTGATCTTTACTCTATATATATAAAAAACATCCAACTAGTTTTATTAAATAAACTCATAAAGCATGAGACTTGGTACACCATAATACTATTATTTTCGTCTGCTTTAACAATTGATGCTCGTGAGTCGTGAATGATGTGTATCGATCAAAATAGTCATAACTGGCAATTTAGTGGTGCGCAGGTTTTCCCCACAGGCGGAGGTTCGACTCCGGTTTGTGGCGGTTTCCCGCGCTGGGGGTTGGGGGTTCGTTCCCACGCGTCTTTACACGGGCTTGCAAACGTTGGAGCCGGGGTTTGAACTTGCGCGGTTTGGGTGTTATTATGGGTGGTTCTCCGTTCCGTCTAGCCGTTCAAAAAAAAAAAAAAAACTAAACTTATATATTACGTACTTGTATATTTTTGTATGATAGTGGCATCATGTGAAATATTTTGACATAATTTTCTTGCATCTGGTTAGGTCAGAAAAAAAAAACAATATGCCAAACTCTAGCATGAATCAAATACTTGCAGGCTATATGTTTCAACAGAATTTAATAAAATTGAAATCGAAATTATGACGCTCACATGTAAGGATCGGAGAATTCATTGGGGTTAGAACTGGAATTAGAGTTCAATACATGTTTAAAATAATTTATAAATTAAATCATCCAATTGTATTTTAAAAGGTAGTTTAAATAGTACCTTAGTTAAACCATCCAATTAGTTATATCAAAATAAATCATAGAACAAGAGACTGGTAACTAGTGACGGATACAAAATTATTTTATAGGGTGGATACAATACAGATCGGTTTAAAACAATCGAGAGAGAAGTGGAAAGGGATGACAGAAAAAAAGGTAAAGAGTGAATAAGAAGTTGGAGAACCGATAATGCATAATACAAACTCAATTTGAGTGGTTAGTAAAAAATATATATTATAAAACAAGCAATTGGAAAATATCCTATTCTTTAAACTCGACTCGTGTTCTAAAAATGACTTATAATTTTACAAATTTATAAAGAAATATATGAAATCCCCATTTTGGTTTAAAGAGGCCTCCACCCTCTGCTGCATAACAAAAAAAAAAGTCAGACCAGCTTATAAAGACTCCAAAGTCCAAACAATCAATTTATTTCTGGAAATTAGTACTTATATTTATATATTGCATATATCCTCCCACTGGTATTAACTCTTTTTTTCAACAGCAGAAGCTTATATACCTGAGATTACCCTTGCAAATGGTCACTCTTCCGCCAGAATAACATACCATGGTTTTAGTGAGTCGATATTGAATAGCTAAAAACGCATTGGGTCGTAAGTTATTTGCACCCCTAATTACCTACATTGGTAGACCCACCCTAACCCGAAAGGGAACGAGTGTCCATCTTGAAAAAAATTTTAGTATTATATATACGTGTTAATCTCGTTCGCATCCCATAAAAAAATTTAATCGCACCCCTTGGACTTTTAAAACCGACCCCAAGAAAAAAATATATAATTTTGTGTTTAGAGATAGCCCATTTTAATAGTTAGTAGCCAAATTTTGTGTTTAGACTTTAGAGTTAGCCCAATTCTAATAGTTAGTAAACTAGTAGCTCAATTTTAAGAGTAAGCTCATAATTTTCAATAGGTTTTATTTCTGATTAAAAGAAAAAAAAAACATAGCACCTAAAACATTACAGAAATGGAGTAATCCACCAGTCCTTTCCTCTCCCAATTGAAAACGCTCAATTGAATGGTATATTAAGTTTTGTACAATTGATGGTTGAAACAAAGAAACACCTTAACTTTATATTGACGTATAATTTATTAAAGCCATCTCTCACATTATCCGTCACAACCACGACCGTTGAAAGAAACTTTTCGGCAATGAAGTTTGTGAATAACAATTTGCACAATAGGATTGATGATGAGAATTTAAAATAGTTGTATTGCTTTTATTGGAAAGGACTTGCATAGAAACGTAGAGATAGAAGATGCTATAGATAGACTATAAAAATGAAGGCCCGAATAGAACAACTTTAGACTTTCGAATTTTTTTACGCATTTAATGATGTTTAAATTACTTTTGGGCTTTTGGTTTCCTTTTGTGGGTTGAGTTATTCTACAAAGGTTACAAAAAATAAGAAGGGTGAGAAGCCAATAGAAAATTGCATGTGTCCAAAGAATTAAACAAGTGGGAATGGTAATTTTGGTAAAAAGAATATGTACATGCAAGTTACATGTCATTTCCGCATTCATTTTTAAACGCCCGTAACTTTTTTATGCGTCGTCTTTTTTTTAAAAAAAATTAAGCCATAAAATTGAGAATCTTTTTATCTTTAATATGGGTAACATATTGTTATACTTTTGAAGAAAAAAAAGTCGAAAACCCAGTTGCGTAAGACACAATGGAGATAACATCAATGAATAGTCTAATAAAACACAATGGACGACATACTAAAGACAAAATGAATACAAGATTAAAACACAATGAATAGTAGACTTAAACACAATGAACAAAACCTATTTGCGTAAAACACAATGAAAAGCATACTAAAAACACAATGGACAAAGTTAAATCATGTGTAAACTAAAAAACATAAATAACATATTTATAAAGCACACGTGCATACTACAAAACAATGAACGAGCAGAAGACACAATGAAGAAGAAAACCCATTTAAAAAGGATTTTTTTTTTTCAATTTTAATGTAGCAATGTGGTACTCATGACCTCTTGATCTAGTGGTATGGTGTCTTCCCTTACAAATGTGAGGTTGTGGGTTCAAATCCTTGCAAATGCAAGGTTAGGTGGAAATAAGGTGGTATAAAATTTGCCGTTAAAAAAAAAAGATAAAAAATGCTCGTTAATATGGTGATCTTTTTTTGAAAAAAGAATATCGTATGAAAAAGTTATAGACGTTTTAAAATGATGGGAGGAATTGACATGTGCATCACATGTGGAGAAAAAAAAAAAACAAATGTGGTTTTCCTTCCTCTAATTTATTATTTGTTTTTTTTCCCAACAAACTAATCTCAACCCTTCAAATATAAGATTAATGGACCACAATCCTTCTCACCATTCCTATAAAAAGTGTTTTCTGTATTTGATCATAACCCTTTCTTTTGTTGATTATATAATTTTAGTATTATTATTTTTGGTATACGAGTCGACCCGACTAGGGCCACCTGATGGATAAACGACCTATATAAGCTATATGATATGATTTTGCACTTCATGAAAAAAATTCTTGGTTCGCCACTGATTACCTAATTAAGCATCTAGTTGTAAATATGTTTTAGGTTGATATTTAAACATTATTGACAAATATTTATATAGATAAAATAAGACATATCATAATTTATAAAGTAGATTATTTTAAAGAATTAAAAAACGACCATACATACGAAAAGTAAATTGACAAACTATAAATTTGTTCTTTTTCGTAAAAAGGAGGCATGAAAAGCTTGTCTTGTTTTGTAATAATTTATTAGTTCACAATCAAACGAAATTTTAAAAACGAATTCGAACAGTATATTATTATTATTATTATTATTATTATTATTATTATTATTATTATTATTATTATTATTATTATTATTACCAAAATAGTTAAAACATGAGACTAGTTTTATGAAATAAACTCATAAAGCATGAGACTTGGTACACCATGAAACTTTTATTTTCGTTTTCTTTAACTAAGTGATACTCGTGGATGATGTGTATAGATCAAAATAGTCATAAATGTCTATGTCAGTTTGTGTTTTGTAAATGTACGTACCAAAGTTATATATTACGTACTTATTGTATATTTTTGTATGATAGTTACATCATATGACAATGTTTGGCATAATTTATTAATTTGTCCGCATCTGGGTAAGTCAGGAAAAAAATACGTCAAAAATCATCATGAATAAGATATTTTTAGGCTATGTGTTTCAACAGAATTCAGTAAAATTGAAATCTAAATTATGTTGTTTACATGTATCGTTTATATAATTCGTTGGGGTTGAAAATGAAATTGGAATTGAAATTAGAATTATAATTCTTGGATAACATATTTTGTTTTAGTTTGAGAAAAAAAATATATATATTAAATAAGGGAAAGACAGTAAAAGAAAAATCATATTTGTTGGCATTCTCTTCACGCACATGTTAATTCCCTCATTATTTTAAAACGTTTTCAACTTTTTTCATACGACATTTAGAAAAAATTCTTCATATTAACAAGCGTTTATTTATTTTTACTATGAGTATGATATTACTACAATACTGGAATGTGAATTTTATTACTTGTTTGGCTCAGAGTCAGAAGGTGTTGGATTTAAAAGTGGATGTGATAAATGTTTTGTTTTGTTGGAATATATGAGAACTGAAAGTGGAATATGAACATGTAAATTCTATAATTTGATTCAATTCCCACGTCATTGCCGCCACTAGTACTGTTGTTGCTAACACTCTCCCCCATACGGTCATACCACCTCCACAACTGCCACAATCGTTGTCAACAATGTTGTCGCTTCACCACGACAGCAAGACTACATGGTGTAGTAAGGGAGTGAAGGGGGCATGAAGCGACACGTGACAGTCGCGTCAGCATGAAGGGTTCCACCTTCTTCCATGCCAAAAACCACAGGGTGGTTTCACCCTCTTCCACGCCACAAATGGCTTCCCCTTCACAAACACAAACCCAACCAAGGGATGCTCATCACGTCACCAACACAATTACCCCCATGTTCGTCGAGGACATCAAGCCCCTTCCCAAAGCCATGGAAACGTCACAATACGAAGCGGTGTAGGTGATGTGGAGGGGCTTCACCCTTTTCTCCACGTCACCACACCGTATAACGATCGATACGCACATCACGATGTTCCAACTACTTTAATATGTTTACAAATCCAAAATGATTATTTTGTACCAAATGTATAAAAAAGTATTCCGCTTACTAATTATACCTTTTTAATACCAACATTCTTTTAAAAAGAATCTTAATTTCAAATACAAAACTAAACTACTTTTATTTAATCATTATATGACATGCTATATTGTATTTGTTTTAATTGCCATCAAACTAATGGACCACTCCCACCTCTCAAGCTAAGCAACATAAAGTTCCACAAAATAAGGTATTTAACAATTCCACTTTTTTTTATCAGCAAAGGATATCACATTGGTACCCCGTTTCGAATCCCTTCCGTATCATCCTTGAGGGCATAAGCCCTTTCAACACCAAAGGGTGTATTTTTGCTGACCTTGGGATTCGAATCGTGCACCCCCTCCGGGCGAGAATCTCCCTAAGGAGTAAATCCTCCCACCTCTCCCCAATTAAGTTAGGGGTCATTGGCTAACAATTCCATTATAGTTGTATAACTTGGAAGAAAAATAACAAAAAGGACGTTTGCAAATTAAGGAAGGCCTAGTATATTTATTACAGGAATATACGTGCTAGTTAATTACAAATGGATTTATACGCATTTATAAATGATTTGAACGTATCACTATAATCACACATTTCATTCATACATCAGAACTAGACAATCTAGACACGTTCGTTGATGTATTATTAGCCACACTATTGTTATGGAAATACTTATACACAATGTTCTAACTAGAGTACTTAGACACATCATTGTAACTAATTGTGATGCACCATGTCTAGTCATAAGTGAATCAACGTTTCTTAAAAAGTCACCAGTCTTTAAAATATATATATAACAATACTAACCTATATTAAATTGAATATAATTCTCATTTAAAGTATATTTAATGTTGATGTTGTTGCTGCTGATGACAGTGATAGACATTCCAACGACTAATTTTGAATCACATAAGATAAAAAAAACAGTCATGAGCCGGGTTGGTTACCTGAAATCATAGTTTTTCTTATGCAATGTCAAACTCTTATGTGAGCTAGCCCTTTTAGTGGCATGCCAAGACTCGCACTAATAGCAGATTCATGACGAATAGTCGAATATAAGATACAATTTTATAATCAAATATGAGGCAAATTACCTAAACTTTTAACATGCCTGACCATTATCATTCCTAAGGACTAGGATACAAGGTGATCTACTTTATCCAACGATAAAGAGGATCAATGAATTGTAAGAATGTTAAAGCAGATATCATGTTACATATCGTTTTTGTAATAAAAAAAATAAAAAAATATCGTTTTTGTTTTCACCAAATCGATATACTTTTACTAAAAAATAAATATTTATACTTTTGTAATTTTATAGACCTTTATTTTTACTTTTGTAATTTTATAGACCTCTATTTAAAAAAAAAAAAAAAAAAAAAAAAAAAAAAAAACTCTAGACCACATTTATTGAAAACTTAACGACAAAGCTTTGAATATATGTATACACATATTGACTTTTTTTTAAATGTTAATTTATCATCTAGTATTCATAGACATATTAAAAAAAACTTGTCATAGTTTTTAATATACAAATGCTAATAACTTAGTATTACAATACATAGGCATAAAAGCTATCTGTTTACAAACATATTAAACCTTGATCTACGGAGATAAGAAGGTTGGGGTGGCAGAAAAAACCAATTCCAGGCCTCTCACCCCACCATGTGAAACCCAGTGTTGGGCTATGTTTTGGATAAGAGGGAAGGGATTATTTTTATACAATTTATTTGTTTTTATTGCATATATAATTAGCTTTTAATTTATACGTATGACACTGAAAATTTTATTTGTTTAGTCGTTGAAGACTTGTCACGGGAGAGGAAAGTGTGGAGTCGAAGAGAGAATAAAAATGTAAGAAAATACATATATGCACATGTGTAGAAAATAAAATATAGGTGACATATATAATAAATTAAATTAAACACACTGTATGCACATATTAATGAAATAAAATAACAATAGCATACACTTGCATTCCATGTATTTACACAAAACAATCATACACTACGCAAAAACAATTTCACAAGAAAAATACACCAAACGACCAAGTTAGACACAAATTATCAAATTTAAGTAAGAGAACCGTAAGAATCATGGATTCACTTGTATGTGATGGTGAGTTCATGTAGTGGGCAAGAAGAGAGAACACTATGTCGTTATATAAGCGCTTAACGGATCATGGTTAAATAAGTTTGTATAATTGTTTATGTATATCTTGCAGTTTTCTACCTGATATTGCTTATGTTTTGAATAACCATATATTCATTGTTACATAACAATCTATTGTATCTAAGTTAAAACATTACGTATAAATATTATACGATATCTCATTTTCCACTTTAAATTAATTTAATTTAAACACCACATGTTATTCATTCAATTTACACATGTTAATCATTCCCTTAATTCTGGATTATGGGGCCTTGTTATTATAAGTTTTCTTAAAAAGTTACGTCTTATTTTCAGATTCTGGTGTAACTGATATTCGGAGTAGTTAACAAGCTTCTCAACCTTTGTCATAATTGTTTTATCATGAGTGAATTATTATACAACATTTATTAAAGTATATTGTAAATCATATCTTTCATCAAAGTGGGAGGTAGCCTTAAATTCGTTATATATTATATTTTTTTTTAATCTTAATTTGCAAGGGAAGCCACCTTTGCCGACCAAAGCATGTGCCTTTATTACCAACAAACAATTTTTTTTTGTTTTATTTCGGATACATCTTAGGGCTAAAGGGCGCATGTAAAACTATAGTTTCACTTAACTGATTTTAACCAATCCTGCACTGTCATATCACTTCACTGATTCACTTTTTTGTTGGAAACACTTAACTGATTCACTTCACTAAAATCTTTATTTTTTATTATTATTTTTAAAGAAACATTAATTACACATATTTTTAAACTAAATAAAATAAAATTACATAATATTCCATAAAATAACATCAATACGTGACATCAAAGCATTATTTAAAACCGTAAATAAATAGAAGAAACACGGCTATATTATAAAACGTCATCTCATAGCTCTCCAAACCTCGACCCTCGGGTAGTTATCATTGTGTATGTTTCGGTATTGGTTATGGGCTTCTTCAAGTAATTCATCTTCGTTTAACCATGGATTGGCGTCCATCGCATTAACGAATAATTGTTGAAATACTGCGCACTTCGACTTTAAAGATACAAACTTTCTATATATCGCGTCCGTTGAACGATTGTTTTCACCCATTTGTTCATTGAATCTTGTGACAACCGCTTTCCAAAAACTTTGCGTTCGCTCGGGTCCTTGCTCTTTAGTAGCTAAATAGCTATTCACCAAAGCGAGTTCGTCTTCTAATGTCCAGCTTGGTTGTCGCACACGGTTTAGCGGGCTGGGATTAGATTTGGATTTGGTTCTGGTTTGCCATTTGTTTTCAACTTCAAGATGACCAATTGATAAAAATTGGCTTTGGTTTTATACTAAATTAACGGTCAAAAAATTGTTACCGTTTTATGTTAAATTCATTCAAACGGTCAAAAAAGTAATAAAATAAATACTAAATATCGACCGTTGCAATTATTATTAATGGTTACCAGCACGGTAACAAGAACCAGAAAACGGTTCACGGGACCCTACCAGCACGGGTGGCGGCGGTGTTACCGTGCTGCTAGTGGGGTTCCCCCTTTTTTGCCTTCGGCTATTACCGGCCCAACATTGGATTTGTTTGAAAACAATACAACCAAGGTGGCGTTCATTCAATCAAAGCTTTTATGCCCTAGCTAGCACTAATGACTCTCTTTGGAAAGAAAGGAATGCAGGGAACAAGTCTTTCCTTTCCACTGGTTCTTGAAAACTCTCAATCCCCGCTTCTCCCATATTGATTCTCCCTCTCGCATCGGTTCTGCATCAGATAATGAGCCCATGCGCAAACTTTCTCTTTTATTGTACCCCGTGCCCAATTCTGGTAGTGCCCCGTCCGCCCTTACGTTTAATTAAGTTTTAGTCTCTAAAATATAAGATATTTCATAATTTTATAATCATAATTGTCACACCCTCAAATTCCACTTGTGGGGTTTTACCACGAGGCGCGTGACACACCAGGATTCAAATCAACGGTCACAATAAACGACAACTATATAAGTAAAATAACGTAAATGTAACACCCCAACCGATGACGGAATCATCGAGGTGCCACGTAGTGACGATTGTTCAAAAGCTCATGGTACTAAAATGTAAATATTATTGAATAATCAAAATTGTCTTACATGGAAATGGAAAATACATTGTCTAAATGAAATGTAAATATTGAAATAACTGAATTAAAATAAGGCACTAAATGTTCCTTGCTAAAGCACTAGATCAAACTGCACCTGAAACATGTACAAAATAGATTTGGTCAACATATGAAATGTTGGTGAGCATTCCTAGTTTTGATATATATAGTAGGTTAAAAAGTTATACAACTCAAGTGCAAGCTACAGTGCAAATATGTAAACTATGTATCATACAAATGAGCGAAATCAACCCTGTGACTGTATAATGTACTGTATGAACTGTAGTGTACTCAACCAATAAATGGATGATAACTTAACACTGGCCACGGATTCTCCGATGAAAAAGGGGGAGAATCAATCTAGGCGGGTTGTCAATCCAAATATCGCTATCCAATGTTAAGGTCGGCTTGTACCATGTTAATGATTTCACTAAGTACAAATGTAATCCACATGTATTGTCTAAGCATAAAGCACGTTGTAAGCAATGCACATAGTACTAGAATTGTATTGTAAAAATGTAAACTTGTATTTGAAATTGTAATAGTGTACATGTAACACCCCAAAAATGTATAAAAGCAAAAAGGGGATAGTAATACTCACAGTTCACGTAATAACTTGAAATTGGACTTGGACAACGAAATATGAATTGAGATTACTCCCAAATGATCAACCTAAAGTATTCGATAATGTGTAAGGGAAATAACTCTAGGATATATGTATTTCTAGGGCTTCGAATTGGGGATAAACGTTTATTTGTTTATTAATCCATTTGTTTATTAAATATAAGAATTTTAATGAATAAATAACTAAAAGTCTTTTTGTAAATTTTAAGTTAAAGATGGTCACAAAACAAAGTCTTTGGTATGAAAATAATTTTTATAAAATTATTTTCTTGAAAATAGAATATTTAATCTATTTATTTCAAATTGTCAAAATATGACTTTAATATCTAAAAATATTAAAATCAAAGAATTTCTGAATTAAAAATTGTATTTCAGTTCCATATGAATAGAAATAATTTATGTAAAAGTTTGGTACAAAAATATTGTAAAATGAATTTATTATGATTTAATTATGATTAAAACTAACAAAAATTGATTAAAAATATTAAATAAATGGTTTTTCTGAAATAAAAATATTTTCTGGAATGTTTAAGAATATACAAGTTTAGGAAAATTTTTGTGAGATTTAATAAAATCGTTTAGATATATTTATTGAATTTTAAAATTTTAAATGAATAAACTTGTAATATTTATTATATATATATTAAATAAATGATTTTTGAAAAACTAAAAATTGGGCAGCAAAGTTTATCATTGGAATAACATAAAATAAATTTTGTAGAATTTATAAAATAGTTTTAGTATTTTTAAAACGATTTTTAAAAGAATAAAGATTATAATTATAAGGGTTAAAAATAACAAAAAGATTGTTTATGGTGGGGGTCGAACCTGTGACCTGTGTGTAGCAACACCATGCCCAGACCAGCTGGTCTGGGTCTTTGTTTGTTAATCATTTTGAACTCGCGTTTTATTTATATTACTCCATAAACAATCATCTTCCCCAATTCTAACCTATAAACCCTAGATTTATCAATTGATCCAATTAACAAGAATTAACCCCAGGGACTATAGGGTTATTAATTGGACCATATCAAAGAACAAAAACATGTATTTAATCGGGGCTTACAATACACGAGGCTATCAGAAGATCGAGTCAACGAAAAAGTCAACGGCGAGGATTGCTTGATAAACACGAATTTTTCAGAGGAATTGAGAGTGGGGGTTGGTTAATCACTCTTTTCAGAGGTTGTGGGCAAGTTTAATTGAATCAAAAACGGGTATTTATAAGGATTTCAATCGGGCTTAATTGGAAGGTTTATTAATGGTGTTTGACTCGCATTACAACACCTTCAATCACGTGTAATGATGTATTAGGAAAGGGAAATGATTAGGGTGCTAAATTCTCGGGTTTGTTCTGTTTATGCGTGTGATTATTGGATAAAAATGAAGTTTCCTTTGTGTTGTTTGGCTGCTGCGATCGAACAGAAAAGGAGAAGGAAGAACAGTTAGATCGAATGTGTATATATATATTTAGAGTTGGAATAAGATCAGAAATAAGCTATAGCTCAATGGTTTAAGCGTGTGTGTGGTTCCAGTCTTGCCCGGGTTCGATTCCAGGCAAAGGCAACATTATTTTTTTTTGTTTTGTTTTAAGATAGAGGGAAGGGAATGTGGGCTTAAGTCTGCTGGGCCTGCTGTCTTGGGCCGGTTCAGACTTGGGCTCAGATGATGGGCTTCAAGTATGGGTAAGAAGATGGTTGGGTTGGGTTCGTTAATGGGTTAGGATGTGTGGTTTTAGTTTAGTCTAAAAAAAATATGATTATTATTATTATTATTATCATTATTATTATTATCATTATTTTTGTATAAATATATATATATATATATATGATGAAAAAGTGACGGATGTCACAGCATCCCCTACTTTTAGAAACTTCGTCCCGAAGTTATTAGAAACATAGGGTTATGGATGATAACTGTGGTTTGGAAAAATTTGAGTTAAGGCACGATGTAAATTTATAAGTAAGAGAGTGAATTGTTTCGAGAGATGTGAGTTAAGGGTCGGATTAGGTTCGTCTTGAATAATAAGGAGAATAAGAATCTAGCAACACTAAACTTCAAGTTTTAGGAATCCTGAAATGAATGTACAAGTTGATTGACTACAGAAAGACTAAATGAACTACCAAGTAACTAGAGTTTGTTCCTGGTTCGACTTCCAGTCTCACTTTCAATGCATCATTAGTGTTTGTATACAGGGTGTACCGCAGCTAACCCACCACACCTTTGATACCTTGAAAACGTACTGGACGCCTACCAAAAACTCTAATAGAATTTCACACTACCCTAACGTACCTGTAAATTCATGATTACGTTCCGGACCGGAATCATCAATTTACCTTACATTAGGGTTTTATGTCCTTCTATGATCCCACCGATTGTTGAGCAGGTTCGATAGCCTCCACCAGCCGTGGAGTAGGTTGTAGGGCCTCTCCCGACTGTTTGAAAAGGCATATTGACCTTTACCAATCGTTGAGTATGTTCGATAGCCTCCACCAGTCGTGGAGCAGGTTGTAGGGCCTCTCCCGACTGTTGAAAAAGGCATGATGACTTCTATTAAGTGCAGCAATTATTATTCACATAGATTTCAAATTGATAGCATGTTTATGCAAGCAAGTTTGTAAGTACTACAACCATTAAGTATAAGTGTTATCATGAATAATTAAATGTTTACGAGTATCATGAATAATTAGATGTTCAATGCGTAGTCAAATTAAGGGAAAAATCTAGTTTCATGTAATAACCAATGATGTTTTCTTAGAAAAGCATCTGTAAGATCAAGTATCAAGTCCAAACGTTTCAAATAAATGTAAGGTAGAGTCTTGTATGATTAAAAATAAACGTAATCAATATAATAAATTTCCAATCTGTGTTAATACACAATAATACGCAAGGAAATTTCTAGATGTTGTATGCTAATGAGTGCGACAAAATTGGGTACAAAATGATAATAGGATCAAGAAAATGAAAACACGGGTATTGGATTTCTCGAGTCTTGGGAAGATTTCATCCATGGCTTAACTAGTGGGATTAACGTCATCCTGATCAGTTGTTTCGTTGGTATTGATATTGAAAGCTCGTCCATGTGCCACCAGGTTTACATTGTTCAATTTGGGACATTGAGGTAGCATGTGGTTAGGGTCTCTACAATGATAACATGCCCGACCGTTAGTAATCTGCAGTGGGTTCTTGGCAGCTGTTTGATGATTACCCTGTGTCCCAACCATTACTCGACAAGTAGTGACAAAGTGTCCAAACCTTCCACATCTAGTGCATTGACGACATGGAAGATTTGTAGGGTGATGATACTTGCAAGTGTTGCATTGAGGATGGATTCCCGTGTAGGCTTTCTTGATAGGAGGTTGAGCCACCGGATCAACAACAACATGGTTCTGATTATCGCCCATTCGTTTCTTAGAGTTCGAAGCAGTAGTGGCGGCCTTTGCTAAAACAGTCTTAGGTTGTTCAACATTGGTGGTTTTCTCAGTAGGTGTCTTGGTGCCCTTCCTAACCAAGTTTCCTTGCCTTACGTGTTTGTCTGTTAATGTGGCTGCAAGTTGGATGGCTTCTTCTACCGTAGTGGATTTGCCTCCAGTGACAACGTCTTGAATCAGGTCAGGTAATCCCTCGATATATTTTTCGATTGCTCGAGAGACTGGGGTGACCATGTGTGGAACCAGTATGCTAAGTTCGTGATATCGAGTATTATACGCAAGATTCTCACCACTGTTTTGTTTCAGTCCATGGAACTCTTCCTCCAGTTTTCTGATTTCGTTCCTCGGGCAGAATTTGGCGATCATGAGTTCCTTAACTTCAGCCCAAGATAAAGATAAAGCAACATCAGCTCCTCGATTGCGTTTTTCGCCATTCCACCAGGTTAACGCTCCCTTTTGAAGGACACTAGTAGCATAGCGAACGCGGAGTTCATCAGGACATTCACTGTTCACAAAAGTACTCTCCATGCTTTCAAACCATTGGAGGAGGCCAGTAGCACCCTCCTCACCAGTGAATTTTGTGGGGTTGCAGGAGTTAAAGTGTTTGAAAGTGCACCGAAATTGAGTCGTACTCCCTGTGTTGGCACTGTTACTATTCTGGGTTATCTCACTGACAAGGTTTGGGATTACTGCAGCAATTTGCTCGGCGACTAAAGATGCGAGGCGACGATCAGAACGTCGTCCAGAAGCACGAACAGGGCGTTGGCTGGCATCACGGAGCATGCGGCGAGCAGACATCTATGAGGTAGTCAATTAATAATCATGAGATTAGAAAATGTAAGTGTATAATCGTACAGATGATTATGAAGATGTGATCTTGTAAGCAATCATGATATGCAAAGTATTGTATATGAAACGAGAGGGTATTATTGGAAAAACTTGTACAAAATGCTTGGAGTGCCCTTGTCTAGCTGTAAAGCTCAACAAGAACGTTGACTTTTCAAAGGAATTGAACCCAATGGTGATCAAAGAAGACATGCTTTAGCCTATAAGTGGACACTCACTCCAGGAATCCCCAGGTAAGCATAACAGGTCCGTAAATGGATTTATGCGCTATGCTTGCCTATGCCAGAAAACCCAGTGTACAGGCGTCCACCCTTCCAGATTACACGTGTCCTTATCACACTCATTAAAGTTCAACAACTTCGAAGGAGTAAAATAAGAGTAGGTATTATGTCTAAGAGTATCTTCATAAAAGGTACTGCTTTCGTTCTATGATGATGTAAACTTTCCACTCCCTGTAGGACACCATCTCTATGCACCATGATGAAAGATGAAAAGAATGGAGAAAGAGAAGAAGGGAAAGAAGGAAAGTAGAGGGAAATGAGGGTAAAGTAATTCAGAAAATATTATGCATGAAAGTTCGGTTATAGTCTAGGCCATTTTGTCTAATAACCTAGTTCCCTATAACCATGGCTCTGATACCAATCTGTAACACCCCAACCGATGGCGGAATCAACGAGGTGCCACGTAGTGACGATTGTTCAAAAGCTCATGGTACTAAAATGTAAATATTATTGAATAATCAAAATTGTCTTACATGGAAATGGAAAATACATTGTCTAAATGAAATGTAAATATTGAAATAACTGAATTAAAATAAGGCACTAAATGTTCCTTGCTAAAGCACTAGATCAAACTGCACCTGAAACATGTACAAAATAGATTTGGTCAACATATGAAATGTTGGTGAGCATTCCTAGTTTTGATATATATAGTAGGTTAAAAAGTTATACAATTCAAGTGCAAGCTACAGTGCAAATATGTAAACTATGTATCATACAAATGAGCGAAATCAACCCTGTGACTGTATAATGTACTGTATGAACTGTAGTGTACTCAACCAATAAATGGATGATAACTTAACACTGGCCACGGATTCTCCGATGAAAAAGGGGGAGAATCAATCTAGGCGGGTTGTCAATCCAAATAGCGCTATCCAATGTTAAGGTCGGCTTGTACCATGTTAATGATTTCACTAAGTACAAATGTAATCCACATGTATTGTCTAAGCATAAAGCACGTTGTAAGCAATGCACATAGTACTAGAATTGTATTGTAAAAATGTAAACTTGTATTTGAAATTGTAATAGTGTACATGTAACACCCCAAAAATGTATATAAGCAAAAAGGGGATAGGAATACTCACAGTTCACGTAATAACTTGAAATTGGACTTGGACAACGAAATATGAATTGAGATTACTCCCAAATGATCAACCTAAAGTATTCGATAATGTGTAAGGGAAATAACTCTAGGATATATGTATTTCTAGGGCTTCGAATTGGGGATAAACGTTTATTTGTTTATTAATCCATTTGTTTATTAAATATAAGAATTTTAATGAATAAATAACTAAAAGTCTTTTTGTAAATTTTAAGTTAAAGATGGTCACAAAACAAAGTCTTTGGTATGAAAATAATTTTTATAAAATTATTTTCTTGAAAATAGAATATTTAATCTATTTATTTCAAATTGTCAAAATATGACTTTAATATCTAAAAATATTAAAATCAAAGAATTTCTGAATTAAAAATTGTATTTCAGTTCCATATGAATAGAAATAATTTATGTAAAAGTTTGGTACAAAAATATTGTAAAATGAATTTATTATGATTTAATTATGATTAAAACTAACAAAAATTGATTAAAAATATTAAATAAATGGTTTTTCTGAAATAAAAATATTTTCTGGAATGTTTAAGAATATACAAGTTTAGGAAAAATTTTGTGAGATTTAATAAAATCGTTTAGATATATTTATTGAATTTTAAAATTTTAAATGAATAAACTTGTAATATTTATTATATATATTAAATAAATGATTTTTGAAAAACTAAAAATTGGGCAGCAAAGTTTATCATTGGAATAACATAAAATAATTTTTTTAGAATTTATAAAATAGTTTTAGTATTTTTAAAACGATTTTTAAAAGAATAAAGATTATAATTACAAGGGTTAAAAATAACAAAAAGATTGTTTATGGTGGGGGTCGAACCTGTGACCTGTGTGTAGCAACACCATGCCCAGACCAGCTGGTCTGGGTCTTTGTTTGTTAATCATTTTGAACTCGCGTTTTATTTATATTACTCCATAAACAATCATCTTCCCCAATTCTAACCTATAAACCCTAGATTTATCAATTGATCCAATTAACAAGAATTAACCCCAGGGACTATAGGGTTATTAATTGGACCATATCAAAGAACAAAAACATGTATTTAATCGGGGCTTACAATACACGAGGCTATCAGAAGATCGAGTCAACGAAAAAGTCAACGGCGAGGATTGCTTGATAAACACGAATTTTTCAGAGGAATTGAGAGTGGGGGTTGGTTAATCACTCTTTTCAGAGGTTGTGGGCAAGTTTAATTAAATAAAAAACGGGTATTTATAAGGATTTCAATCGGGCTTAATTGGAAGGTTTATTAATGGTGTTTGACTCGCATTACAACACCTTCAATCACGTGTAATGATGTATTAGGAAAGGGAAATGATTAGGGTGCTAAATTCTCGGGTTTGTTCTGTTTATGCGTGTGATTATTGGATAAAAATGAAGTTTCCTTTGTGTTGTTTGGCTGCTGCGATCGAACAGAAAAGGAGAAGGAAGAACAGTTAGATCGAATGTGTATATATATATTTAGAGTTGGAATAAGATCAGAAATAAGCTATAGCTCAATGGTTTAAGCGTGTGTGTGGTTCCAGTCTTGCCCGGGTTCGATTCCAGGCAAAGGCAACATTATTTTTTTTTGTTTTGTTTTAAGATAGAGGGAAGGGAATGTGGGCTTGAGTCTGCTGGGCCTGCTGTCTTGGGCCGGTTCAGACTTGGGCTCAGATGATGGGCTTCAAGTATGGGTAAGAAGATGGTTGGGTTGGGTTCGTTAATGGGTTAGGATGTGTGGTTTTAGTTTAGTCTAAAAAAAATATGATTATTATTATTATTATCATTATTATTATTATCATTATTTTTGTATAAATATATATATATATATATATATATATATATATGATGAAAAAGTGACGGATGTCACAGTAAACCAAACCATGCAATATTTAAAGCAACAACTCCAGTTACAACGGAAGCGTATCAAGTTTACGAACCCAAAATAGAAGTAAAACACATGTTTAAAGTTTCGACACACAGAACATGAACCTAGACACAAGTGCGACTCCGTGCGCCTATCCAAGAGCTGCTACCTTAGCGACCTGAGAAAACATGCTAGAAATGTTAACATACAATGTTGGTGAGTTCACAGGTTTTATAAAAAAAACGTTACCATAAGTTTTGAAAGATCAATCCCGTTACTACTATGTTGTATGAACGTTAGCTAGACGTATGTATGTTACTACTATGATTGGAAACCATTACAGACACGATACCACAAATGAACAGCCCAGTGAGCTACCGTTACGCACGGTAAGTAAGAGTCTGAGACAATATGCACCCGTCCGACCTCCAGTCGACCCGGATGGGGTTGGTTAGGCCTAATAGATCTATCCACATTTCCCTGTTATGTATCCCCATATATTCATGGTTTCCCTTGGGACTTAAATGAGTCGTATAGTAAACAAAAGACAACAATAGTATAACATGATCTTTATGAATCCAAAATACGTAGGATGTTTCTCCCCCGTGAGAAAGTGTGTGAAAGCGGGGCCATGAAACTCACCTTAGGTTGCGTTCTTGAAAATAGATAAACTGACAGTGCTATAATAGTCCCTGATACCGACGACCTGTCATAAAATGTATATAAGTATCCAGACTAATAACCCACATGTTAACTAGTCCCTGAATGTCCAGACCATAGCCAAGTACCTTTGAAAACATATTTGAACGTTGACCTAACCACACAAGACAAGACAAGACTCGACATCCCGTTGGTGACCTGTTACATTAGTTGATCAAACACATATAGTTTACATACAAGAATTGCACATAAAAACACTTAGTTTACATCAAATTTCCTTTTTTACAGTCGTGGGCACTAATGGGGGTCTTCCATTTTCATTCGACCCCTCATGCTGCTGCACCACTTAGACGAACAAAATCTCATCAAAACAGTCCGAAAACGTCACAAAAAGCCACAAATCACAGCAGTTACCAATATCTACCCTAACCACATGCATCCATACCATTTTCACATACAAAGTTGTTCATTTCACATAACAATCACATTCATTCCTAAAATAGCAAATTATGGAGGTGTCATATCAATTGCATGAAAACTTTACTTAAAATGGAAACTATCAAGATAACATCATATACAGATCAATAAGCACATATTTATGTGTGTTAGTGAATCCCTAATCATATCATCATCATCATTATCATCATGAACAAACCCTGGATCTAGAATAAAATCCCCAAAATGGTTGAAAATCCATCAAACATCAATTAGACATCAAAACATCCATAAATCATGTTTCAAATTAGTCCTAAATCATCTATATAACATATATACATCATTCCATAACATATAACACATAAACAAATCATCCAACATCATTAATATTTGGGTTTATATAAGAAAACTCATTATCCAAGTATGTATTTAGTTTACAAAGATGTTAGAAAGGTTTTTATTCATGAAAACTCATTTGAATCAGATCTGGACACTTAGGGTTTGATGAAAACATATGAAATTTGATTAAAAAGGGTTTAGATGATGAACACACCTTGAATCCTCATTTGTTTTGATTATAGAACGTGTTTTAACTTTAGGATCTGAAAAACGAGGGCAAAAACTCATTTCTATATGAGGTTTGGGGTTGAGAGAGAGCACTTGAAGGCGAGTTAGGGTTGTGAAATTATGAAAATGTGGCATAGTTTTATATTTATACCCAGCTCTTGTTCGTCCCCTTTTAAGGTCGAACTAGACAAATAAGTTTTGGTTCGTGCCTTTTGATCTTTCATTCGACCCCCTACTAGAAACCATTAAACATACATAACTCTTTCAATTACATTATTTAAAAAAAAAATACACTATAAAAACAAACATTTTATTATCTTTACTTTACATACCATACCCTATTGCTATACTTAAAAAAAGTATGTGAGTTTACAACGTGCATAATTGTCATCTACAAGAGCACTCATATTTGGTCCCTCATAATTTTGTGAGAGAAAATCCCATATTTTTATAGGGTTGTGAGTGGATAAAATAGGAAACGTATTTTTTATCGGCATATTTGAGGATAATTGGGAATATTTTAGAGAAAACACTTTTCCTGTATTTATTATTTAATATTTGTTAAAAGTGACTGCGAGTGGAGAAGAGAAAAACTGTAATGATTTTCTGTGTAATATGTTGTTATGAGTGGATTGGAGAACCTATTGTGAATGCTCTAACATGTGTGATTATGTAGGTTTTTTGTCCGTTGGAAATTATACTAGAGCGAGCGGTGGACAAGGGAACGGGCTTTTGCCCCACTATGCAGCCGCCACTTTAGCAAAATGCGCCCCCCTCCCTCAAACAAAAAAAAAAAAAAGGATCAAGTGCTGAAAGGCGATGGTGATTTTTTTTTTTCAAAATACACCATTCAAAAAGAAAAAAAAGAAGCCCCCTGCCCGTGGAAAATGCCATGGAGGAAGGGGCTACACTCACAAAAATGAGAGGAGGGGTGATGACGATGATGAAATGTTTTTTATGAATTATATTTATTGGTCATGATTAATCAAGAATCATGATATTAGGTTATGTTTACAATGTTATGATATGTTAGCAGTTTTGTTGATTATATCTTTTTTAGTGTATCTTAGAACGTTCTGAAATCGTTAAGTAACACATACAATACTCCTTAGTCTTAAAATTGGTATTTATTCATTTATTTTGATCAGTGATGGATCTGCATATATTCCAAATGGGAGGGGGAGGGGAGGGGGATATGTTGGCAGTTTTGCTGATTATATCTTTCTTAGGTGCTGTTTGTTTTTCTGTTGGAAAAAGTCTGCAATCTGCGGACCATATCTGCAGGAGAAGAGGTGGACCAAAGGTTTGTAGTCTGCAAGAAGAAGACTGTTTGTTTGTTAATGTTTGCAAGCTGCTGAAATAAACTGAAATTTAAATAAACTAATTTTTTACAACAGTCTGGTGGTAGACAGTGGTGGTGATGGACGGTGGTGGTGGTGGGTGGTGGTGGTGGTGGACCGTGGTGGTAGTGGATGGTGATGGTTGTGGACGGTGGTTAGTGGTGGTGGTGGTAGACGGTGGTGGTGGTGGTGGACGGTGGTGGTGGACGGTGGTGGTGGTGGGTGGTGGTGGACGGTCGACGGTGGTGATGAACGGTGGTGGTGGTGGACCGTGGGTGGTGGTGGTGGGTGAGGAGAAGAGAAGTGGTGAAGACCTTAGAAAATTTTGGAACAAGTCTACACCAAGAAGAGGTCAGGAAGACTATTTTGAGTGAAAGGTCTTCCAAAAAACAAACAATCTGCAGACCCCAAATGTCTGCGTGATGTAGACAAAATTGGTCAAAAGTGCTTCTGAGCAAAAAACAAACAGCACCTTAGTGTATCTTAGAACGTTCTGAAATTGTTAAATAATTTGTAGGCAAAAATCCCGACTGCACCCCTTAAAAATTTGATTCAGTCCCCGATCACCCCAAGTAAATGATTTATAGGTCCACCTATATATCTTTGTATTTATATAACATGGTAAATTAACTCCGATTGCATATTTTACTTCTAAAAAACAAACCTAGGCGTGATCCTATTTTACTTTTCTGTAATCAAATTGATTATTTTCACTTTATGTTAGTAATTGACCAACAATCCAAGAATCAGTTTTCACTATATTTATTCGAAGTATAGTCGTCTTGAGTTTAATACCATCCACAAACTTCTTGTGGATTTAACACCCTTCTAACCATATTTGATGAACATAAATAGAGTATTGGATTTAAATAATCTTAATTATCAGTTATTTAATCTTAATTATCAGTTATTGACCTTCACTGGTCTCAACTAACAAAATATGTGTTAGTTGTCCCATCTTTTAACATATTGTCCACCAACGGATCATGCCTAGCATATTGTCCACCTTTTAACAATTAGTTATTGACTTGCCACCGATCCAAACTGATGAGGCATGCTTGTGTGCCAAATTCACTCTTGCATGTCAAATCTCTCTTAGAATTTTATTAGTAATGATCCGTTGTTTGACAATATGTTAAAAGGTGGGATCGTTTAGCACACATTTTTTTAGTTAGGGCTGATGGCGGCCAATAACTGATAGTTGAGATTACTTAATTCCAATACTTCCATCTTTTATCTATACACTAGTGGGTAACCCGCGCGTTGCAGCGGGACTAAAAATTGCATCAAACTATATCTATCCATTAGGATGTAAAATTAATCTAAATTTTACTACATAATCGATATATCAAATAAAGAATAAATGCAAAAAAATTATATGTATTCATTATGATCCCTTATGTATTCTCATTTTTTTAAAACAATTAGTTAGATTAGTAAGTATTTTTGTTTTTACAACATGAAGTAAGTAAACAATCAAATTAACATAAATAAAAAAAAAATAACAGAAAAAACTATTAACATTGCTAAAGAAAAATAAGGACTAAAACATTTAACAATTACACATACAAACACACATCCTTTATCATGTACTTTAGTTAAGAAAAATTAAGAAGACACATATAAACCTTAATGAAGTTGACTGAAACGAAAGTTAAAAGAAAAGAGAGCAGAAGACGGTGGGTTTTTCGGCTCCTCTTCTTTACAGGAAGGATGGGACCCGAATTACAGAGCTTGAATGATGAAGTCACCGCATAGTCTTGAATATATAATCAAGCAAGCCATATGAAGAGCCATAAGATTACTTCAAGTTTGAATTGAATACATAATTCAATTGAAATTTATTGCAAGACTTTGTGTATACTAAGCGGTTTTTATCTCTTCATATTCTCCAATTTAACACCCTCTAACTCCCTATTTATGACTATTAGCTCTCTTCATATTCTCCAATTTAACACTCTTTAACCTCACTATTTATGACTAAAAGTCCATTTTACCCCCCATCAAATGCATCAACTATTTGTACTTTAAACAATCACACTTGTAATTACTTAAATTTGCCAGGTATCCTCCTCTCATGCTTTATAATATAGTATAGAATCTATACTATAGATACTTTAAAGCCGATCATATACCAAGCAAATTTAGTTTGGCTTTATTCATAATCAACAAATGAAGGTGTGTTGAGTGGAGCTGGTTGCTATCAAAGGTTTGGTAAAAATGTCCCATATATGTGAAAATTATTGAACCTAGTGATTGTTTTCTTGGATGGATCCTTTGAGTGAGCTTCAAGTTTTCAAAACAAATAATTGCGTTTTTATACTCTCGTTACTTAAATCAGTTTCACCAATTGATATTTACTTTACATTAACCTAAAAGCTCATAGTTCCAATATAAAAAAATGTTAAAAAGTATACATAGCAAGGCCAAAGTATAAACTTCAAAAGAAAACTGCATGTCTTAGTGACCCCAAACAAGTGTTACAAACAGTAAAAAACAAAAGTTAGCTAGTCAAATAATGTATTGGCAAATTACAAAAGTAGTTGATGAAACTCGTGTGTTGCGACGGAATAGTATTTTGTAAGGCTAGATTTTGAGGATTTGTACATTGGTATTAATTCCGCAAAAAAAGATCTCATTATTAATACTTGTACGTTAGTAAAAATTTTGGTTGAAACAACCAACATTAATGTCGTATCGGGTCGATTCATTCGCTATAACTTACGATAAAAAAAATCTCTCCTTTCAATACGTGGGTGTGAGTAATTCTTTTTCCACAAAGGGGTTCATGCAACGAAATAAAAAATAGGGGTGCAACCTGATGCAACGACATAAACCATAGGATTAAAATTGCCTTAAAACTTTACAACCTCTTTTAATAAGGTGTCGCTAAAGACACGGTTACAGTAACAATTTTTGTGTGTCTTGTAGCTAAAAGTGCCCATCAAGCTAAGGTTTCTGATTCCTTGTATTAAGTTGTTTTCTTCCCGTGAGCCGATCATGTATCTTAGTGTCCAATAAGTATAACAAACTACCCCATTAAAGTATTACATACAAAACAAATCATATGAAGGTCTGAACTCTGAAGGACTATACATGTGATGAACACAGTTCTCCAATGATGGCTTCTATGTCTAATATCCAAAACCGTCTCCACAAACTAACCCAAAACATGAGGAACAGATAATCGTACTAGTATTTAGGTATGGGATTAGTTATAAAAAATTTCACGGTATCAACGAAAAGGTAATGAAACGGGTATTCTAGTACAAATATTAGTTGATAGCCCACACGATTACTCGAAGCATACATACCCGTTTACCCAAACTATACCTATAAAATTTGTTTTATTATTATAATAAAGTAAGCTGATTAAGAATAATCCACTGATATTTTATTTTTTATAATTCTATTTTTCTTGTTTAATAAAATTATATAAAACATAATAGTTTGTATAACTCTATTTACAGGAACCAACCCGTTAACATCGGGAACATGTGATACTGATAAGACTAGTATTTGGAATAAAGTAGTTTTTAACTTGGAATCCCAACGCTAGATGGGTAATGAGTAAATGGGTGCCGAGTAAGTAGAGGAGTGTTTTACAATCGGGTATCGGGCTATGAATACCACTACTCTTTCATTGCCATCCAGTCTCCGAATGAAACGACACAACAGTTGTGAAAATTGCATTAAAACTTTGAAATGCAAGTTAATCGATCAAATGTAGTGGTTAGCTAAAATCTGAACTGCAAACAGTTCCCACCAGTAACTGTGACTCGGAGCAAACACAAGAGTTTTGATTAGAATGGTTCGTGTACACATGTAATATGAAATGACTTTAAAAATTAAAGAACATCAAGCCAACAAAATCGAATCGAAACCTACAATTTCATAGTACATTTTGTTAGCAACTCTTGTCTGAATCTGATTTATGATTAACGACATTGCTTCTTATTAACTCGAAACATAGCAAAGAACAAAGTAGCATATGTTTGAAAAACAAAAATGAATGGGGTAAAATGTATGGATCATGAACCAAAACTTGCCTTTATGACAACCAGAAAGTTAAGGACTTATTGCATATATTGCATTTGTTGAGGTCAACTCATATTTGACTCGAATCCCTGCCGAAGATGAAACGCCTCATCCAGTCTGACACCACCAACGACCTTGTACGCCAACTGACTTGCTTGCTGTACATATGTCGGGTCAAAAGAAAGTAAACAAAGTCAAACTACTGTCTTAGACTCTTAGGTTAACTCAATGTTATTATTTGATGGTGTCGGGTTGCGGGTTTACCTTGCATACACAGAGTACCAAAGCCACTGAGAGCTATGGCCAATAGACACCCAATCACCTGGGAGTTGTGCTGCTGTTTGCTCTCCTCCTAATGGAGCAAACTGACCAAGATGCTTGTACCTGCATTTAGATTTTAGACCATAAGGCTTTAAGTGTTCTATCCCAAAGTCAGACTTCATGTTGACTTTTGAGAGACAAAAGTGTGAAGATCGAACCTGAAGGGACGGAATCTATGTCTGCCAGACTCTCTGAAACGAATAGGACCTTCGGGATTTTTTGTGCATGCTTCCATGCGGTTGAAACAATCAGCAAGATAGGAACCTTGCTGAGCTGCAACCTGTGAACCCGTCACTAAAACACATTAGCAAAAAGAAACCGATAGCTTAATGATTATTCGATTAATCTAATGATGTTATACCTGAGCTGTGGCTGGAAGATTCTTCATCTGGGAATCTACTTGAGAAAGAGCTGATTTGAATTCTTCAACATTCAGTTCAATCGATTCTTTTGCAACATCTCCTTTGGATTCCGTGAGTAGGTCGACCAGGCTGCTCATTTGCTTATTATTCAGATAAAGTTTCACCTGAGGATACCTATCACATATGTCGTCTAGTGCTTCTTGAAACTCTTTAACCGTAAGTGTTCCCGAGTTGTCCTTGTCTGCCTTCTGAAATATGGCTGAAATATCCTCCTGATACATTGCATGATCTTATTATTTCAGTGTATATAATTGATAAGGAGCTGACCACGAGTTATTAGAGACTCGTATTTGGGCCAACCAGATAGAGGCAAGTGGGCTATAAACTGCCCAACAACAGTATCTTTCAGTCTTTCGCCTTGTTTGGAGTTATGGAACGCACAGGTAATGGATGTTAAACATCTAAATGGGTGGAAGCTAGGGCAAACCCTCACTAGTGGTTTGCCCACCTCTCGGGGCTAAGGTCCCAATATCTTCATCTGGCCGATTTTTAATTCAATGGTCTGTTCCCAATTTTAGATATTTTTACATATTTAATTTTGATTGTAAAGACGCGTGAATATTTTACCTTGCAGCTGCCAATTTTAATTTCTGATAATTGGCAATATCTGACTAATTTCAATAAAAGGGAGGTTGATGTATTGGTTTTTATTAAATAATACTGTATATCAACTTTCCTCCCAAGAGTATTCTCACACATTTTCCACATGTCAATGATAACTCAAAGGGAGTATTTGTAAACGCACCATGACTTTACGCTGATTAATTGTAGCACAGTCTCCAAGTGCATATATGCTGTTGGTCCCTTCAACTCGAAGCCATTCATCAGTAGCTAATACGCGTCTATTTGCCTATATATACGGGAAGGATTTCAAATTTTGTCACAAGATATAATCATGAAAATAGAAACCAACCAAAAATGGCAATTCAATGGAAAATACCTGGCCAATCTGCTTCATGAAATCCATTACAACAGGACGAGTTGCAATACCAGTTGACCAGACTGCCATCCCATAGGGTATAGTAGCGATCTCCCCAGTTTTAATCACTTTGGTTGAAATTTCTTTATCCGAGACTTTCACAACCATCGCCCCTGTCCTCAAATCTATGCCATCTCTGTGAAACTTTTCTTCTGCGAAAGTTGTGATACGTTTGTCAAACCTGCACAAAACAAGGAACTAATTGTATAAGCATACAGGGAAAACAATAACAGAAAAAAAGAAAAAAGTAATATTGGCTGTTTTGAGTCCGAATGAAGGCTTACATGTTCAAGATATGGTCAGTTGCCTCAAGAAGTGTAATTTTGACCAAATCTTTAACGGATGGGTACAACTTCACCAAATCCTCAGACACAAAATCATGAAGCTCGGCTGCAAACTCGACTCCAGTTGGACCACCACCAACAACAACAAATTGAAGAATCCGTTTCCTCTCATCCTCACTTAAAGTAGGTAAGCTTGCCCTTTCAAAGCAGTCTATTACAGTCCTTCTGATCTTCTGAGCATCTTCAACTTCCTGAATCGAATTAGTCAAATAAGTCAAACCATATTATGCAACTGGAAAATTGATGAGGAGTGATTTACCTTCAAGTAGTGACAGTTTTCTTCTACGCCAGGAGTGTTAAACGTATTAACACGAGCTCCCATTGCAATCACCAGGTAATCATAGTCTACAACAAATTCTTCTTTGTCCTCTTGACTTGACCGACAGTAAACTTTCTTATTTTTTGCATCAATCCTGTAGCATTCGGCTTCCCAGTAATTAACATTCAAATTCTTCTGTTTAAGATTAAACATGCATTAGTCCAGTAGCCAACCATCGCCTACTTCAACTCAGAACAGGAAGCTTGTTTGTGCATATATGGTCACATGTTATTAATATTCATTATTTTCGTAAGCCCCCATAGGTCCAGACAAAGCCCTTTCAAAAATCAAACTAAATAAAAAATCATTTAATATTAAGATTATGATAACTAGTGGCAAAATTCATGTATAAACCATTACAATTACCTTCTTGACGATGTTGCGGATAGGTTCAACAACACTACGAGCGTCAACCGTGCCAACCGTAACACTTGGTAGCAAAGGCGTGAAAGCGAAATAGTTCCTTGGTGATATCACTTGGATGTCATATGAAGGATTCTTCAGATTCTTCAAGAAACTTGTTCCAGCCCAACCCGTTCCAAGCACCACCACCCTCTTTTTCTCACTACCTGCCTCCGGTAACTCATCAATCTTTGCAACACTTTGTATATTATTTGCCTCAGAATAAGCCACCAGACCCCCACCACTACAAAAGTAATATCACATATTCACATAAATAACTGAAAATCAAGGACTGAATGATGCATAGCGAATAGATTTTTTACAGATTGAAGCATAATCCAACAAATTAACATGAAGTTCATGTTCATCCAAACACCTCGTGACCTCACGCAGATAACATCATTTACAAGTTACAACAAACTCAAAACACCTCACGGTTGATATCAGTACCAGAGAACATCATTTACAAGTTACAGCAATTCAATCAGAAAACAGAAACCTGTAAGATCTAAGATCTAACAAAATTGAGCAACCACTGCAAAACTGAACAAGCCTACAACTGCCGTCTACCGTATTTAATTTTTCAAGTCCCAATCGATTATCAAACGAACATAAAACTATGGCTAACTCCCAAAACATTATTAGATCAAGAAATCTACTTAAAAACTTGATTACGAATCCCTACCCAATACACGGTATATAATATATATACAGCTAACCTAACGCGTTATGGTGTTTTATTAATTAACTTGCACAACAACTAGTAACCAATTAACCTTGCCACTCCATGCACATAGCCGCGATTCAACACAGGAATTCCCAACAATTTTCACTATAATCCAGATCTAATGTACCTAAAACGTCCATAAATTACTAAAAAACAAGCATATAAATATGAAGTGAATTCAACAAAATAACACGAAGTTCATCCAAACACCTCACATTTGATGATCAAAACACAACAATTCAATCACAAAACAGAAACATGTAAGATCTAACAATCTGTATCCAAATTTCAGCATAATCCAGATCTAATTCACATATAAGTGCCCTAGATGATTATGAATAACAAAAAAATACGATCAACAACTATCAAACAAAAGAAATTAAGCTGAAATGAATTAATTACATAAAACGCCCTAGATGATTGTGAATCAAAACGTACGATCAGGAATTGAAGAACTTAAACTGAAATTAAGTAACTCAATATAGTCCTAGATGACAGATCGCGAATAAAACATCACGATCAACAACTATAAGCTGAAAACACGTCCTAGATGATTAATAATAATAATAATAATAAACTACGATCAACAACCAGAATTTAATAAATTAAAATGAATTTAATACCTAACGGCAAAAACCACCAGAAACTTGGAAAGCGAAGGATATTCGCCAAAAGTGTTGGAAAACCTCTTATAGAAGCTCGAATTCCTCATTTGCTGCTTCAAGGTTAACAAACTATCACAGAATTCAGATCTAGAAACTTCGACTAACAACAACAACAACACGACGATTGTCCACCTATAGATACAAATATATACGCATGTGAATATAGAGAGAGAAAGTTGGAAGAGTTGGCTGTAATTGTACTTCATACAACTATTCTGCGCTATTTCGTGGGAAGAAGGATTGGAATATTCTACCGGGTGGCTAGTGTGATGGTGACGTGGAGGGTAGCGATCTGGCCACGTGGATATTGGTGGCGGTGGACGGAAAGGCGTGATTCCGTTATGTCTGGAGTCAATTATTACAGGCTGGAGATAGTGCCACGTGGTCTGCGCCTCTTTTTAGTTTTTTAATATTTGTTGTATGTATTTTTCAGTTTTTTTAATATTTACAACACTAGCTGATTACCCCGGGAGAGTCCCGGGTTGAAAAATTTAATTTTACGTGATAACCTATTGCAAATGGCTCAAGTTAACTAACCACAAAATCTCTCAATCATTGCATATTCATAGTATTCTAATCAGTAATAACTCATATTCCCTAATCTAAAACCTAATCAGTACTCATCTAAAGAATCACTTATGTAAGCTGCAACTATTCAAAAACTCATCACATCTCTCTAATTTCTCACATTCTAATGGCTCTTATATTTCCTAACCTAATCAACTAAACAAACACTTAAGTTGGAAGTTGTAACCATTGCATCTCATTATGCCACGTGGCATAATCAAGAGATGGTTGAGGCCACAATTGAACGCCACGTCAGCAACTATCAATTCTTCCCAGGGTTGAAAAATATAACCATTCTAATAATACTAATACTAATAGTAATAATTATTACTCTTGTAATTAAATAAATAAAAAAATAACCTTGCTATAAGCTGACACCATGTGTTGCAGTGTTGCGCGATTCTTTCTCATAGCTTCTCTTGATGAAGTATACCTAGTAAAATTTCAATGATAACATGGTGATTGAGCTGATTTTCAACATCATAGATAAGAACCTAGTTTAAAAGAAAAAACATGCTTAATGAATAACATGAACACTTTGTGTGTTTTTTTTCCTGTATGAACGAAACTCCACAAAAAATAGTCGATTTTTTCTCAGTTTTTTATATAGCACTATGGTACTCGTTGTAAAGATAATAAAACGCTCGTTAATTTGGTGTAATTTTTTCTTTAAAAAATCTCGTATATAAAAGATATAAACGTTTAAAAATTATGGGAGGAAATATGAGAGAGAAAATTTTAAATTTATTTTTAAATTATTTTTTCCTAAAATAACTCAACTTAATTAAAAAAAGGAAATAATTCAAAAACACTAAAATCTTTCTATTATGATGCCACGTGTCAGTTTCATGGAGAGGTTGAAGGCACCATTGCACGCCACGTCAGCAATGTTCAATTCTTTTATATATATTAATAGATAATAGATGTTCGAGAAAGGTCAAAGCTCCCACATTTTTTATTTAATTTTGTGTTTTTGATGACGTGAAAAATAAAATATTTGATTTTGAATAGCATTAGAATTTAGTCCATGTAGATGCGGTTTATTTATTTATTTATTTATTTATTCATTTATTTTTTTAACATTCAAACAAAGCATTTTATTCATTCCATAATTTACCACACATCTCACTACATGTCTTTCACAGAATTGAACAACACTATTCATAGCTATTTTGTCTAGGCGTTCTTCATGTCGAACACAAACTTGTAATGTCATGTTAGAGGATGTCAAGAGCACTATTTTTAGTGTAACCCATCAAGTGGTCTTTGTGAGTCATGTTCATTATCTGCCTATAACAAAATATTAGTGAATTTGATTGGATCCCTATGTCACATTCACCTCATGACACTACTAGAAAAATACCCCTTTCTTGACGCGCATTGCGCGTCATAAAAGGGTGTTTATGACACACAGAAAAGTGTCAAGGATGAACATGTCAAGAAAGGTTTATGACATGCAGGCGCGTGTCATCTTTTAATGACACGCGTTTATGACACTCCTTTTATGACACGCTTTTTGACACGCATTTATGACACACTCTTTAATGACACTCTTTCATGACATGCATTTACGACACACCTTTATGACACTAATTTTGCGTGTCATGTTTTTTTTTACCTAAAAAAATTCTGCAAAATAACTAATAAATCTGGATTTATATTTGTATTTATAATAACAAAATCAATAAATTTCAAAATAAAATTGCATATATTATATATACCACAAAAAAATTACAAGTAGCATTTGTCGAATCCTACCACTAGTTACAAAAATATTGTGTCAATACATTACATTAGTCTAGACTAAACGTACGGATAACTTGAAAATGAAGGTTGCGGCATAACTCTTCACGAATGGCATTAATATCTGCATCCGTGTTAGCATCTACTCCTCCCCCTACCTGAGACAACAATTAAATTAATAAGATAAAGGTTAATGTTCGTGATGGTTTTAATTTCAAGACGAGAATTATTACTAACATAAACATCAAAATCACTTAATTTGTATATAAGTATATTACCTTGTTGGGTATACGGTTGACATGGTGTAAGAAGAACCCACACAATTGCTCGGTATCGATCAAGATCCATGGCTCTAAAGGTCTGTACATTACTCTATTCATATCTGAAATGAAACAAAAGCATATGAACCATATTAATATCATTATTCACACATATAGCAACTTTTAACATCTAACTTCCAATTCGTAGCACTTGTTATGTGGCAAATAAAATAAGATTAGATGGCGAGGACTCTGAATCACAATCACAGTTTGAAGTACCACATGAAAACTAAAAATTCAGAATCTATAGGCTGCCAAAAAAAATAAGTGTTACGATACTTCTAGCTCAATCTAATGTTATAATGTGCGCCTTTTAACACCATATATAGATATTATAGGTTGGGATATAAGGTTACTCTACATTTTAAATTATCCAATACAATTTTGCGCAGTCCATTTTAGTCCATTTTAGTACAGCAGATTATGAACATGTGACTTAAAATAAAATTCTACTGACCCATTCTAACTATTTGACCCATACCCCCGTCGACCCGGTCATTATTATTCCAACACCCTACCCTACAAAAATATGCCAAATTATAAATGACTTCTTCTATACATACAAAGAAAATACTAAGAGGAATAGCGGGTAAAACAACATGGTGACATAATGACCAGTTGCGATTTGAAAGCATGCGCAAAATCATGGACAAATGAAACCGCGAATCAACCTCTATCAACGCTAGTTGTGGAAGAGGATATGAGAAGTTAGGCAAGCAAAGTACCTGATGGACTACCAACAGCAAGGATCCAACAGCGCAGGTATGTGAGCGAGTAGCAATCCATTCTATCATTTTCTCATTACTTCTCGCGGGAAAATGATCCCACAAGGAAAAGATGCAGCGCTTTTTATTTGCAGCCCCATATCTTCTTCTTCAAAGCTATTGTCAGTAGACATGCCGAACTCCCTACCTTCAAATAAAGAACACACGTATGCAGATAACTAGACTCTAAGCTTTTAAGTTATTAGAAATTTTACATGATTGAAGCCGCTATGTAACTCCGCCCTATATGCATTCAATATATAATAACAGGACATCAAAAACAAAATTTCCTACTTCAAATCGATGTGACTTTGTAAGGTTTAAAATCGTAATCTGTCAAAAAACCTAAAAAGAGCAAGAGAGAGAAAGAATACCTTGTTCTTGGAAATCTTTATCCGTTTTCACAAATCCAGCCACCAAAGCTCTGGGCAACACTGTTACCCACTCATCTCGGTTAAGATCTTTAGGAATAGCTCCCAATACATTGTTTAAAATGTTCTCCTTAGCATATATAGCTACCGCAGACCCGTTATGACCGTCAAATATCTGCAAAATAAAATCTTGTTAAGAGAACATAACTCACTTCCAATGAATATTCACCATCCTATGCCTATTTGAATAAAAAAGTAAACAGCTTATCCCTCATTTTTGTTTCCTCAACTTAAATGATGAATTCAACACAGATAAGTAATGAAGTTATAAACTATAACTGATATAAAAAGTAAAGATAATAAGAATAATAATATACGCGAAAACGGAATAAGTAGTGACACCATCCCCTAACACGCGCTGGCATTCGGTTTTAACCAACGCGAAATCCTCCCCTTTCTTGGACTGGCTAGAGTGACCACTAGTAATCTTCGGTCTCTCCGACTTCTTAGTAGCCAATTCACACTTCAACAACACCGATAACGGGATCGTGTGATGCTCACCTTTAACCGCAGCCATTTCCCCACTTCCTTCAATAATCAAAACGTATATCCTTCAACTCTACCCTAATATTTAAAACAGAACATTCTCCAGATCCACCTCTACATACTCCATCACAAACAAACTCAATAAAGCCCTAACACAACACAAGTTAACCGATCAGACATGTATTTATTTATAAACAAACAATCCGTATAAATTAGTCAAAGCCATGATGCGACCACTAAGAAGAAAAGAACTTTTAATTACATTTATAACAAAAGCAAAAGAAATCCATTAATGTTCGGTTTGTACTCTGATAATATGGAGAACTTGCTGTTAATCAAAAGAGTAACAATAATATTGAAGAAAGCAAACTGAACGCAAATTGAACTCAAATTTCATAACAAAACTAATTACCCATTTCCCAATTATAACAGCTTATATGATCCATTTGAGAAACAAACTTGTTTCTTTGGTAAACCTCTTTTGTCTTGAACGCAAAATTTCCTCATTTGTACTGAACCACTTGCAGAATCAAATTCACCGGCGAATCAATTCAGCACATACACCTAAGTGAATTAGAGCATTTAGGAACATTCAAAGACATGGATAGGAATGAATAACTACAAGTGACATATATAATTGAGTAACATGTTTCTGGATATGTGTGAACAATTTAACATTTAATGTTTAGAATCATTCGATAAAAAACAACAATCGTTTTGACAGTAAACAATAGCATTAAACAGAAATTACCAACCCAAATCTCCATGATGCTTGACCAGCAATAATTTCAGTTCTTCTCTATATTTCACCTGTAGAAAAAGAAGATGAAACAAATCGCCTTCACAATCCATTTTTCTTACAAAGAGCAATAAAAAGTATTAATCTCCAACTGAGATATCTAGGGTTTATTAAGTTGCAGAACCTAGCAACAGTGTCGCCTAATCACCATATTATATACAAAACAAATTTTTCATCCTATAATTACCATTGGATTCATAATAAGATTTAATTGGGAATTAATTTACGGTGAAATAAATGAGCAACGGTGAACTAGAAAATACATAAATAGAAATGAAAAAAAAAACATAAATAATAATAAGAGAGATTAAACTAACCATTAGTTTGTAACAGAAGACAACAAAACAAAATTTTTATAGTCGATGCCCTGTAAAAGCTTCAATCGCATGAACCCTAATTTGTGGAGTCGATGCCGTCGTATTGTAGAACCTGAGGTGTAGATTGGAACGACTTACGCGTCAGATTGTTATCGCCTTACCGGTTACCCTTTGAGTCTATGCTATACGCTGACTAATAGTTAATTTCAGCTAGGCTAGGTCACCAATAGTATGATGAGGATCTTGTAGGTAGGTGAAAAATTAGGTTTTATTTTATTAAGTGATTGGGGTGGGTTAAATGCAGAAGAATATGGCGGTTCTTGATGGCAGTGGTTTTAGGGGTGGGTGGTGGTTTAGTGATTGCAGGATATGAGAGTTAGGGTTCTCTATACATAGGCGGGGAGAACGAATTATTGAGGAAGGATTGTTAAAATTTTGAAAAACAAAAAGAAAATTAAGACACAAAAAGATGACACACATTAGTTGATCATGTCATGTTTTTTTATTTTATGACACTTAATTAATGACACACAAAAATGTGTGTCACAAATTTACCATATTTTATAAACTAGCTGATTACCCCGGGAAGGTCCCGGGGTTGAACAATTTAATATGATTTAATAAAAAATGATAAAAGAAGAAAACTCAAATCACGAAAAGAGTAAATAACTTAAACATAATCAATCTTAGTTAAAAAAACATTTATTTAAAAAGTTAAAAAAATAAAAAGCATAAACCATATTAAACATAATACAGTATTAAAAAGATAACCTTCAACATATAATCATCTTCACGTAATTTAAAATATGTTACAATTTGACTTTGATTTATATAGATGTAGAATTCATGATGAGGGTTGAAAAATATAACCATTCTAATAATACTAATACTAATAGTAATAATTATTACTCTTGTAATTAAATAAATAAAAAAAATAACCTTGCTATAAGGTGACACCATGTGTTGCAGTGTTGCGTGATTCTTTCTCCTAGATTCTCTTAATGAAGTATACCTATCCATCTTTAGAAAAGTAAAATTACAATGATAGCATGACAATTGGGCTGAATTTCAACATCGTAAATAAGAACCTGGTTTAAAAGAAAAAACATTATTAATGAATAACCTGAACACTTTGTGTTTTTTTCTGTATGAACATAACCCCACAAAAAATAGTCGTTTTTTCTCCGTTTTTATATAGCACTATGGTACTCGTTGGAAAGATAATAAAACGCTCGTTATTTTGGTGTAATTTTTTTATTTAAAAAATCTCGAATATAAAAGATATTAACGTTTAAAAATTATGGGAGGAACATAAGAGAGAAAAAATTAAATTTGTTTTTAAATTGTTTTTTCCTAAAATAACTCAATTTAATTTTAGTAATTGAGAATTGAGAGATAGATAGATAAATTTAGGGTTTTATGTTTATCTTTTTTTTTTTTAATTACAAAAAGGAAATAATTCAAAAACATTAAAATCTTTCAATTATGATGCCACGTGGCACTTTCATGGAGGGGTTGAAGGCACCATTGCACGCCACGTCAGCAATGTTCAATTCTTTTATATATATTAATAGATTAATAGATTATGACATTTTGTTTGTGACACACGGGTTTTTAATGTCATAAAATAGGCGTGTGTCATTGTTCGTGTGTCAAGAAAGGGGTATTTTTCTAGTAGTGTGAATTACCACCAAATTAACATCATAATAACTTATGAATTGTACCTCACTATAACCCCGCAATGGTGATTTATTTGTGTTTATCGATCATACTCATTCTATGGGAGTAGCTTTATAAGCGGGTTAACCAAATTCTATTTGGTTGGCCGTTAGGAATTTTGAAAATGCTTTTTTTTTAACTGTTGTATATTGTAGTATTTTCTATCATATGCTGTTTTTTTAAATGATACGACATTGGTTGTTACTCTAATCTAAGTTATCACACTTTAGAGTCTGTTTTTGGTAGCCTTTTAATAAGACTTTGAACCATTCAGGTCTAAATGCAGTATTCAGACTATTTGTTTCAACCTAAAAAAAGCTCTGAATGGAATGGTTAAGAGCTGAACCATTCCGACTTGGTGCATAGCTGAACCATTCAGCACTTAATCATTCAGACATCTTAATGATTCAACACTTAATCAACCAAACAGCCATCGTAATCATACTGGTAAGCCAGAAATAACACCCAACTTTGGGATGTACTTCTTCATACACACTAAATCGTAATATTATTCTTATTGCGCCTCCATTTAGGCAAAACGTATACCTTCATTGTTATTTTTTTTATAATCGACGTGTACATTTGTAACCTTTTAGACAAAGTAAATGATTGTACATAACATGTACTCTTGTGATTAAATACATAACATGCTACACATGATTGAACAGTTGTTAAAGCATATATATGATACACCTTTCATGTACTCTTGACCTCTTGTGATTGATAACACATGTATAGATAAAAGTATTATATCCCAAAAACACCTGTACGTGTTTTAGTTTTCATTGTAAGTGTATTGTTAAATTTTAACTTATATGTAACGCTCACAAGTTACATTCATCAATGTAAATATGTCAAAATAATAATGCTTTTATTGAATACTTGGAAGGATTACTACTGTGAAATGAAAGGAAAAGACAGTGCAGAAAGAGATGGGAATATCTGTTGAAATCTTTGAATGAAATTGGTTTGTTCTTGTTGTTTATGAATGTATGCGATTGGTTTTGATGGAGGGAAAATATGGAGGGAAGTTACTAGAAAGGAAGTTTTATAAACTTAACTTTCACACACTTTAGAAATACAATGTTTAGGCCTATATATACATAATGGATCGGCACATGTGATCTGACGCGGCCCTTGAATAAAACAGACGTGACCCTTAATGCTAATGTGTGACATATCGGTTCACACATAATGTTTTCTTAGACTTAGGACTTTGACATAATAAACCTAACATATGTACAAATATCAAATAACACATGTTTATAATAATGAATCAAGATTAATCTTCTAACAATCTCCCCCCTAATCTTGATTCTTGCACTTGTCTTTAGTCTTCACTTGAAGATGATCTTGAACGCTTCTTTGGGGGCAAAGCCGAGTCTTCCCATTCGGCTTCCTTGTTCTTGTAGTCTTCCATTGCTTCTTCGTTGATCTCCACTACCAACTCTCTTCCCTTGTACTTGAGATGATACCACTCTAACATCTCCAAGTAACGAACATACGTTTGCCTCAAGTTTCTTGTAATGTCCATCTTTGACACTAGGCTTGGCAAACCTCTTCCATATCCCATTGACATAGCCACTACTGTCCAATTTTCATCTCTTGTTACCTTCTCATAACCACCAAATACTTGTACCGTCTTGTAAAGATCCAACAAACATAGTGGATAACCCGTTTCGTCTCTTGGTGGGATTGGTGCTCTTCTTGTTATTTGTAAAAAATCTTTCACAAACCAATCTACGGTTCTCTCAAATTCTAATTCAAACTTTCTTTTGTATCTTTCAACCGTGCTAGTAATATGGATCAAATCCATAAAAACAATGCAATCTTGCAATTGGGATCCTTCGGTTGGATACATCACCGGACCTCTTTCCATAACACCTTCATATTGATCTTTGTTGATGGAATAGTCGTCAAAATGCTTGAAAATGGATGCTCTTTCTTTGTCTTCATTGGTTATACCCTCCATCTTGTCGTCTTCAAATCTAACCCACTTTCCTTTGTCTTTAGACCCTTCGAAATTCACTGATTTGATTCGGCCGTGGCTTGAAGCCATGCTACGGCTCTCTTCCTTTCCTTTCTTATTGACTTGATCATATGCGGGACACTTAAATGTGAAATGGCCATCCGATTCACAAATGCGACATAGTATAACCCTTCTAACCTCTTGGATAATAGGCTTCTTGATGTAACATACATCGCCTTCAAATTCTATCTCAAATCGCTCTTGTATTAATTTCTCAACACTCAATACATTCTTTCTAAGTGTGGGTATATAAAACACGTATTGAATCTTGTGCTCTCGTCCACAACTAGAAATCGCTATACTCCCTTTACCACGGAAATACTCGTTTCTATAACCTTTTGGGCAACCCTCTATACCAAATGAATTGTTCAATACAATAAACAAATTCTTGTTGCCACAACCGTGTTCTTGGCGAGTTAAACTAACAAACCACAAATCATTCCAACCCTTTTCATCACTACCCTTAACCATAAACTCGGTTTTACCAATTTTCTTAGGACAATTACGCCTATAATGAAAGGGTTCTTTGCACTTACTACAACACATGGTAGACGGATATTCGGGCACTTCTTTTTCTCCTTTGATTTGCCAATTGTACTCCGATTGTGCCTTCTTTCTTTTCGCTTCGGTATCCCTCACGGATACACTTCCACTTGATCCGATGTTGAACGAAGATAATTGCATATTAAGAGAGTCTCCCATACTCTCGTGGTTCGCCTTCTTGGCCTTCCATCTATGATTCTCATGATCATAAACTAGACTAGGGATTAGCGGTCCTATCCCATAACCGCCTTGTGTCCCCATCTTCACTGCTTCGTTTTCTTCTACATTGAACAATCCACAGGTTCTCTTGATCGTTGGCTCTGATGCCATGTTGAAATCTTTGAATGAAATTGGTTTGTTCTTTTTGTTTATGAATGTATGCGATTGGTTTTGATGAAGGGAAAATATGGAGGGAAGTTACTAGAAAGGAAGTTTTATAAACTTAACTTTCACACACTTTAGAAATACAATGTTTAGGCCTATATATACATAATGGATCGGCACATGTGATCCGACGCGGCCCTTGAATAAAACATACGTGACCCTTAATGCTAATGTGTGACATATCGGTTCACACATAATGTTTTCTTAGACTTAGGACTTTGACATAATAAACCTAACATATTTACAAATATCAAATAACACATGTTTATAATAATGAATCAAGATTAATCTTCTAACAATATCAGATGCCCTGCACTCTCATTCTATCCTCCGCCTTATATCTTGCAATGGTTCCTTCACAGATCCCACAATTTCTTTATGGGCCCTATAGACCGGGATGCCTCATTGTGTCAGGTGACTTAGATACATTGGGTTCATAACATGTTAGACGGTTCCCTTGGTTGGGTGGTCAAACCATGGATGATCGCTAACTTGGTCCTATGGTCGGACTAGGACCGTAAAAAAATTGTAAGTTGTAAGATGTGAACTTGGAACGCTATATTTAGAAAGTGGTGTGTCAACTATGTAAGCCTAACATCACCAGCTATGTTGATACAAATGAAGTTCTTAGATTTTGGTGTTACTGCTGTTTTGATTCATCAAATGAATAATATTAAAATTATATAAGTTATTAATTTATTAACGTCATTCATAATTTTGTGTTTTAATATTATTCTTTGTGTAGATGACTTCTATTAAAATGTTTAATATGGTACCACAAGAAAGTGAAGTTTATCATATCAGTAAACGATTAGTGTACACTCATAATAATGATCATTGTGTGATTTTGCAAGATACATCATACATCACATATTTGTTTTTTCAAATCTGTTAACATCTATATTGGGTTATTCTTAAGAATACAGTTGTTTGCGCAACTAGAAAAAAAAGGGCCCTCGAATATAAACTTACTAGCTGATTACCCCGGGAGGGTCCCGGGGTTAAAAATCTAATTTTACGTGATAACCTATTGCAAATGGCTTAAGTTCATAGTATTCTAATCAGTAATAACTCATATTCCCTAATCTAAAACCTAATTAGTAATCATCTAAAGAATCACTTATGTAAGCTGCAACTATTAAAAAACTCATCACATCTCTCTAATTTCTCACATTCTAATGGCTCTTATAATTCCTAACCTAATCAACTAAATAAACACTTAAGTTGGAAGTTGTAATTATTGCATCTCATTATGCCACGTGGCATAATCAAGAGATGGTTGAGGCCAACATTGAACGTCACGTCAGCAACTATCAATTCTTTCCGGGAGCGTCCCGGGGTTGAAAAATATAACCATTCTAATAATGCTAATACTAATAGTAATAATTATTACTCTTGTAATTAAATAAATAAAAAAATAACCTTGCTATAAGGTGACACCATGTGTTGCAGTGTTGCGCGATTCTTTCTCCTAACTTCTCTTGATGAAGTATACCTAGTAAAATTCCAATGATAACATGGTGATTGGGCTTATTTTCAACATCGTAGATAAGAACCTGGTTTAAAAGAAAAAACATGATTAATGAATAACATGAACACTTTGTGTGTTTTTTTTCCTGTATGAACGAAACCCCACAAAAAATAGTCGATTTTTCTCCGTTTTTTATATAGGACTATGGTACTCGTTGAAAAAGATAATAAAACGCTCGTTAATTTGGTATAATTTTTTTCTTTAAAAAATCCCGTATATAAAAGATATAAACGTTTAAAAATTATGAGAGGAAACATAAGAGAGAAAATTTTAAATTTATTTTTAAATTCCTTTTTTTTTCCCTAAAATAACTCAATTTAATTTAGGGTTTTATGTTTATTTTATTTTTATAATTAAAAAAGGAAATAGTTCAAAAACACTAAAATCTTTCAATTATGATGCCACGTGGCACTCTCAAGGAGAGGTTGAGGCCTCCATTACACGCCACGTCAGCATATACGTTTTCTTTTATATATATAGATAGATGTATAAACGTAAAATTAATAAGAGTTTAGACATAGCAAATGAGTTTATATGGGCCAAAGGTACAAACTAAAATGGTATTGGGTTAATTTAATTTAATTGGGTTAGTTTATTTTTGGATTATAAATGTTAATTGGTTTAAAAATGTTATTGCGTTGTTGAAGAAACACCAATCTAACAATATATATATATATATATATATAAGCACAAGTATATGAGCACGAGTAAAGACACGATTCTTATTGATAGACAGCGGGACAAATACAAGACTTCAATACAGGATTGTTACAGAGTTTCAACTATAATCTATCTTTCACAGCTATATGGTGAATTCTCTACTGCGGACTGGATCCTTTCTTCTTGTGACGAAGGGGGGGTATTTATAGGCCCCTGAGGTGGCCTGTGATTGGCTGTAGGGAGAATGACAGCCGGCTCGTACGATTACGACCGTTGTTGTCATTCGCGTTGTCGCTCTGTGATTGGTCCACGTGTCTTGTGATTGTCCTTTCTGTCCTTTTTAGTATCTCGTACCTGCAGGAGATCATGGAGCAGGGAATAGACGCCTCTGATTGGCTGTGTGTCCCTATCATTGTCGGGTGACGTCTGTCATGTATGAGGTAACGTGCGCCGGCTTCTGGAACTCCACACCAGCTTACTGCGTTGACGTGTATGTGAGTGTGGGGCCGTGCGCACGCGCGGGTACATATCTCTTCAAGTCCCCCTAGTCCAGTGTGTTGTATGCGTAGCGGGCGGGACGCTGGACTTAGTAGAAAGGAAGTGTTAATGCGGGGGCTTTTCGTGCTCTTATTTTAATTTGCTGCGCCTGCGTGCAGTGTTATGCAAGTGGGTGATCCGCGCACTTCAGTAATTAATGCACACATCAAAACTGTAGAGCGCGTAGCTGAAACGACAGGTTGGTAGCCGAAACGTCCCTGACAGTTGTACTGTGTCAGGGACGTGGTGGGCCCTCGCTGTTGTTTCATATGCTTTTTTCTCTCTCCTGATGTGATGTGTAACTTTTTCATTGGCTGTTTGTGCCACGTCCTAGAAACCGTCAATGACACGTGTTTCTACCCTATTTAATCCCTTTTTCCTTCGTCTTCCTTCACACCTTTTGCAGATTGTTTTGGCAAATTTCTCCCAACTTTTCAAAAATTGTTCTCATATTTTTCATTGTTCTTTAGTATCCGAAGGGTGTTTACGCTTTGATAAATGGAGAACATCGTGAATATTCCGAAGAAGAAGCGTAGGGGTTCTAGGAGGGCTGATGATGGTTCAAAGAAGGGCCCGCCGCATGCTAATGAGGTTACGGCGGTGTGGCTAAGGATGAGTTTAGAAAGTTCTGTAGGGAGTACGGGTTCTTTTCTTCGTTCGGTGTGGAGATACTTGCTCCGGACAAGACGATCCTTGAACCCCCTGTTGGGAAGATTGGTCTATATGCTGCTTATTTTAGGGATTGCAACTTTAGGGTTCTGATCACCAGATTCCTAAGTACTTTTGTACGGACGGTGGGTGTGCATGTTAATCAGATCCACCCTGGTCTGATGTCTCGATTGATGTTTTTCGAGTTCTGCTGTCATGCCTGTTTTGGTAAAAAAATATCCAGTAAGAATAACTTTGTATTCCAAATTAGTCAATGTGAGGTAGAGTGCTAAATGTGTGGAAATATGTTTGTAAATCAATAATATTCTGAGACGGTGTATCAGGATGTTTAACCAGTAAAAATATGGCAACTATGACTGGGATGGCTTAGGTTAGTTCCGGGATGGGCAGTTGTATCCTCAGGATGGACAGTTATATCCTCAGGATGGAACTGCTAGAAATGAACAAATAAAGCAATAAACAAGAAGAACAACATATGATCTACGAGGAAAGCCCTTGATCAATTGTAGATCGCCGGCATAAAACCTCGGGAGGAGTCTAGGCCCCTGCCTTGTTTTTTAATATTAATATGGTAAAAAGATACAACTTTGGATGAGTATGTGGACGAGTATGCTATGATTACAATGATTGTGCAAGTGTTTGTGATTAGCTAAGTGTATCTGAGTAGTCTATAGTGTAAACAATGTGCAAGTAGGTGTCCTATACTCGTCCAATACCCCCTTTATATAGTACATGAAGTTTACAAAACAACCCCACGAAATATGCTAAGTAGTTAAGGTCTTCAATGTTGCGTAACAGCCTCTTCAGGTGAACGTTGGAGTTCTTCAACAGAAAGTGGCCGTTGTTTAACGGTTTTTCCTTAGTTAATAAATGATCTAGCTGTTTCCTTTTTTATCGCCGATAATAAATGTATATCGGTTACATCCTTGACTTTGCTCAGACCTTGGCTCGTAACCTCCTCCATATTTAGCTCCTTTGACCAACTAATATAGATATTGGAGGTCAGTTTCAGGTCCATATTATAATGTAGTTGTACCTGCAATTATATCATATAAAGATAATTCGGTAGTCCATCCTTAGGATGCACAAATGTCATAACACTGTTTCATCCTGAATCCTGCTTAGTCCTTCACCATCCTGAGGATGTTACTCCAAAAGAGTATGAGGTAAAATCACCCTGCATCCATATAACAATAAGATAGTTCATTTTCAGGATATGCACATACTGCCACATCCTGACGTTAGTCAAGTCCTTCAGCATCCTGGGGATGGCATATTAGGGATGCGAGGTAAAATCATCCCGAGGAATTTCACCCACAACAATTGTACCCAAAAATATGTTACCGTTATTTTTAATGGTAAAAAATTTTTCTCAATCGATGGGTTTATCTCTCCAAGTTTCGAGATCTAACGGTTATTTTTCAGGCTATCTTTTCGTGATGACCGTTATGCCTCATCATATCCTGTTGCCTATATCTAGGCTTTCCCTTCTTCCTTTATAATCAACTTGGATTATTTGAAAAGGTAACTGCCTTTGCTTCTTTCTCGTTTTCTTTTCCTTATTCCTGAAAAAAGAAGTCTTTTAATTTAGTTTTTTTTAGAATGAGTAAGAAATTAACAAGGGCTCTTGGAATCGTTGAGATTCCTAAGGATTTCACAGCCTAAAACTTGATCAAAGATCCTGATCAAGAAATCTGTGCTTTTTATGATAAAGATATTCAAGCCCTTAAGGAATCAGGGGCTTTTCCTGATTCTGCCGTTTTTAGGCCCTTTGACCTAAATGCAAAGTCTGACTTTACTTCTTCCGTCTGGGTTTGCTTTTTTCTTTTTACCATTCCAGTTTGGCCTCAAATATCCATTTCCAGATTTCATCAAAGAATTCTTTGATGCGACAGGAATGGCTTTTGCCTAAGCCATGCCTGAGATCTGAAGGATCTTAATGCTTTGTGATAAGATCATTCAGACTCACGACATTAATCTTCAAGTTGGTGGCCTGCCATACATATATAAGTTAAGAACACATGGGTCAAACCGTTATGTTCTTCAACCTATAGATAAAGAACCTCCTCTGCTACATAACGTTGTGAGATCCGATAGGCCCTGGAAATCAAAATTCTTTTTTGTAAGGAGGGATTCCATTCCTTATGGGGATGAAATCCCTATGTCCTGGTTAAGAAATGGTAAATATGTTAGATACAAATAAGATAGTCACATCCTGAGGATGTTGATAATATTCTAAATCATCTTCATTTTGCAGGTGCTTGCTTCGCAAAACTTGTTCCTACTTTGGATGACGCTTTCATCAGACGTAAGGCAATACTAGAGCTACCTGTTTTAGCAAGGACTTTTGGGATAGAAGAAAGTTTTTCTACAAGTCATGCCACTGAGATGTCTGGTAAGTCATATCCTGAGAATATGTTTATCCTTGGTTTTTGTATTGACCTATATATGTTTTCATTTATTTCAGCAAAGAAGCCTGACTACTTTGATCTTGACGAGATTGAGAGTCAAGATATCAAGTCTTTAAAGATAACTTCTCCATCCAGCTCCAGGATGACAAGTCCTCCCCCTGCCCCTAAGGCTAGAGCTGCTCATTCTTCTAAGAAAAGGAAGGCTGCCAGCACTTCGACTCAAGAAACTTCTCCTTTGACGGCCTCAGTTATGATGCCATTTTGGGCAAAGTCTCTCAGTTTGTTCTTCAGGTACGTTACTTATCCTGAGGATAGTTATGGTTACTATTAACATGTAGTAGGGTTCGAGTACTTACCTGACTTCTTTCCTATAGGGGCATGAATACGTGATGAAGTCCCTGGATGATATGAACAAAGAGTTTGCTGATACTAAGGCCAAGCTTGAAGGCGTGAAGAAATTTGCTCTTGACAAGACCAAGCAGCTTAAGAAGAAACTAGGCAAGGTGGAGACCGAGCTGAAGGTTGTGAAGTCTGCTCAAGCCAAAAGCATGAGGGATCATGAAAAGGAGATGGAAGAATATAAACAGGGCTTGATGAAATCTGCCACCATTTCTGTCTTTCAAGCTAGGGTGAGAATGGCACTGCAGGCTAGGGATCCTAACTTCAAGATGGAAGATTGGGATGTGAAGGCTTGGCAGGAGAAGATTCTCAGCCTGGGCGGAAAGGAGGTGGCATCTGAGTTCGTCCCTGTTGCTGATTCTCAGGATGCTGGTAAAGAGACTGAGGTGACAGAGGCTGAGGTGGCAGAGGCTGAGGTGGCCAAGGAGTTTCAGGTCGAGGTTCCGGTTGTAACACCCCGCCCCTCTCATCACCAATATTGTCCGCTTTGCCCATCCAGAGCTCACGGATTTGTTTTTGGTTGCCCAAGTGTAAACTTCCCAGGAGGTCACCCATCCTGAAACTGCTTTCACCTGAGCACGCTTAACTGTGGAGTTCTCCTCTCATCCACTAACATTAAGCCCCAAAACGCGTTGGTGATTTAAGAGGCAAGACATTACTTATGAACCAAGGATTTCTCCTAGCCACGGCCGATGTGGGATTTTCCTAGGGTGTCACACCGTGGGCAATGAAGGATGAGATGACTAGGCCAGAGCCCACTTTTTATGATATTTGTTGGTTTGTGAACAGTTAAACGATTTCTTTTTATGTCTGTATGAACAATGAAAGCTTTTGGGGTGGAGGGATCTTGATTTTCAAGACGAAGCCCCAAATTCTTTTTCAACCCTGACTTTGAAATGCTGACCCCTGGTGGATGGGTCCTAGTTTAGGATGAAGCCAGGGGTTGGCATCATATTTTGACCATGATGCATAAATAATATAATAACAACCTTTTGACGCTATCAGCTTTGTGTTCTTCAATATTCTGCAAACATTAGCAAATGCCTAGTGTTATAAAAGAATGAAAAATAATACCTGACCTTGTTACATTCCATACGAGTCCTTCTCATCATCGGGATGGCCTTCATTATCCCGAGGATGTCTCCAGTTTCTTCTTCATCTTTGGGATAGTGATGCATCTTAAGGATGCATCTAGTTCTTTTTCCATCCTTGGGATGGTCTCGCATTCTGAGGATGTCCCCCAGTGTGATATCTTCAGAATAGATCTTATAATCTTTCATAAGAAAGAATTATGTTTTGATAATATCCTGCAAAGGAAGACTTTGTTATTATCCTAGCGACAAGGCCTTTGGTTGAACTGGGATCAAAACCCCTTTTGAAATAATCTTGGTGACAAGACCAATATGTAACATCTTGAAGATAACAGGTGAAAAGGCCTTTAAGAATAACTGGCGACAAGGCCCTTAGAAATAATTGGCGACAAGGCCCGAAGAGACGTTGAAAAACGCCTAACCATTTGAGACATTGAAAAATGTCTAAACCTTAAGAGCTCCATCGTATACCTCAAAGGTAATGAAATTGTCAGCCACTTTTACATGGACTGGTCCCACCATCCCGAGAATATACATGGGCATCGTGCACTCCAGGCGAGGGTTTCTAACCCAATACGAAAGGTGAAAACCTTTAAACCTTAGGAAGGTGTCGGACACTGTGACATCCATCACCCTCGCCTTTCATCTAATTGACAATTATAGTCCTTCAAATATTTCCATTATAGTCCTTGTAAGTTTCGTCGTTTTCAAATTTAATTTTAGAGCGAATTAAAATTTTATCATTTATATTTATTATTGGCTGGGTATAAATTTTAATCAAATGCGTATGTTGAAACGTATTCGTAAAAGATTTTATAAAAGAATTCAAGTTTTATAAAGTTTTAAAAACATTTTAAGTTAAGTTGGTTAACTTGGTTAGTTTTTATAAAGGAAAAACTAACTAAAAAAAACCTCATAAACTAACTTAGTTATAATGTAGGGACTAATTCTGTCAAATTTGAAACTTAATAAAAAGTTCCCCTCCCACCTGCACAACACGATTTTGCCGATCAACTGAGTCGCCGGCGGCGACTTTTCCGGCGAATTCAAAAGGCTCGTTTTTGACGTTTAAAGCTCGATTAAATGTTTCCCCAAATGTTTCTTCACCCTTAACTTCGAATACCCATCATTTAAACGTACGAAATCATGAGTATAATGGGTTTTAATTCGGATTTATCGGGTGTAACCGTCAGACTTTTAAGTTCGAATAATAACCGGTTTTGTTTATTACAACTATATAAATGGATCGTTCCATCCCGTTTCTGCTCATTTACACTTCCTAAACCCACTTTTAAAACAATCAAAACACATCTGGAAGGCCTCAAAATTGTCGACCAAAGACTCGGACTTGAGCATTCATTTTCGATCTCAACTCACTTTGTAAGCTCAAATTTTGTTGCCATTTTGTTTGTCATACATCCCTTGTTAATAGCCCTCTATTACAGATCGAAAATTATGTTTAAATCGTATTATTAGATTTAGGGTTAAGGTTAGGGTTCTTGGAGGTTTTATTTGGGGAAGATGATGAGTTTAAAGTATTGTATAAAGAAAATTTAGTTTCAATTAATTCAACAACCATATGTTCTGGTCTAGTGGTTGTGGTTGTTTGTTGTTAGCGAAGGAACCTGGGTTCGAGTCTGAGCAACCCCACAAGTTCAGCTTTTCTTTTTTCCTGAACTTTATATTATTTATTTATGCATTATATTTAAATATATATATATATATATATATATATATATTATATAAGTAGTGTCAATGGAAAAATTGTAGAGTAAATTTTGTTCCTGTGGATGGAAAGATTTTATTTTCAAAATTGGTTTCGTATATAAAGCAAAAGTCATTAAATTGTACAACTAAATTGATTTAGATAAAAAATATTTCGATGAGTCATAGGTTTTAAACACGATGTCGGATTTCAAAAATCAAGAATTTGTTCAGACGTTTTGTATAATAGGCTTCGAGTAATCCATAAAAGAAGTCATTCTTAATAGATTAAAACATTTTTATCGTAAATCATTTGTTACGCCAATAAATTGTTAAATAAAAATTTGAAATTTAGCAAATAAGTTTGTGGAAATAAAAGACTCTTTAAAATATATATATATATATATATATATATATAGGGGAAGTATCCATAGTAAACCCTCTAAAATGAGTAAACTCTAGTAAACCCAATGAGTGGTTATGGTTGATCCACATCACCACTAAGCATCTTCTTATTATTATATTATCAAGGTTATAAAGGTAATTTTGTAGAGAAGATATTTATTGAGGTTGATTTGATGGAGAGAGACTTGTACTACTAATCACTATCATCCTCTCTCTCTTCAACACTTTCTTATTATAACCACTATAATCCCCTCTTTCTTCACCACAATTACAAAAATCAGTATTACATCTCCATTAACCCCCCAACCCTCCATTATTACCTTCTCTCCACAATTACAAAATCAGTAAATCGATCCTCATTAATGAGATGGAATACAAAATCAGTATTACATCTCCATTAACCCCCCATCTAATCCTCGATCTGGAATCGTTTCTTAACAATGGTATACAAAATCTGATCCATAAGGTCGTCAGAGATCTTGTTTCCTTCTCTTGGTGGTTTGGTGAAAACGGTGGTAGATGGTGTTTAGTATTGGTGGTGGTCTAGTGATGTTGACGAGGGATTAGGTGTGGGTGTAAGGTGGAGAAGGACGGTGATGGTGACAGTACACAATGGTGATGGAGCCGTGGTTTTCAGATATGTGGTTTTTGTATGGTCTTGGTTTCTTTAATTTAGGTTTTTGTTACCGGTGGTGGTGAGAGGTTGCAGAGGGGTGATGCGGCAGAGGTGGTGAGATGTTGAAGAAAGTCATCTAAATTTCCATGTAAGTTTCTAGATTTATTTATTAAGTTTCAACATTTATTTATTAATTTCTTTGATTTAGTAAATAGAAAAAAATATTATTTGTTTTGTTTATTGTTTTTTCTAGTTACCTTATTAGTGAAGGATTGAAGGTTTTGATTTTGTATTAGTGCTACTGATGAATCTATAACATTTATTCTTGATATAAACAGATTGAGATGTTTTTGTATGGGGATAGTTTGTTTGCACACCATGTGTTTGATCAAATGCTTGAATGAAAAAAAAAAAAAAAAAAAAACTTATGTTAACCTTTTTTATTTTTTTTATTATTATTATGTTCTTTATATTAGATTGGATGTTAAAAAGATCATCTTTTTTTGAATTGGGTAAATGTGTTTTTATTGAATATTTTTGGTTTAAGGTTTTTTAGTTCTGAATTAGGAGCTAAATCTATCCCAATTAACATGTGTTAAGGTTTAGTTAACATGTGTTAAATAGAAAATGTGTTTTTATTTTCTTGGTATATCTTTTGATTTTTCTCTACTAATTTTTACTTTATATTTCTTGTATATATGCTATTCTGTGTGAAGGTTTTGATTTTTTGTATTAATGCTTACTGATGTGTCAGGGTTCAATTAACATGTGTTAGTATATGCTTAACTAACATGTGTTATCCTTTTTGTAGGTGAAGAGATGTTTGTGTTAAGATGAAGATGGGTACCAAGAACGAAGCATAGCAAGATTTTTTTTTATGTTGTTAGGATAGTTTTTTTATCATTCATAAATAATTATGTTTACCTTTTTAAGTTTTTTACTTTTGAATAGATTCAAATTTGGAGATCCATGTACTTTGTTTTTGTTACCACATATGTACTTTAGTATGTTTCTAAAAGACATACATATGGAGATCCATGTAGCTTAAATTTTTAGGTCGTGTATCCAAAAAAAGACATATATGCGTTAGTAGGTTTCTAAAAGACATACATATGGTTGTTAGGTAAATAAAACATGAGATCCTTATCAAACTAAACTTGTCCCACATATATACGTTAGTAGGTTTCTAAAAGACATACATTTGGTCGTTAGGTAACTAAAACATGAGATCCTTATAAAACCAAACTTGACGTTTTCTCAAGCTACCAACACATGTTACCAAAACATACACAAGTCATAATGCATATGTTAGCAAACACACAGGTCACAATGCATGTGTTAGTAGAGGGGCAGGAAGGTGTAGTCTTAATGTTTTTTTAACATGTTACTGATGTGTTAATATGTGTTTAATGATTCCAACTAACATGGTTTAAAGGTCTCATGTGGCATACGTTATTAATATGATGTTCAGAAATTAACATGATAATTATTTGAGTTTAACTAATTTACTAATTCAATATATAACATGTATTAAGGTTTTGATTTTTTTTGTATTGGTGCTTACTAATGTGTCAGGGTTCAATTAACATGTGTTAGTGATGCTAACACATGTTAGTATATGCCCAATAACACGTGTTAGGGTTCAATTAACATGTGTTAGTGATGCTAACACATGTTAGTATATGCCCAACTAACACGTGTTAGGGTTCAATTAACATGTGTTAGTGATGCTAACACATGTTAGTATATGTCCAACTAACACCCAAATTGACCCAGTTAACATTTACTAGTTACAAATGTTTAATTATTAAAAATAATTAATGTAGGAGGTTCTATGAACAACCACCGGACTTCAAGCCGGCTACTTCGCACAAGGATCCTTATCAAACCAAACTTGTCCCACTTACCGGAAATGACGTTTTCCCAAGCTACCAACACATGTTACCAAAACATACACAGATCACAATGCATATGTTAGCAAACACATTGGTCACAATGCATATGTTGGTAAAGGGGGAAAGACATGCATATTTTACCAAATCTTACACAAGACAATACACATATGTTAACAGTGTACTAATAAATATGTCACCTACCATAAGTTTGTGGTCAAAGTTTACTAATACATATGTCACCAAACTATTAAACAAGACATGCAACTTCTTTACTAATACAAAAGGTCACTGCATTCGTGGGTAGATGACATTAACGTAAGCAATTAACATAAGTAATTAACATAAGTTAAGAATTTCGGTAGACGGTATTATTAAAAATAACACTTGCTTAGCAAGTGGGTCACCAGCCACCTCGTCGCTAATACTCCCTTTGTCGACCGGTTTGCCTCTTTCCCTCCTATTAAACAAAAATACACCGGTATTCAACATATGATAATAGGCATTTTTGTGATGAAAATAGAATTCTGCTGGACAACTCTATAACTTACAAATTAGCCTCAGCTACTTGCTTCATCACGTAGGCCCCATTCAACAAACATTATCAACATATGCAAGCTACAAATTAACACAAGATAGCAAAATTATTAACACAAGTTAGCAAATTATTAACATAGGTTAATTTGTAAGGGTTTTCAATCTATCCATTATAACAACACACCAATCCATGGACACAAAATATCATCATCACCCAATCCATGGACACAAAATAATTAGCGAAATTATTAACACATGTTACCAGATCTTTTTTTCTTCTGTATTTAACATCTCAACCAACTACTTTTATGCATTTTTATCAAATAAATCAATAATCAGGAATGAAAATCCCCCAAAATCGTATATATTATAACCATTTTGTTTATGTTTCAACACGCGGATTTGAAACAAAACATAAAAGAAGCACCAAAAAGCAAATTCCCATATCAGTTTTGAAACAAAAACATAAAAAAAACAAACGAGCTTACCACTGTACATTGATCCCATCTCAGATCACGATCAGTAACACCATAATCCTCTCTGATCTGGATCAGTAACACCATAATCCTACACCCAAACCCCCAAAACATACCTGCCATGAAGCTTATTCAACAGGGACGATAAAGATGATATAGATGAAAGGGAGTTTTGATTTTAAATTATGAAGCTTGTGTGACACACAAAACGATGAAACAAAGCAATAACCTAGAAATAACATACCTTGAAGATGAACGATGAGATTTCAGGTTACTATTCAACAACAGGCTCCATGTGAATAACATACCTTCGATCTGGGTGCTTAGATATAGGAATCATATTGTATGGTGGTGGTTAGATGGTGCTATGGTGGTAAGGGATAGAAGATGGTTATGGTTGGGATTACAGAGAATATAGAGAGAGAAGAGGGATAAGATGCAAAGATCTTATATACATAGAGAGAGAAAAGAGACTTTAAATTGAAAATATAAAAATATAATATAGAAGTAAGAGAGAGAGTGTGACATGATAGGACAAAGCCAAATACCATCTTTACCCTTATTGCATTATAATATAATAAAAGAGTCATTGGTTTAATCAAAAGGTGGGACCATGATTCACAACCATTGATCATGCTTGATCAATGGTTGTGATAGAGTTTATGGAGTTTACTCAAATATTTAGAGTTTACTCTAGAACCATCCCCTATATATATATAGGGGAAGTATCCATAGAAAACCCTCTAAATTGAGTAAACTCTAGTAAACCCAATACTAGGCCATGGTTTGTCCACATCACCCACAAACATTACTTACATATTATATTAGCAAGGGTATTCTAGACAATTTAACTTTCTTTCTTTTCACTTTCCTGGCATATGTCACCTCCCTCTACCTATATATTTCAATTCTCTCTCTTTCTCTCAAAAACAACAAACTTCTCTCATAAACTAGATCTAAATCTTGCTCTCTTTCTCTTTTCTCTCAAAGTCACCAGGAAAATGAAGCCACCATCGAAGGTCTCTAATAAACCTAGCTTATCAGACAACTAGATCAACGAAGGTGACGGTCGAGTACCATCATCTACCTTTACCACCCAAAAAAAAAAAAAAACTAGAAAATAGGTAATCACATGTTTTAGATCTACAAAGAAGAAAGCTTTTGATGGCAAGCTAGGCATCTGGATCTGCATATGAGGTTCATTTTAATTTTTTATTTATTGTGTTTGAATTGTGTAGATCTAGTTTCAAAGATGAAAGGGCAAATTTGGTGATTTTAATGGCTTTAATTGTCTGGATCTGGCTTCGATGATGTTGATAACACACTCCAAAGCTAAATGTTCACAGAACCTTTCATCATTCTTACTTAATATTGTTTATTTTAATTATAATACTATTATACCTTTTTAAAAAAAATATTATCCAAAAAAATTATAGTATCAATCATTAAATTCTATAAGAATCATACAGTTGTTAATGGGGATAATGATTTTATAATATATAAACAATTTTTGGGATAGTTTGTTCGCACACCAAGTGTTTGATCAAATGCTTGAATGAAAAAAAAAAAGTTATGTTAACCTTTTTGATTTTTTTTATTATTATTATTATTTTTTGTTTATGTTAGATTGAATGTTAAAAAGATCATATTTTTTGAATTTGGGTAAATGTGTTTTTATTGCATATTTTTTGTTTTAAGGTCTTTTAGTTCTGAATTAGGAGCTGATTTTATCCCAATTAACATGTGTTATGGTTCAATTAACATGTGTTAAATAGCAAATGTGTTTTTTTATTTTCTTGGTATATCTTTTGATTTTTCTCTAATAATTTTACTTTTTATTTCTTATATATATGTTTATTCTGTGTGAAGGGTTTGAATTTTTGTGTATTGGTGCTTACTGATGTGTCAGGGTTTAATTAACACCTGTTAGTGATGCTAACACATGTTTGTATTGCCGCCTACTGATGAATCTATCCCAATTGACATGTGTTAGGGTTCAATTTACATGTGTTAGTGATGCTAGCGCATGTTAGTATATGCCTAACTAACATGTGCTAGGGTTCAATTAACATGTGTTAGTGATGCTGACACATGTTAGTATATGTCCAACTAACACCCAAATTGACCCAGTTAACATTTTATAGTTACAAATTTTTAATTATTGAAAATAATTAATGTAGGATGTTATATGAACAACCACCGGACTTCAAGGCGGCTACTCCTCAAAAGGATCGACTAGAGATGGAGTGCTAAGGATTGAAACATGAAGCCGAAGATGCCTAATAAGGAATGAAGCATAACGCCGAAGATGACTATTAAAGAATGAAGCATAATGTGTTTTTTATGTTAGTTTATGATAGTTTTGTATCATCTTTTTAATTGTTTAGATTTATATGAAATTAATTTGTTACACTCAATGTCGATTGCAATAAAATTTTATATACATGTGTTCTTTTATGTTGTTATACTAGTCCAAAATTAACGTGATAATTATTTGAACCAGTTACACGTGTTAGTTATGTCTGTGAAATGAGTTTGTTTGAAGAGACCAAGTAACATGTGTTAAAGGGCTCGTGGGCATACGTTATTAATAAATCTGGATCTTTATATTAATATGTGAAAGAAATTGTAGAGAGAAAGGTGGAGAAAGGAGGTGGAGAGAGGAAAAGGTGGAGAGAGGGTGTTGGTGAAATGAAAGATGGAGAGAGAATGCAAAAAAGTGGAGAGAGAAGATGAAATGATGGAGAGAGAAGGTAAAAAAGGTGGAGAGAGGAGATGGATTAATGGACAAATCTACCCTTTTCTTAATATAATATCAATTAATGGAGAGTATTTTAGTCAAATGGTGGGACCATGAATCACAACCATTGATCATGCTTGATCAATGGTTGTGATAGAGTTTATGGAGTTTTCTCAAATATTTAGAGTTTACTCTAGAACCATCCCCTATATATATATATATATATATATATAGGGGAAAGTTAATTTGAGAACACCTATATTTCGTGCGAACCGCGAGAACGCCATCTAAAACCATTCAAATCAAAATTTTCTTTTTACACTTATCTTTATTACTAAAATACAATTCCAAAAACACAATTTACGCGTAAAAATTTTAACGTATACGGAAATAAATTGTTTTTACACATGTGTAAATTTACTGTTTTGTACATGTGTAAACTGTTTCATTTACACATGTGTAAAAAGTTAATTTGAAAGTGTTTTTGCAAGAAAAGATGAATTATTTGGAAAGGAAAATTCGTTTTTTAATGTTGTATTTTGATTATAATTAGGTTTGTATTGAAAAAAAATGATTTTGATTGGTTTTCTCATTTGTTCTCACGGTTCTCGCGATATTTAGCGTTCTCAAGATAACCCTCCCCTATATATAATATATATATATATATATCTGTTATAGTTTGTGAAATTCCCAAGTGATGAAAGTTTGACAAAATTCAGTACTCTTTAGCTTTGGTGCTACAGTATCTCCTATACATAGATTATAAGGTTACAGTTTAAACAAGGATCTTAAAATCTCGAATGTGATGAAATTTTACGATTGATGGTATCTTCAAAATATACATATATATATATATATATACCCACATAAATAAAAATGTAGGGGAGGGGGGGGGGGAGTTTAAAATAAAATGGCCAGAAACATCAAAGATAATAAATTTAAAATATGTAACATGATGTAAAGGGAAACATATGATTTGGGTTAGATGTTAAAAATAATTAGACTTATGGGTAACATTATAAGTTTGTAAAATGAATTAGGATTGTGAAACCCAGAAATGATTCATGAAGTTTAAGCTAATGAGGGAATTATATAAGAAGAAAATATATTTGAATTGTAAAAATTTTGAAATTCAAAACTTAGATTTTTATATGGGAGTGAGGGGGTATAAATGAAAATGAAACACGAAGATTGTAATATCTAACCCCGAATAAACGAAAATGTTGGCTTATCAAAACAAATCAGGTCTAAGCCCAACGAATTTGCCCTAATAATCTAGAAGTACGTTAGGATTGTACCAAGTAAGTGAAAGAGAGTAGGCAAGGCCAAGTTAGGCTAAGAATAAGGATGAGGATAGGATAGAGATAAGGATAAGATAGAGCTACAAGTAATCGAAGCAAGTACTGGTTAAAGTCCTAAGGTTATAGACTAGATTATTTTTCTAATAACCTAATTCCCTATAACCATGGCTCTGATACCAATCTGTAACACCCCAACCGATGGCGGAAACATCGAGGTGTCACGTATGAATGATTGTTCAGTAGCTCATGGTAATACATAAGTTTAAATAATCCTTTATTTCATTACAGTATTGAATTACATTAAATGTCTTGAATGAAATCTAATACATCCAATAATTAAACAAAGCTTAAAACTTCAAATATCCTCTCATGCTAGCTCTAGACTTCAAGCATCAGTATTTCCTGTTGAGTTTGGAAAATATGGGGGGTGTCAACTAGAAGTTGGTGAGAATACATAAGCCATGTCAAGCAATTAAGTTTAAGAATAATAAAATCTTAGCAATTCATATGTCTATCGTAAGTTTAAGTCTGCATGAATAAACATGAAGTATAGTATGCACATAATCAAACCTCCGACAAGTTTAGGTCCATCCCGTCATCCACGGTTCACCTTAATATCACGTTGGAACGATAACAATCACCCGCGCTCCCCATAAAAGATGGTCAACGAATCTAGGTGGGATTGTCAATCCAATAGATCTATTATTGAGTATCGCCGGCTTGGCCATAGCTAATGATTATGTAAGTTGAAGTTTAAGTCTAACAATAGTTGTCCAAGTCATGAGGCATTAAAGTTTACAACTAGACATGTATGTAGAATTGCTTAAGTATAAAGTTTCAAGTATAAAGAATTGCATAAACATGGTTACGTAAACTCACCTGAAATTCACCGTGCAAGTACTAGCAAGTAGCAACAAATCTGAACTTGGATAAATTGAATTCTTGTATCCTATTACAAATAAACGATGCCTTAAATTCTAATGCAAATACGCTTGTTTCGTTTCTTGGTTGTAAAGATAGTTGATTCAACTACCTAGACCCGTATTGTAAACAATACTCGTCTTAAAGTATTTATAACTTAACGAACCGATAGGATTTGGTTTTGATTTCTTGAAAGTATGCTCGTATGTATCGTTATATATAATGTTCAGATTCACTGCTTGAAACTAATTAGAAAGGAATATTTAAGATATTGAAAAAAATAATATGTGTGACTTGGTTCGCGTTTTAGTTTGTTTGGAGACCGGACAATATATGTATTTATTTATTTATGTACGCTTTTATATCACGACGAAGTAAAGTTTGAGTAGCGTTTATTTTGTAGAACATAGCTTCTTTGTACAAGATTATAGTTATAATTATGTAAAAATTTAGGCAGAGTCTCCTCTGTTTTTGTGAGAAACCAGACAATGCAAGTCGTCTATATTTTTCCCAAAACATCAATTGTCCAAAACCGCAAAACGCAATAAAATTTAATCAAGTCTTTATATGTGACAAAAGTTCAAGTTATTAAAACTATGACACAACGATGAAACTATACTTTTTGATAAATAACATATATATTCCAACATTTCATTGTCGTCATAATAATAAGCGTAATTATATATATATATATATATATATATATATGTGGTTTGACGCTTGATAGTCGATGTTCCAAAACTAAGATAGTAAAGCGACTAGTTAAAATAAACATTTACAATTATATTTCGCTAAATAGTATGTTCGTTTATATATATATATATACACACGTCTCAATTAACCATTTTTCTTTTATCGCCTCATTATTACTCTAAGCTTTTTATTACAACAAGTCGGTTCGGTTCGTTAGTTTTATACAAGGGAAGTATGTTTAATTACATAAGTATAATTAAAATAATTAAAACAAAGGCACGGCGCGCGTTATACCTTCCTGTTATTCCAACTCGCGAACCGACACGCACCCGCCTCGAATCAAGTTGACTGATCTGACCCGGCTTGACCGTTGACTGGAGTTGACCAGCCTTGACTGTTGACTGGCGTTGACCAGATCTGGAATATTTGACCAACGCTGACTCGTTGACTCACGTCTTGGCAACCCGAAAAGAAACTGAACCACCTTCGACTGTAACCTATTAACCCGATCCCGAGCCTTGAACAACCGGCACCACAGCCACGCCACATCTGCCGAACATCTGATAAAACTGGAACTAACACCGAGAATCACCACCACTTCAACTGACATCCACTGTGAGCCGCCAACGAGCATCACCGCTGAACCAACAACCAACCGGAAATAACCTCATTCGAAACTCCCTTGGTTAAAACAAGACATACCAGAAACAGAGGCACCATATTATGGGTTTTGAAATGAAAACGGGGTGGATGTGCTGTGGGGGACCCTGCCATGTCACGGCGGCCGGAGTAAAGGACGAACAGGAAGAGTAGTGGTGGTACGATGTGAACGAAAAGGAAAGGGGTAGTGGTAGCAGGTGGTGTTGTTGCTTTATGTCGGGGTTTTCCTAGTCCCCGATGATGTTGAATGACTGAGAGAAGGGGGTTTTCGCTGTACATTGACTCGAGTGATGACCGATGCGTGAGGAGGAGAGTTTGGGTGGCTCGGGTGTCGTTTGCTGCTGCTGCTGTTTGCTTCAGGGATGGTCTGGTCGGGTGGTGGTGGTTGCCGCCGCTGATCTAGGGCGGAGGGAAGGAGGTTCAAGGTGGGGGTTTCGGTGGTGGTTTGAATGACTGGTAAGGATTATGGTTGCCTTGTGTGTTTGTAGAGAAATGCAAGGAAGGAATAAGGAAGAACCATGTGGGCTAGGGTTTGTAAGTTGTTAGGATGAGAAGGAGAAGGAGAGTTTATATAGGTAGGGTTAGGTGCGGGTTTGGTGGACACCGCGTATACGAACCCGTTAGTGTCACGTGTCTCGTTTAGATTCGACTCGCTTAACTCCTAGATAATTATTTCACGTAACGTATACATGTAAAACTAATTAAATCAAGTATTAGGAATGTATAAATATTTATATTTGTTAGATTTAAAATCTAGTAGTCGTTTAATACCGGGTCTATTCTCCTGTGTCGCCATATAGCATAATTAAATAATTTAATTTATTATGCATAAATAAAATAAATAAAAAAAAAGTATTTCTTGTTAACTAGGTAATATTGTTAACGAATTTAAACAGGTTACATGAAGATAATATAATATTTTTTTTGTACATCTAAAAATAGTCGGGTGTTACAATTTCCTATTAGTATTCTATTACATTATAGGTTGAATTTCTCAGAATCCCATTACTTAGCTCACGACCGCTTAAGTTGGATTTTGATCGCTTTCGCAAACTGTGAGTATATCTTTCCCCTTTTTCATGCTTTACACTTTTGGGGTGACTCATGTATGCTTATTACTTCACTCACTTAATCATGTTTTATCATATATTCACAATCGCAATTCTTGTATGTGTTTTACTTGTTGATTCGCTGATAGTGTGTACTTATGACCTTAATCATTAACCGCTGGGCGGCCTAGCATAGCAATAAATAGTACTTGATTATTGTTATGTGTGAACGATTATTCATCGCCTACTATGAGCGAATACTATATATATGTGACTCCTTAATTCATTGAACAAAGGTTTGATTTTGGGTAGCATTTGTACATAGCTTGAACACTAAATTGTAGACAGTATAACACGTGAATTGCGAAACTCTTTTTCTACTATATGTATTCAAACAGGGTATGCTCACACAATGCATTTTTGTATTGACATATACTATTTTCGTACATGTTTCAGGTTATTTATGAGATGACTTTTAAGCTTTTGGAATTTTTTACTTAGATTTTGGATTCATTGTATTTCAGTTTTAGTTGTCACTTTAGAATCATTGTATCTTGTATTTTTCTTTCAATGTAATAAACTACTTAATCAATATATCAAAATTTACACTTTTAGTCCATGAGCTATTGAACAATCGTCACTACGTGACACCTCGATGTTTCGCCATCGGTTGGGGTGTTACAGATTGGTATCAGAACCATGGTTATAGGGAATTAGGTTATTAGAATGTCGTTTAGCCTAGTCTATAACTAAGCTTACTTTCATGAGTCCTCTCGTGTATATTCCTCTTTATTTTTATATTTTCTTTCTAGGTATTTTTGCTATGATACTTTCTCGTTATTCTTTCGGTATTTTGCTTAGAAAAGAAGACACTCATATTTCACAAATGAAACGATATCACCAAGTTAGGAGTGGTATCCTGTGACATCCGTCACCCTCGACTTTCATCTAATTGACAATATTAGTCCTTTAATTATTTCCATTAAAGTCCCTATAAGTTTCGTAGTTTTTAAATTTAATTTTAGAGCGAATTAAAATTTATCATTTATGTTTATTGTGGATCGGGTATAAGTTTTGATCAAATGCGTAACGCATTCGTAAAGGATTCTATATAAAAAAAATAGTTTTATAGAGTTTTAAAAAGTTTTAGAAACTTTTAAACTAAGTTAAGTTAACTTAGTTAGCTTTTATAAGAAAAAAACTTAACTAAACTTTGTTAATCTAACCTAAAGAAACCTCAGGGGCTTAAAGTGTCATCATGCATAATGTAGAAATTTTAAATCCACTGAAAAACGGGTTCCCAGGCCTCCGACCAGGTTTGCCGGACCGGAAGTAGCTCCGGCGAAGTTCCGGTGGGCATTTAAACGATTCGTATAACGCGTGTAACTGCTGTCTTGAATCGCCATTCGTTCCCCATTAATAACGAGTTTTTGGCCATTAATGTGTCATTAAACGCGTCATTTTTGTGCATTAATCGGGTTAGGTTATAGGGTAACCGTCGCAGATTTAGAATCATCACAACCTATGCGTTTAAATCAAAACAACTATAAGTTAATGAATTCTTTAGGATTCTGCACCTTTAAGCAATGTAAACCCACGAAAAGTACCTTTCAAATCGTGTCCAAAAGCTTTGATGATCGACCCAATGTGCTCGGCTGAAAAACCCCTCTTTTTGAAGCCAAAATGTTATTGTAAGTACAATTATTTGTTGCCGTTTTGTTCATCGTGATAATCTGATCAGAAACCCCATGTTTTCTGAGTTGTTTCGTTGGTGAATCAGATTATTAAAATCAAGGTTAGGGTTAGGGTTCTTAGGTTGAATTGGGGAAGAAGATGAACTCTACTTATTGTTTAAATATAATCTGATTCAATCATAATAACAAAAGCAATGGATGGTCTAGTGGTTGAGTCCTTTGGCTTCTGGATCACAGGTCACGGGTTCGAACCCTTGCAGCACCACTTTCCTTTCTTTTTATTTTTTCAGCATTTCCTCCTTATTTACAATTATTTGATTAATTATATATAATACATAAATATCTTAGAATATTCATAATAAATTCGCTTTTGCTCCAAAAATTATAAAAATTTAGGTGTAGCTTCTTGATACTTCATAGAAAATTGTCATATTTTTAGTTTTCTGAAAAATATTTATTTTCATGATTTAATTAATTTAAATTGTTTTAATCATAATTAATTGATTAAAAATTCATTTTTAATGATTTTAATCTCAAACTTTTTGGGTAATTATTTCTCATCATCATGAACTAATAGAAAAATTATTGGTTCAGAAAACATTTATTTTTATTAATTTTATTATTTTTAATCATTTAAACATGATTTAATCTCGTTAAATCAGTTTTAAATATAAATAAATTTATAAAAATTATGGGAAAATTATTTCTATTACTTTACATCAGAAAGTATCCAATTTATATAAAAATAGCATTTTTGGATCATGTCTTGAATTATTAGTTTTATTTATGTTTAATTAGACATAATTAATTATATATTTATTTACATTATCCAACGTCTATTTTATAAATATTTTTCTTATAAAATAGAGATGTCCTTACGTTCGAAAGTCTTTATTATCATTAGTTTGGATCATGGTGTATTCATAATTATTTAATCAAATGTTTATGATTAATGTATTTATTTACAATAATTTAGTTAAAGTAATTAATTTAATTAATTTGTCATAACTATTCAAAACATATTTTTTTATCTAAATATTCAATAGGTAATAATTATATTATTTAAACCACATTTACAACCTTTCATATATTATTTGTGATATACAACTTTTACATTAACGCGACTTATCATAAAAACTCTAATTCCCTAGATCGACTTAGCAAACCTTAATGCCTTAGACCCCTAGTTACCTTAGACTTTTTTAGACATTTCCTTATTAGTATGCTTACACATTATAGGTTGAATTCCTCGGAATTCTCATTACTTAGCTCACGACCGCTTAAGTTGGATTTTGCTCGTTTCGCAAACTGTGAGTATATCTTTCCTTTTTTACTATTTTACATTTCGGGGTGACTCATGTACTTACTATCAAGTTTATATTTCCTTTTACTAAAATAGCAATTCTTATGTGTGTTTGCTTGTGTTATTTTGTGTATCTATGACCTGTCAAATCATTAACCGCTGGGCGGCCTGGCATTTCAATGAATAGTACTATGGTCTATACCCTTGTGACTCTGTTGAGAGTCCTCGTCATTGCTATGTATTACAATACTACTAGCGCATACTATATATATCTGCTTTCTTCTCTTAGGGTTGATTTGACCCGGATACTACTTATTACATAATTGCAAACAGTATACGACACATGAATTGCAAAACACTTTTCTACTATATTTATTTAAACAGGGTATGCTCACCAATACAATTTTTGTATTGACCAAAATATTTTGTACATGTTTCAGGTTGTTTTGAGATGCATTCGTTAAGCTTTCGGATTTATATTTAGATTTTGATTCATTGTATTTCAATTTAGTTGGCAGTTAGAATCGTTGTATTTCATTTCAATGTAATAAATTATTTAATCAAAGTATTCAAATTTGCACTTTAGTCCATGAGCTATTGAACAATCGTCACTACGTGACACCTCGATGTTTCCGCCATCGGTTGGGGTGTTACAGATTGGTATCAGAGCCATGGTTATAGGGAATTAGGTTATTAGAATGCCTTTTAGCCTAGCCTATAACTAAGCTTACTTTCACGAGTCCTCTCGTTTATATTTCTCTTATTTCCCATTATTTTCATTCAATATATTTTCGTTATGATTATTTCTCGTTATTCTTTCGATATTTTGCGTGGCGAAGAAGACGCTCGTATTTCACAAACGAAACGATATCATCAAGTTAGGAGTGGTATCCATACCTTGATGATTAGTTTCACTCCTCTATATGTTATTTATCTTAGGAATATGTCTTTGAGATAGGAGTGACATCCACACCTTAAAGAGTATCTCCTTCAAAAAAAAAAAAAAAAAACAAAAAACAACTTAACCACTAAGCTGGGAGTGATATCCTTAACTTAGTGATTGGTTTCATTCCACAATCGTTTTCAATTTTGAAATACATCTTTGAGTTAGGAGTGAAATCACCTCTCAAGGATCTATTTCCACATCTCGTTGATTATGAATTTTCTTAAATATTGGTAATCTATTCGTATTACATACGTGGATTTTTTTTATTATTCATGTCATTTTAAATCTTGGTCTTTTAAAAACACCTTAGATTTACACATACTTCGTGAAATGGTTTCATTTTGCATTTTACAAACTTGTATTGCCTCTTTTAAAGGTCAAATGTAAACCTTTTGTTTTCATATGACGTATCCAATATATGTTTTCGGGAAAAATTGGCAACTAACAGTAAGCCTTATAACATTTCTCAAACTTGACATCTCAAAAATGTGTATTTACGAAGATTTTTCAAATAAACCTGTTTTAAATCTAAAACACACTTCGACTTCTAAAAAGTTAATCTCATGCATTACTACTATTCTTTCAACTATATCACAAAGTTCTAGTAAACTGCGAAAATTTATCTTTTACACTTGTACTCTTTCAGTCGCAAAACTTTTGGTCTAACAAAATATTGGACATATCCTTATCAGAATGTTACTAATTGTCTTTTATCATATAATGCATACATGTAAAACTAACTAAATTTAGACCCTTATGTCAGTAGACTATACGTCTGTTTTGCGTACTCTCATTTGCGTAAACTTTATTATTTTATTCTTGCACCACTTTATTCATAGTTATTTCTAACACGTTCTTTGTGATTATTTTCACATTGACTATTTGCATTAATTCAACTCGTTTATTTTCATTTTGTGCAATTGTGCGATTTACTCGATTTATGTTATACTATTCTTTCAGTCGGAAATTTTATACTATACTTATATACTTACTTGAACGGATATTTGGTATGCATATTTTCTTTCCTGTTTTGAGCAAAACCCTGTTATACTTACATTATTTTGTTCATCATCATGGCCAATGAACATACTAGTTGATAATTCGTATGAGATCTAAGCCAGTGACCACGTACGACTCGGGTTAGAATATTCCAACCCGAGGGGAACGGTGAAATTCTCTGAGTTTATCAATATAGGTGTTTAGAGCAACGATGTGAACAGAAATTTGCCGGTTAAGGGTGAAACCCGAAAGGGAAGAACCTCTAACCATGCCTTACACTTACATGTTATTCTCATTACGGTTAAAGGGTAAACCGAAAGGGAAGGACCTCTAACCATGTCATGATTGAACATTATTTCATTACAGTGGCAATTATGTGACACCCGGCAAATTCTGGTTAACAACGTTGTCTAGATGAAAGTCTACCTTAGCGAGTCACGCGTATATTGTACTTAACTGGGTTAGTTAAGTCGGGTTATGGTTCGGGAACTATCGGTTAGTCTAGAAGATCATTGGATGTTGGTCTAGAGGTTCATTAGATGTCAGTCCTTAACCAAGTGTACAAACGGTGACGATTTGTAGGATCGTCAAGGCATACGGAACATACAAGTCTCGAGTCCCGGGAATTGGTGAACGAGTGTGAATATGTGTATTTACAAGTGTTATGTGTTTACAATCATTATGTGACTTGTCGGTATGTGAATATGTGTTAACATATGTTAAAACGGGGTTTAACGCGCAAAACACACGGAACAGGCCCCTATAGGCGATTAGGATGGCCCAATCGCCTATAGGAGGGGCGATTGGGGGACCTTAGGGGCGAGTAGGGGACTGATCGCATGACTGTTCATGCGATTAGGCCCCAATTGCATGAACTTACATGCGCTTAGGCTTCCTGATCGCGTGTAAAGCTGCATAATCGCGTGTTACGTGCTGGACGACTAAAAACGACTATAAATACCATACTTGACCTCATAAACTTCATTATACAAACCCTAGTCGTCCCATAACCTGCCCCAACACACACACAACCTCTGGAACGCGATTTTTGATCAAAACACAAGGTTTCAAGCTTAATCCATCATTCTTTCACAAATCTAAGGTTTGGTTTCCATCCATGAATCTTTATAAACGTTTTTAATCAATCCCTAATGGTCCAGACCTGTTCTAAAACGGAAAAGCTTTCTGAAAATCGTTAATAAGTGTTGTTAATCGGATTTTAACTAGTATACATGTGTTATGGGTGTTTATGATTAGAAAGCTAGGGTTTTTATGATTCAAGATGAATGAATGACATGTTATTATGTTAGATCAGAATAATAATGATATTATGATGATAAAATCTGAGATTTGATTATTAGGGTTATAGTTACGCATGTTAGTATGATGTTGCATGCTATGTGAATGGTGTTTGGATTACGTGATTGCATGCAGGGCTGATAATACGAGGCAAAACGAAGGGTTTTAGTTGAAACATGTTTAGGATAGTGTTTGGGATGATATTGGGTGGTTACACACGTTCTGGATCTGATTTGGAGCGTTAAACGCGCGAAAAACTGGAACAGCAAGGTTACAGGCGATTAGCAATCCTAATCGCCTATGTTAGAGGCGATTAGGAGGCCAATCGCCAGTCTTTCATGCGATTAGGGCCTAATTGCTAGTTTTTACATGCAATCAGCCCTAATTGCTAGTTTTTACATGCAATCAGCCCTAATTGCTAGTTTTTACATGCAATCAGCCCCAATCGCTAGTTTTTACATGCAATTAGCCCTAAATGCTAGTAGTACATGCGATTAGCCTTCCTAAATGCCAGTTGACCAACCTAAATGCTAGTTGACTTTTCCTAATCGCGTGTACTACTGCGGTAAGTGTAAATTAGCATTCCGAGACCCGATTTGACATGTAGGAACATGCTAGGAACCCCGTAACATATCTAATAACTTGGTAACATATGTTTGGATGTAATTCGGTAATACGTGAACTATGTGCTATAACTTGTTGTGCGTTAACGTATGTTAAGTGTGATTGCATGATTGCATGATTGAGAGCGTAAACATAACACGGGGAGTCTCGGGTCACCAATGGGATGTCGAGTCTTGTACTTTGGGTCAGTTAAACAGTCACGGTGTTTTCAAACGAACTTGGTTATGGTCTGGACATCTAGGGACTAATTAACCTGCGGGTTATTAGTCTAAGTACTTGTAACTGTCATATGTTAGGTCGCCGCTTTACGGGGACTAGCATAGCAGCTGAGTTTACTCGGGTTAAGGAGTAACGCAACTTAAGGTGAGTTTACGGCCCCTCTTTTAAACTGGTTTCATATTTTCGGGGGAGAAAACATGTGTTAAAACGATTATTTGGTAACTACTGTCATACTATGGGTTTCTATTGTGTACTACACGATCTTTGGAAGTCCCGGGGGGAACCATGAATGTGCGGGTTTGCACAACGGGGAAATGTGAATAGCGCTATTGGGAGTGACCAACCCCGCTCGTCGGCTTTGAGGGCCGGGCGAGTGCATATTGTCTCAAACAGGAACAACAGGAACAACTGGTTTACTTTTCGGGCACAACATCTGGTATGCGTGTTAGTAATGGTTTTCCAATCGTGGTAGTAACAAAACATACGCCTAGCTAGCGTACACTGGTTTTCGATTTGTTATAGTATGGACAGGTTGACTTGGTACTTGGATACAAAACCTGTAAACTCACCAGCAGTTTTGTGCTGACGTAAACTTTTACATGTTTTCTTAGGTTGCTAAGGTAGCACAATGGAACTAGGGCGCACGCATCTGCACGGCGTCTAGCTAGAGTTGCATGATTTTACAAACGTTGAACATTGGTTTATTATTGAATAATTATTTTGAATAAGCTTCCTCTGTAAACGGGGATTTTAAACATTGTTTTGAAATTGCATTATGTTCATGTTAGACTTGTTTATTGTGATCGTTGGTTTGGATCCTGGTTTGTCATGCGCCTCGCGGTAAAACTCCGCAAGTGGATTTTGAGGGTGTGACAGATTGGTATCAGAGCCAATGGTTATAGTGAACTAGGACTGCATGTAGAGTCTAGTCTATAGCCGAGTCGCACACACTAGACGATCACATGGTACTAAACATTATGGTGGTTTACGTATGGTCTTGTCGGGGTGTCTCTAAATCGTTGGTCTTTTTACGTTACATCATCCGTTCTATCTTAGGTTGGGTTACTTGCTTTCTAGGAAGTGTAGTATAGTGGGGTAACTCGTATACTCTTGAGATTTGTCCAAGGCTCGGACATCTCCCTTTCATACTCCAATAGAAACACTTGCCATAAACTACCGTAGTATTACGGTGTATAGCTAAGAGTCTATGTTCGGTGATTCGAACTTTGAACTAGGAGAACACTTGGAGGACCATGTAGAGAGGTTTATCATTTTGGGTGCACACAAAATCATAAACCGAAATGCATGGAAGCCCTAGTGAGCTCTGGGTTTGAGGGGATAGTCCTGGATTGGATCTAGCTTTGATCTTGTGAACATTAGTGGTTATCTTTATCTGCGAAACTAAATTTTCTCGTTCTTTCTGCCAGAATCATGTCTGGAGTACGAGGAGGACGTGGAGGTGGTCGCAATGGTGGACGTGGTGGTGGACGCGGTGGTGCTGGTGGTCGTGGAGGTATTAACCTATCGCAGGCTGATCTGAACAACTTGCTCCAAGCTGCCTTTCAGTTAGGGCACAACGGTGGTGGTAAGTTGATTTATCCATTTTCTTTGCCTCATTGGTGAACCTTGTTTACATTCTTAGTGGTTTCTCATACGTTTCATTTCAGGTGGTCCTGTTAACCCACCCCCACCCATGTGTACCTACAAGATGTTTCGGGACTGTAAGCCCCAGGAATTCTCTGGCACTGAGGGTGCGGTGAGTTTGCTTAGGTGGCTGGAGAAAGTGGAGTCAGTGTTTCTGATGTGTAACTGTCTCCCAGAAGATCGGGTTAAGTATGCTGCTGCGTTATTCCAGGATGTTGCATTGACTTGGTGGAATAACATCACCCAGAATATGGGTATTGGGGAGGCGTATGCTATGCCTTGGGAGAATTTTGTGCAACTGTTGAAATGTGAGTACTGTCCAAGGGAAGAAGTGCAGAAGTTAGAGCACGAGGTGTGGAACCTCAAGATGATTGGGTCTGAAATCGAGAAGTATACTGTGAGGCGTAACGAGTTGGCAGTGCTGTGTCCCGATCTGCATGTGCCAGAATACCGTAGGATTGAACACTATATCTTGGGGTTAGTACCGGAAATCGCAGGGTTAGTGGCTGCGAGAAATCATCCTACATACGCAGAGGTGGTCCGATCGGCTCATAGGATGACCAACTTAAAGGTGAATGAGGGTATTTTGCCTGCTAAGGGTTCGACTGTTAAGGCCCAGAGAACAACAAGCGCAAGTGGGAAAATGACGGGAAAGGATCTGGGCCAGCACAGCAGAATAAGAGGTTTGATAATGGGGGTTCTTCTTCTTCGGGTAACAAACAGGGTGGTTATGCGGGGAAACTGCCCAAATGCAACAAGTGTGGACGCCATCATCAAGGGAACTGCGACAGTAACCGTTGTCACCGCTGCCAGCGAACTGGGCATTATGCTAAAGATTGTCGGGTTACACTTCCATCGACCCAGGCCCCGACTACTAACTCAGCTCCTACTACTCAAGGGACTACGGGGAGACAAGGATGTTACAATTGTGGTGAGACGGGCATTACAAGAAGGATTGCCCAAAACTGAAGCAGGGTGGAAACAACGGAAATGGGAACAACGGGGGCAGTGGCAGGAACGCACGCGCCTTCGTCATTGGAGCCGCTGAGGCTAGATAGGACCCTGACACAGTTACCGGTACGTTCCTTCTCAATAATCGTTCTGTTAGTGTATTATTTGATTCTGGTGCCGACAAGAGTTTTGTATCCATGGAAATTAGTCGACTGCTAGATGTAGTACCCGTACCATTAGAGACTAAGTATATTATTGAGTTGGCTGACGGTAAAAAGATTGAAGCTACTAGTATCCTTCGGGAGTGTCAATTAGAGTTGTCGGGTTTATCGTTCCCCATCGACCTTATGCCGGTACCATTGGGTAGTTTTGACGTTGTGGTAGGAATGGATTGGTTGTCTTTGTATCGCGCGGAGATTGTCTGTTACGATAAGGTTATTCGGATTCCTCTCCCTGATGGAGAATTCCTTTCTGTGTACGGTATCAAGGGTGGTGTTTCGCTAAACATCATCTCCAGCATGAAAGCCCTTAAGTGTCTTCGAAAGGGTTATCCAGCCGTTTTGGCACTTTTATCTGTTTCCTCTGGTGATGAGAAGAAGATCGACGATATTCCGGTTGTACGCGAATTTCCTGATGTTTTTCCCGATGATTTATCTGGTCTTCCTCCCCATCGTCAAGTCGAGTTCGGTATTGATCTTGTACCAGGGGCTGCTCCTATTGCTCGGGCCCCCTACCGTCTTGCACCTCCCGAGATGCAGGAATTGTCTAGTCAGTTACAGGAACTCTTGGACAAGGGTTTCATCAGACCAAGTTCTTCCCCTTGGGGAGCCCCGATTCTATTTGTTAAGAAGAAGGATGGAAGTTTCCGATTGTGTGTGGACTACAGAGAACTGAACAAATTGACCGTCAAGAACCGTTATCCTCTTCCACGTATTGATGATCTATTCGACCAGCTCCAGGGTTCTAGTTACTATTCCAAGATTGACTTGAGGTCCGGTTATCACCAGTTGCGGGTAAGGGAAGCTGACGTTGCAAAGACTGCCTTTCGTACACGTTATGGCCATTTCGAATTCTTGGTCATGCCTTTCGGTCTCACGAACGCACCGGCGGTTTTCATGGACTTGATGAACCGCGTCTGTAAACCATATCTTGACAAGTTCGTCATTGTGTTTATTGATGACATTCTGATCTACTCTAAGAACGAGACCGAACACGAGGAACATTTGCGGTTAGTTTTGGAACTCTTGCGACGGGAACAACTTTACGCCAAGTTCTCAAAGTGTGACTTTTGGTTACGCGAAGTTCAGTTCCTAGGACATGTGGTTAATGAACTAGGAATTCATGTCGATCCAGCTAAGATCGAAGCGATCAAGGACTGGGGAGCACCAAAGACGCCAACTGAGGTGCGGCAATTCCTAGGCCTTGCGGGCTACTATCGTCGTTTCATTCAGGGGTTCTCGAAGATTGCTCAACCCCTGACCACTCTCACGCAGAAGGATAGAAAGTTTGACTGGGGTGAACCACAAGAGTCAGCGTTTGAGGAACTAAAGTCTAAACTTTGTTCTGCTCCTATTTTTTCTTTACCTGAAGGCCCTGATGATTTTGTTGTTTACTGTGATGCTTCTATTCATGGTCTCGGTTGCGTGTTGATGCAACGCGAGAAGGTGATTGCGTATGCCTCTCGTCAACTCAAGGTGCACGAGAAGAACTACACCACCCATGACTTGGAGTTGGGTGCCGTGGTATTCGCGTTGAAAATATGGAGACATTACTTGTACGGTACCAAATGCACCATCTACACCGATCACAAGAGTCTCCAACATATTTTTGACCAACAACATTTGAACATACGACAGCGTCGTTGGATTGAACTTCTGAACGACTATGATTGTGCCATTAAGTACCATCCTGGCAAGGCGAATGTTGTAGCAGACGCCTTGAGCAGGAAGGAATCGACTAAACCTCGTCGCATTCGGGCATTGCAGCTCACCATTCATTCATCCCTACCTGATCAACTCCGTTCTGCCCAGTTAGAAGCTTTGAAGGAGGAAAACCTTAAAGCTGAAACTATGCACGGTGCCGACAAGCACCTCGAGCGAAGACCTGATGGCCTGCACTACTTCGCAGAACGCATATGGGTTCCTTTATTCGGGGGACTACGGGAGCTTGTCCTTGATGAGGCTCATAAGTCCCGGTATTCTATTCATCCTGGTTCGGATAAGATGTACCAAGATCTGAAGGTGCTTTACTGGTGGCCAAACATGAGGTCGGATATAGCTTCATACGTGAGTAAGTGTTTGACTTGTGCTAAGGTCAAGGTGGAATACCAGAAACCGTCGGGTCTCTTGCAACAACCTGAAATTCCGGAATGGAAATGGGAACGGATTACTATGGATTTTGTCACGCAACTTCCTAAATCACCCAGCGGGAATGACAAGATATGGGTGATTGTCGATCGGTTGACGAAATCAGCCCATTTTCTTGCTATTAAGGAGACCGACACCATGGATCGTTTGGCTCGTCTTTATTTAAAGGAAGTTGTTTCTAAGCACGGGGTGCCAGTTTCTATTATCTCGGATCGTGACTCCCATTTTACTTCTCACTTCTGGAAGTCTTTGCACAAGGCTTTGGGTACCCAACTAGACATGAGTACGGCTTATCATCCACAGACTGACGGTCAGAGTGAGCGAACGATTCAAACTTTAGAAGACATGCTGCGGGCATGTGTGATCGATTTCGGCAAGGGTTGGGAAGCTCATCTACCGTTAGTAGAATTCTCGTACAACAACAGTTATCACACGAGCATCAAGGCGGCTCCGTTCGAGGCACTGTACGGACGGAAATGCCGTTCTCCTCTTTGTTGGGCTGAAGTGGGTGAGAGTCAACTCACTGGGCCTGAACTAGTGTACGAAACTTCGGAAAAGATCGTACAGATTCGTAACCGGTTGGCGGCGGCACGGGATCGACAAAAGAGTTATGCCGATCAGCGTCGCAAACCATTGGAATTCCAAGTCAATGACAAAGTACTTCTAAAAGTCTCACCGTGGAAGGGCGTCATACGCTTTGGGAAGCGTGGCAAACTCAATCCGCGGTATGTCGGTCCATTTACGATCCTGGAACGGATTGGACCGGTGGCATATCGTCTTGATTTACCGACGGAGCTCGGTAACGTACATAACGTCTTCCATGTGTCCAACTTGAAGAAGTGTCTGGCTGACGAGTCTCTCATTGTTCCACTGGAAGAGATCAAGGTTGATGATCGTCTTCGGATTGTGGAAGAACCTGTGGAGATCCTTGATTACAAGATTCGTAGCCTACGTCATAGCAAGATTCGCATCGTTAAGGTTCGCTGGAACTCGAACCGGGGACCAGAGTACACGTGGGAACGGGAGGATCAGATGAAGTCTAAGTATCCTCATCTCTTTCCTAAGGAAGCGTTCGAGTCGAGATATGTCTCTTCTGCAGCTGAATGAATCTCGGGGCGAGATTCCTTTTAACGTGGGGATGATGTGACAACTCGGGTAAATCTCTCTTTTGGTTTCTATCTTTTGTTTATTCCCTTCGTTATTTCTTTTGTTCTTTTGGTACTTGTGCAATTTTCGGGACGAAAATTCTTTTAACGTGGGGATGATGTGACACCCGGCAAATTCTGGTTAACAACGTTGTCTAGATGAAAGTCTACCTTAGCGAGTCACGCGTATATTGTACTTAACTGGGTTAGTTAAGTCGGGTTATGGTTCGGGAACTATCGGTTAGTCTAGAAGATCATTCGATGTTGGTCTAGAGGTTCATTAGATGTCAGTCCTTAACCAAGTGTACAAACGGTGACGATTTGTAGGATCGTCAAGGCATACGGAACATACAAGTCTCGAGTCCCGGGAATTGGTGAACGAGTGTGAATATGTGTATTTACAAGTGTTATGTGTTTACAATCATTATGTGACTTGTCGGTATGTGAATATGTGTTAACATATGTTAAAACGGGGTTTAACGCGCAAAACACACGGAACAGGCCCCTATAGGCGATTAGGATGGCCCAATCGCCTATAGGAGGGGCGAGTGGGGGACCTTAGGGGCGAGTAGGGGACTGATCGCATGACTGTTCATGCGATTAGGCCCCAATTGCATGAATTTACATGCGATTAGGCTTCCTGATCGCGTGTAAAGCTGCATAATCGCGTGTTACGTGCTGGACGACTAAAAAACGACTATAAATACCATACTTGACCTCATAAACTTCATTATACAAACCCTAGTCGTCCCATAACCTGCCCCAACACACACACAACCTCTGGAACGCGATTTTTGATCTAAGCACAAGGTTTCAAGCTTAATCCATCATTCTTTCACAAATCTAAGGTTTGGTTTCCATCCATGAATCTTTATAAACGTTTTTAATCAATCCCTAATGGTCCAGACCTGTTCTAAAACGGAAAAGCTTTCTGAAAATCGTTAATAAGTGTTGTTAATCGGATTTTAACTAGTATACATGTGTTATGGGTGTTTATGATTAGAAAGCTAGGGTTTTTATGATTCAAGATGAATGAATGACATGTTATTATGTTAGATCAGAATAATAATGATATTATGATGATAAAATCTGAGATTTGATTATTAGGGTTATAGTTACGCATGTTAGTATGATGTTGCATGCTATGTGAATGGTGTTTGGATTACGTGATTGCATGCAGGGCTGATAATACGAGGCAAAACGAAGGGTTTTAGTTGAAACATGTTTAGGATAGTGTTTGGGATGATATTGGGTGGTTACACACGTTCTGGATCTGATTTGGAGCGTTAAACGCGCGAAAAACTGGAACAGCAAGGTTACAGGCGATTAGCAATCCTAATCGCCTATGTTAGAGGCGATTAGGAGGCCAATCGCCAGTCTTTCATGCGATTAGGGCCTAATTGCTAGTTTTTACATGCAATCAGCCCTAATTGCTAGTTTTTACATGCAATCAGCCCTAATTGCTAGTTTTTACATGCAATCAGCCCCAATCGCTAGTTTTTACATGCAATTAGCCCTAAATGCTAGTAGTACATGCGATTAGCCTTCTAAATGCCAGTTGACCAACCTAAATGCTAGTTGACTTTTCCTAATCGCGTGTACTACTGCGGTAAGTGTAAATTAGCATTCCGAGACCCGATTTGACATGTAGGAACATGCTAGGAACCCCGTAACATATCTAATAACTTGGTAACATATGTTTGGATGTAATTCGGTAATACGTGAACTATGTGCTATAACTTGTTGTGCGTTAACGTATGTTAAGTGTGATTGCATGATTGCATGATTGAGAGCGTAAACATAACACGGGGAGTCTCGGGTCACCAATGGGATGTCGAGTCTTGTACTTTGGGTCAGTTAAACAGTCACGGTGTTTTCAAACGAACTTGGTTATGGTCTGGACATCTAGGGACTAATTAACCTGCGGGTTATTAGTCTAAGTACTTGTAACTGTCATATGTTAGGTCGCCGCTTTACGGGACTAGCATAGCAGCTGAGTTTACTCGGGTTAAGGAGTAACGCAACTTAAGGTGAGTTTACGGCCCCTCTTTTAAACTGGTTTCATATTTTCGGGGGAGAAAACATGTGTTAAAACGATTATTTGGTAACTACTATTGTACTATGGGTTTCTATTGTGTACTACACGATCTTTGGAAGTCCCGGGGGGAACCATGAATGTGCGGGTTTGCACAACGGGGAAATGTGAATAGCGCTATTGGGAGTGACCAACCCCGCTCGTCGGCTTTGAGGGCCGGGCGAGTGCATATTGTCTCAAACAGGAACAACAGGAACAACTGGTTTACTTTTCGGGCACAACATCTGGTATGCGTGTTAGTAATGGTTTTCCAATCGTGGTAGTAACAAAACATACACCTAGCTAGCGTACACTGGTTTTCGATTTGTTATAGTATGGACAGGTTGACTTGGTACTTGGATACAAAACCTGTAAACTCACCAGCATTTTTGTGCTGACGTAAACTTTTACATGTTTTCTCAGGTCGCTAAGGTAGCACAATGGAACTAGGGCGCACGCGTCTGCACGGCGTCTAGCTAGAGTTGCATGATTTTACAAACGTTGAACATTGGTTTATTATTGAATAATTATTTTGAATAAGTTTCCGCTGTAAACGGGGATTTTAAACATTGTTTTGAAATTGCATTATGTTCATGTTAGACTTGTTTATTGTGATCGTTGGTTTGGATCCTGGTTTATCATGCGCCTCGCGGTAAAACTCCGCAAGTGGATTTTGAGGGTGTGACAAATTACATATTGGTTGCACGCATTTATTTCTTGTTAAGGTTATGGAAAAGCATAACACCCTAGTGCAAGGTAAATCGGTGATTTCGGTCCGGAACGCAATCATGGGTTTACAGGTACATGAGGGTGGTGTGTAATTCTAATTAGGTTGTTGGTAGACAATCAGTACGAATCCAAAGTATCGGGAGTGTGGTGGGTCAGCTGCGGTACACCCTATATATAAGCATAAACGATACTGCGAGAGCGGACTAGGAGTCTGACAAGAACCTACCCATTACTACCTCTTCATTAGATCGTTGACTAATAGCTAGTATTTTCAATAAGAACGTTCTTACGTGAGCTTCATTCGTCTTCCTAGTGTCTTTCTCTTGACCACCCACACAGAAAACACAAATTTTGTTACGTACCTTAATAAAGTTCAGTTAGAAACCTTCCTAAAGTAGGGGAGACTGCTTCATTAGTACCTCTGCCCCTCACCCGTTACACATTCCCAAAGCCTTTCACGTTTAAAACTCTCAACTTTCCAACTTTGGGTTAACTGTCGAAGATTTTGAAACTTTTACTTTGAATATTAGACAACTATTTTAAATTTTTTTTTTTCAAATCATGAATGATGAATTTATTTATTATTGTTATTTTTTAAAAAAAAAAATATAGTTGACTTTTTCAACGCCTTTTGTTTCATAGTAGCCTCCACTTAAAAGAAATTTCGAGACGAAATTTTCTAAAGTAGGGGAGACTGTGACATCCGTCACCCTCGACTTTCATCTAATTGACAATATTAGACCTTTAATTATTTCCATTAAAGTCCCTATAAGTTTCGTAGTTTTTAATTTAATTTTAGAGCGAATTAAAATTTATCATTTATGTTTATTGTGGATCGGGTTTAAGTTTTGATCAAATGCGTAACGCATTCGTAAAGGATTCTATAAAAAAAAAATAGTTTTATAAAGTTTTAAAAAGTTTTAGAAACTTTTAAACTAAGTTAAGTTAACTTAGTTAGCTTTTTATAAGAAAAAAACTTAACTAAACTTTGTTAAATCTAACCTAAAGAAACCTCAGGGGCTTAAAGTGTCATCATGCATAATGTAGAAATTTTAAATCCACTGAAAACGGGTTCCCAGGCCTCCCGACCAGGTTTGCCGGACCGGAAGTAGCTCCGGCGAAGTTCCGGTGGGCATTTAAACGATTCGTATAACGCGTGTAACTGCTGTCTTGAATCGCCATTCGTTCCCCATCATTAATAACGAGTTTTTGGCCATTAATGTGTCATTAAACGCGTCATTTTTGTGCATTAATCGGGTTAGGTTATAGGGTAACCGTCGCAGATTTAGAATCATCACAACCTATGCGTTTAAATCAAAACAACTATAAGTTAATGAATTCTTTAGGATTCTGCACCTTTAAGCAATGTAAACCCACGAAAAGTACCTTTCAAATCGTGTCCAAAAGCTTTGATGATCGACCCAATGTGCTCGGCTGAAAACCCCTCTTTTGAAGCCAAAATGTTATTGTAAGTACAATTATTTGTTGCCGTTTTGTTCATCGTGATAATCTGATCAGAAACCCCATGTTTTCTGAGTTGTTTCGTTGGTGAATCAGATTATTAAAATCAAGGTTAGGGTTAGGGTTCTTAGGTTGAATTGGGGAAGAAGATGAACTCTACTTATTGTTTAAATATAATCTGATTCAATCATAATAACAAAAGCAATGGATGGTCTAGTGGTTGAATCCTTTGGCTTCTGGATCACAGGTCACGGGTTCGAACCCTTGCAGCACCACTTTCCTTTCTTTTTATTTTTTCAGCATTTCCTCCTTATTTACAATTATTTGATTAATTATATATAATACATAAATATCTTAGAATATTCATAATAAATTCGTTTTTGCTCCAAAAATTATAAAAATTTAGGTGTAGCTTCTTGATACTTCATAGAAAATTGTCATATTTTTAGTTTTCTGAAAAATATTTATTTTCATGATTTAATTAATTTAAATTGTTTTAATCATAATTAATTGATTAAAAATTCATTTTTAATGATTTTAATCTCAAACTTTTTGGGTAATTATTTCTCATCATCATGAACTAATAGAAAAATTATTGGTTCAGAAAACATTTATTTTTATTAATTTTATTATTTTTAATCATTTAAACATGATTTAATCTCGTTAAATCAGTTTTAAATATAAATAAATTTATAAAAATTATGGGAAATTATTTCTATTACTTTACATCAGAAAGTATCCAATTTATATAAAAATAGCATTTTTGGATCATGTCTTGAATTATTAGTTTTATTTATGTTTAATTAGACATAATTAATTATATATTTATTTACATTATCCAACGTCTATTTTATAAATATTTTTCTTATAAAATAGAGATGTCCTTACGTTCGAAAGTCTTTATTATCATTAGTTTGGATCATGGTGTATTCATAATTATTTAATCAAATGTTTATGATTAATGTATTTATTTACAATAATTTAGTTAAAGTAATTAATTTAATTAATTTGTCATAACTATTCAAAACATATTTTTTATCTAAATATTCAATAGGTAATAATTATATTATTTAAACCACATTTACAACCTTTCATATATTATTTGTGATATACAACTTTTACATTAACGCGACTTATCATAAAAACTCTAATTCCCCAGATCGACTTAGCAAACCCTAATGCCTTAGACCCTAGTTACCTTAGACTTTTTTAGAAATTTCCTTATTAGTATGCTTACACATTATAGGTTGAATTCCTCGGAATTCTCATTACTTAGCTCACGACCGCTTAAGTTGGATTTTGCTCGTTTTCGCAAACTGTGAGTATATCTTTCCCTTTTTTACTATTTTACATTTCGGGGTGACTCATGTACTTACTATCAAGTTTATATTTCCTTTTACTAAAATAGCAATTCTTATGTGTGTTTGCTTGTGTTATTTTGTGTATCTATGACCTGTCAAAATCATTAACCGCTGGGCGGCCTGGCATTTCAATGAATAGTACTATGGTCTATACCCTTGTGACTCTGTTGAGAGTCCTCGTCATTGCTATGTATTACATTACTACTAGCGCATACTATATATATCTGCTTTCTTCTCTTAGGGTTGATTTGACCCGGATACTACTTATTACATAATTGCAAACAGTATACGACACATGAATTGCAAAACACTTTTCTACTATATTTATTTAAACAGGGTATGCTCACCAATACAATTTTTGTATTGACCAAAATATTTTGTACATGTTTCAGGTTGTTTTGAGATGCATTCGTTAAGCTTTCGGATTTATATTTAGATTTTGATTCATTGTATTTCAATTTAGTTGGCAGTTAGAATCGTTGTATTTCATTTCAATGTAATAAATTATTTAATCAAAGTATTCAAATTCGCACTTTAGTCCATGAGCTATTGAACAATCGTCACTACGTGACACCTCGATGTTTCCGCCATCGGTTGGGGTGTTACATATCCATACCCTGGTGATTAGTTTCACTCCTCTATATGTTACTCATCTTAGGAATATATCTTTGAGATAGGAGTGACATCCACACCTCAAAGAGTATTTCTTTCAAAAAGAAACTTAACCACTAAGCTGGGAGTGATATCCTTAACTTAGTGATTGGTTTCATTCCACAATATTTTTCAATTTTGAAATACATCTTTGAGTTAGGAGTGAAATCCACATCTCAAGGATCTATTTCTACATCTTGTTTTTAAACCCGCTAAAGTTTTGGAATTCACTAGAATAGTACACACTTTTTATACACCTTGTGCCTTGACACAAGTAGCCCGCTATGAGCCCAAAGAGATGCCTTAACGATCCTTACAAACAAAAGGTCTTTCGATGTATAAACTTCGTAAAAGTTGACAATTAAAAGGTTTCAAGTTTACCCAGTCCTAGTATTATTCTTTTGTTGGTAGTTATTTTCACGCGTTATTCGCAACTATTCTCGCACTAGTTATTACTAGTTATTTTTATAACACTAGTTTTGAGCATTAATTTAACTTGTTTACTTTCATTTTGTGCAAATTGTGTGATTTACTCGATTTATGTTATACTATTCTTTCAATCGAAATTTTATGCTATACTTATATACTTACATGAACGCATATTTGGTATGCATATTTTTTTTGTGAGCAAAACCCTGTTATACTTTATATTATTTTGTTTATCATCATGGCCAACAAACATACTAGTTGATAACTCTTATGAGATCTACGCCAATGCCCACGTACGACTCGGATTAGAGTATTTCTTCAATCTGAGGGGAACGGTGTAAACCTCAGGGTCTATCAATATGATTCTTTAGAGCCAATGATGTGAACAGAAGTTATCGGTTAAGGGTGAACCCGAAAGGGAAGAACCTCTAACGATGTCTATTACTTACATGTTACTCTCATTACGGTTAAAGGGTAAACCCGAAAGGGAAGGACCTCTAACCATGTCATTGTTTCATTGCAGTATCAATTACTTAGCATATCCTGATTGCACGCATTTGTTTCTAGTATTACTTAGGATAGGGTTATGGAAAAGCATAACACCTTAGTGTAAGGTAAATCGATGATTACGGTCCAGAACGCAATCATGGGTTTACAGGTACATGAGGGTGGTGTGTAATTCTATTTAGGCTGTTGGTAGACAATCAGTACGAGTCCAAAGTATCGGGAGTGTGGTGGGTTAGCTGCGGTACACCCTATATATAAGCATAAACGATACTGCAGGAACGGACTAGGAATTTGACCAAGAACCTACCCAGTACCTTATAATTACCACGTCATTAGATCGTTACCTAATAGCTAGCATTGTTGATAAAAACGTTCTTACACGAGCTTCAATTCGTCTTCCTAGAGTCTTTCTCTGGACCACCCACGCAGAAAATTTTAAACTTTGTATACTCTTACACTCTTTGTTAGTCGAAATCCTGTTGCATGTCCTTACCCAAGTTCGGTCAGAAACCTTTCTAAAGTAGGGGAGACTACCTTCATCAGTGCCTTTTCCCTCACCAGTTACACATTCCCAAAACCTTTCTCACTTAAACTCTCAACTTTCTAACTTTGGGTCAACTTTCGAAGATTTTGGAAATTCTTACTTTAGATATTAGACAACTATTTCAAATCTGGTCAAATCATGAATGGTGAATAATTTTTTTTTACCTACTTGACTTTTACATTGTCTTTTGGTTTCATAGTAACCTCCACTTGAAAGAAATTTCGAGACGAAATTTTCTAAAGTAGGGGAGACTGTGACATCCGTCACCCTCGTCTTTCATCTAATTGACAATTATAGTCCTTCAAATATTTCCATTATAGTCCTTGTAAGTTTCATCGTTTTCAAATTTAATTTTAGAGCGAATTAAAATTTTATCATTTATATTTATTATTGGTTGGGTATAAATTTTAATCAAATGCGTATGTTGAAACGTATTCGTAAAAGATTTTATAAAAGAATTCAAGTTTTATAAAGTTTTAAAAACATTTTTAGTTAAGTTGGTTAACTTGGTTAGTTTTTATAAAGGAAAAACTAACTAAAAAAAACCTCATAAACTAACTTAGTTATAATGTAGGGACTAATTCTGTCAAATTTGAAACTTAATAAAAAGTTCCCCTCCCACCTACACAACACGATTTTGCCGGTTAACTGAGTCGCCGGCGGCGACTTTTCCGGCGAATTCAAAAGGCTCGTTTTTGACGTTTAAAGCTCGATTAAATGTTCCCCCAAACGTTTCTTCACCCTTAACTTCGAATACCATCATTTAAACGTACGAAATCATGAGTTTAATGGGTTTTAATTTGGATTTATCGGGTGTAACCGTCAGACTTTTATGTTTGAATAATAACCGGTTTTGTTTACTACAACTATATAAATGGATCGTTCCATCCCATTTCTGCTCATTTACACTTCCTAAACCCACTTTTAAAACAATCAAAGCACATCTGGAAGGCCTCAAATTTGTCGACCAAAGACTCGGACTTGAGCATTCATTTTCGATCTCAACTCACTTTGTAAGCTCAAATTTCTGTTGGCGTTTTGTTTGTCATACATCCCTTGTTAATAGCCCTCTATTACAGATCGAAAATTATGTTTAAATCGTATTATTAGATTTAGGGTTAAGGTTAGGGTTCTTGGAGGTTTTATTTGGGGAAGATGATGAGCTTAAAGTATTGTATAAAGAAAATTTAGTTTCAAGTAATTCAACAACCATATATTCTGGTCTAGTGGTTGTGGTTGTTTGTTGTTAGCGAAGGAACCTGGGTTCGAGTCTGAGCAACCCACAAGTTCAGCCTTTTCTTTTTTCCTGAACTTTATATTATTTATTTATGCATTATTTGTAAATGTATATATATATATATATTCATTAAAACTTAAGATATTCATATTAAATTCATTTTTGATCCAAAAATTATGAAAATTTAGGTGTAGACTCTTGACACCTCATAGAAAATTATCAAATTTTTATTTGTTGGAAAATATTTTATTTCGTAATTTTTATTAATTTAATTAATTTTAATCATATTTAATTGATTAAAAATTCATTTCTAATGATTTTTATCTCAAAATTTTTGATAAAGTATTTCTAATCATTATGAACTAAAATAAAAATTATTGGTTTAGAAAACATTTATTTTTATTGATTTTCCTATTTTTAATCATTTAAACATGATTTAATTTCATTAAATCAGTTTTAAATATAAATAAGTTTATAAAAATTATGAGAAAATTATTTTCATTAATTTACATCAAAAAGCATCCATTTTCAATAAAAATAACATTTTTGGATCATGTCTTGTATTTTTAATCTTATTTGTGTTTAACAAGACATAATTAAACGTTTAGTTATTTATACTATTTCAACATCTATTTTATAAATACTTTGCTTATAAAATAGAAATATTTCTTATGTTGGAAGGTCTTAGTTATTATTTGTTGGATCATTGTGTAACTCATAATTATTTATTTATACATTTATGATTACTGTATTATTTTAAAGTAATTAACTAAATTATTTTGCCATAAATATTCCAAAACATATTTTACCCAAATATTCAATTAATAGTAATTATATTATTTAAACCACATTTACAAACTTTGACATATCATTTTTGATATACAACTCTTAGATTAATTCGATTTATTATAAAAACTCTAATTCCCCAAATCAACTTAGCAAACCCTAATGCCTTAGACCCTAGATACTTTAGACTTTTAGAAATTTCCTTATTAGTATTCTATTACATTATAGGTTGAATTTCTCGGAATTCCCATTACTTAGCTCACGACCGCTTAAGTTGGATTTTGATTGCTTTCGCAAGCTGTGAGTATATCTTTCACCTTTTTCGTGCTTTACACTTTTGGGGTGACTCATGTACGCTTATTACTTCACTCACTTAATCATGTTTTATCATATATTCACAATCGCAATTCTTGTATGTGTTTTACTTGTTGATTCGCTGATAGTGTGTACTTATGACCTTAATCATTAACCGTTGGGCGGCCTAGCATAGCAATAAATAGTACTTGATTATTGTTATGTGTGAACGTTTATTCATCGCCTACTATGAGCGAATACTATATATATGTGACTCTTGATTCATTGAACAAAGGTTTGATTTTGGGTAGCATTTGTACATAGCTTGAACTCTAAATTGTAGACAGTATAACACATGAATTGCGAAACTCTTTTTCTACTATATGTATTCAAACAGGGTATTCTCACCAATGCATTTTTGTATTGACATATACTCTTTTAGTACATGTTTCAGGTTATTTATGAGATGACTTTTAAGCTTTTGGAATTTTTTACTTAGATTTTGGATTCATTGTATTTCAGTTTTAGTTGTCACTTTAGAATCATTGTATCTTGTATTTTTATTTCAATGTAATAAACTACTTAATCAATATATCAAAATTTACACTTTTAGTCCATGAGCTATTGAACAATCGTCACTACGTGACACCTCGATGTTTCCACCATCGGTTGGGGTGTTATAGACACCTTAACGGAGGAGAGGGTGGCCAGCCCCCTAGTCTTCTTAGCATTCCATCTTCAGGATTGGACTGCAAAATTCTCAGGATGGACTATTTCTAGACCATGTTTAGTGAAAATATAAATAATCAAAATAAATCAAGGATGAGTACTTACATATGAAGATGATTCATCTCTGTCAGCCTTCACCTTCATCCCAGCTGTGATTTGGATCATAGTTTCTCTTCCAAAGAGATCAGTCACATGCATCCCTAGACATGGTAGTATTTTAAGTGAATTGCATTCCAAGCCCTTGGTAGAATTTCTCCTTCCATTGTTGATAACCAATATGCTCCTTTACCAGCTTCAGAATCGATCAAGTATAGACCTTCCCACTTAGGAGCTAGCTTACCATCACTTGATTTTGTTGTGTTTTGGAAGGCTTTTCTCAATACCAAGTCTCCTACTTGAAATCTTCTTATCCCGATGTTTTTGTTGTATGCTTTAGCAATCCTTTGTTGATATGCTGCCATCCTTAATTTAGCAGCATCCCTGAGTTTATCCACTGTTTCCAAGTCTTGTAGTAGTGCTTCAGAATTAGTAGTTGCATCTTGAAGATGCTTCCTTGCTGTAGGCATGACCATATCTGTTGGAAGCATTGCTTTTGTTCCAAAGACCAAAGAGAAAGGTGTCTGACCAGTTGCATTCTTTGAAGTAGTCCTATCAGCCCAAAGTACAAATGGAAGTTTTTCTGCCCATTTTCCTTTCTTTTCCCCAAGCTTCTTCTTCAAGTTGTTGACGATGATCTTCTTTGAGGATTCTGCTTGTCCATTAGCTTGAGGATGGACTGGTGTTGAAGTTACCATCTTGATTCCCCAACTCTCACAAAAGTCAGTTGTTCTTTTGCTAATGAATTGAGAACCATTGTCACAAATGATTTCAGATGGTACTCCAAATCATGTTAGGATGTTTCTTTTGATGAACGAGACCACCTCTCTATCTCTAACTTGGACAAATGCTTCGGCTTCAATCCATTTTGAGAAGTAATCTGTCATCACTAGCATGAATACCTTTCCTCTAGGAGCTTTGGGTAGCTTTCCTACTATGTGCATACCCTATTTCATGAAGGGCCTTGGTGAAACAATAGGATGTAATGGTTCAGCAGGCTGGTGAAGTATGTTGCTATGTCTTTGGCACGCATCACACTTTTGGGAATACAGCATGGCATCCTTCTTCATAGTAGGCCAATAGGAAAATCCTTCTGGTAAATTAAAGGAGGATCCCAGATTTGCTAGGGCGTCAGCTTCAGCATTTTCTTCCCTAGGTACCTGTGCTAGTGAAAATTCTACAAAAGAAGTAGCTAAATTTTTAACGATTTCAAGATAAATGGCTAACTTTTGTCCTCTTACTACATATGATCCATTGAAATGGTTAGTAATCAACAAAGAATCAACAAAGACTTCAATTTTATCAATATGTAAATCTCTAGCAAGTTGTAAACCAGCAATGAGAGCTTCATATCCAGCTTCATTATTGGTTGTTTGAAATGCACATCTAACGGCATGGGGTATATTGTTCCCTTGTGGCGATTTTAGTAGTATTCCCACACCTGTGCCTCTTGCATTCGAAGCACCATCAGTGTATAGAGTCCATTTTCCTAAATTTTCATTTAGTTGTTGGACTTCAGACTCTACTTCACTCAGGATGTCACTACTGAAATCAGCCACAAAGTCTACTAGGGCCTGTGACTTGATTGCATTTTTAGGCTCATATTCTAAGTCAAAGGCACTTAATTTAACTGACCATTTTGCCATTCTTCCAAACATTTCAGGTTTTCTTAATACATTTTTAATGGGATAGTTAGTTTGGACATATATTTTATGTGTTTCAAAATAATGCCATAACTTAGTAGAAGCCATTACTAAAGCTAAAATAAGTTTTTCGAGATGTGAATACCTGGTTTCAGCATCTAGAAGGATTTTACTTACATAATAGACATGATGTTGTTGCCCTTCAAAGTCCTTTACCAATACGGCACTTATTGCATTCCCAGAAACTGCAAGATATAGCTTGAGAGGTTCTCCATCCTCAGGCTTCATAAAAAATGGAGCTGCTGTAAGATAATCTTTGAGCTTCTTTAATGCTTCTTTATGTCTCTGTCCCCAGTCAAACTTGCTATTTTTCTTCAGGATGTCATAGAATTCTTTACATTTCTCTGAGGATTTTGAGATGAATCTATTCAGGGCCGCTATCTTGCCAGTCAGCCTTTGCACATCCTTAATATTCCTTGGGGATTTGAGATCAAGGATGGCCTTTATCTGTTCAGGGCTGGCTTCTATCCCTCTTTTGGTGACCAAATATCCAAGAAACTTTCCAGCTCCAACCCCAAAATGGCACTTTGCTGGGTTTAATTTCATGTTGTAGGCATCCAGGATGTCAAAAGCTTCTTTGAGATCCCGAATATGATCTTCTGCTTTCTTGGATTTTACTACCATGTCATCAATGTAGACCTCCATCGTGTCCGCAATCTTTTCCTTGAACATCATGTTCACTAGCCTTTGATACGTGGCACCTGCATTTTTTAATCCGAACGGCATGGCTATATAACAATATATACCTGACGGTGTCATGAATGCTGTGTCCTCTTGATCATCTGGTTCCATTTGTATTTGTTGGAATCCTGAGGATGCATCCATGAATGTCAGCATCTCGTGGCCTACTGTAGCATCCACCATTGAATCTATGTGTGGTAGTGGGAACGGATCTTTAGGACAGGCCTTGTTGAGGTCTGTGTAGTCCACGCACACTCTCTATTTTCCAATTTTCTTTTGGACTACCACAACATTCGCCAACCATCTTGGGAATTTTACTTCCCTTATCATCTTAGACTTCAGCAGCCTGTCCACTTCTTCTTGGATGATGATATTTCTTTCTAGAGCAAACTTCCTTCTTTTTTGCTGAATGGGCTTGAAACTCTTATCAATCCCAAGTTTGTGGGTGATGATGTCCTTTGATATGCCGGTCATATCTTCATGTTTCCAAGCAAAAGTAGACATCCTGCATTTAAGGAAAGATATTAGTGATTGTTCAATATCAAGAGGGATATTCTTACCGATTTGCACAGTGATATCCTCGTTGTTGTCATCAAGACAGATGGCTTTTACATCCTGATCAGGATGTGCTGTAACATCCTGAGGATGACACTGTGCATCCTGCTGTGATTGCTATGCTTGTCGGGATGAGGCCTTCATTGATGTCGTGTAGCAATCCTTAGCTTCTTATTGATCGATGTTGACCTTCACAACTCCCCAAGGTGTGGGTAGTTTCACACATTGGTGATATGTTGAAGGCACGACCTTCATATCATGTATCCAGGGTCTCCCCAGGGTGACATTGTAGCAGGATAGGGAATCTATCACACAAAATCTCTGGATAGAGTTCACCCCTTCCACATATACTGGTAGTTTGATGTCACCCACTGTGCTCTTGGTGTCTCCACTGAAGCCCACCAAAATTGATGACCTGGAAACTATCTCCGATTCCCGGATGTTCATCCTTTTGAGGGCATCGAGCTGGATGATGTTTACTGAGCTTCCTCCATCTATAAGAATCCTGCGAATAAAGTGGTTAGCAATATATAAAGTAATAACCAAACCGTCATGATGAGGGTCAAGGATGTTTTCTCTGTCTTCTTCCTCAAAACCTTTCACTTTTGATGTTGTCAGGATGGTCGTCTTCGTTGGTCTTTCTCCTTTTTCAGATTTTGCTTCCCTCGCATGTCTTTTAGCAGCTGAGTATGAGGTTCCACAAATATCTGACCCTCCTGAAATGAAGTTGATAATGACAGCATCCTTAGGTGGGGATGCTGCTCTTTCCGGGATGTTTGCGCCATCCTGAGATCTTGATTTCTTTTTGCCTAGGAGATCCTTGAGGTGGCCCTTGCTTAAGAGATATGCTATTTCCTTTCTAAGTGGAATGCAATCTTCAGTGATATGGCCAAAATCTTCGTGAAAGGCACACCATTTGGATTTGTCTTTCCATCCTGTCTTGTTGTCCTTCCTTGGCCATCTTGCTTTGTCCCGTAGATCCTTCATGGCATACATCAAACTTGTTACATCGACAGTAAAACAATAGTCTGATAATTTAGGGCAGTCATCCTCATCGTCATCCTCTACCACATTGACCTTCTTATTATCAGGCCTAGCATATGGTTTATGCTTATATGGCTCGTATATGGGAGTGGATTTTTGATTGGGATGGTTATATTTTGAGGATGATTCTATCCTCTCTTGTATCTTCTTATCATCTTCAAGTCGGATGAATCTCAAAGCTCTGTTCCTGACTTCATCTAAGTTCCTGAATGGGTTTATCACCAATTCCTGATAGAATGGTGAATTTATCTGCAGCCCCATCTTGAATGCCTGTACTGCTGTAGTGACATCTAGGTTCGGGATGTCAAGTGCTTCCTTTCCAAACCTGGTAATATATTCTCTTAGTGATTCCTCCTGTGGTTGAGTTACCCTGTACAGATCACTTGTTAAACGTTCGAACGTTCAACTGCAAGAAAACTGGTTATTAAACATATTGATTAAATGTGCAAAAGAAGTAATAGAATAGGGTGGAACACTTAGGAGCCATTTCAGGGCTGGACCGGTGAGAGTTGAACCAAATCCTTTGCATAAACATGCTTCTTTCAGATTGACAGGGATTGGATTTATTTCCATCCTTTTCCTATATTGAGCCACATGCTCCTCAGGATCTGTAGATCCATCATAGAGCTTCATGCTTGGAGTTTGGAATCGTTTTGGAATCTCTGCATCGCATATGGGAGGTGCAAATCTTGACACTCTATGGCATGCCGAGGATACTTCAGGGATGGGTTGTACTATCCCTGGAACACTCGATACCATTTCCTTGATCTTCTGAAGTTCCCTTGCTAACTGAGGGCTTATTTCTGTATCCTGCAAAGAAGAAACCTCATTAGTAGTAAAAGTACTATAACTTAAATTGTTACCGTTGGTATTATATCCTTGGGATGGGACAGGTGCATATCCTGTATCCCTAGTGGTCGCCATCCTGGGAGCAGTAATCATTTCTGGGGCAGAGAATCCAGAACTCATGGGGATGAAATCTCCTTGATGTACTCCTCCAGAGATGCTAGAATTAAAATCTAACGCCCTGGGTTGCAATGGTGTCCCCATGTCTTCACTTGGCCTCCTTGAGGATGATTTAAGAGCTTGTATTTCTCTTATCAATATCCGGTTTGTGTCTTGTTGTTGATGTATCGAATCCTTCATCAGTTTAAACATAGAAACTAATTCATCATTTGATATAAGAACAGGAGGAGTAGATCCAGATGGTCTAGATGGGATTTGGGAAGTGGACACTACTAGAAAAAAGCCCTTTCTTGAAACGCAATGCGTGTCAAGAAAGGGGTCTGATGACAGGAAAAAGAATGTCAAGGATGGCGTTGTCATAAATTTAACATGACATATTTTCGCGTGTCATCTGTTTATGACACGCATTTATGACAACATTTATTGAAACGCGTTATGACACTTTTTAATGACACATTTTTATGACAGTTTTTATGATTGTTTTTAGTGACACATTTTATGATAGATTTTTATGACGTTCTTTGTGTGTCATAATTTTTTAATCTAAAAAAAAATTCCTGTAAAATTACATATTTACCCTCCTGGATTTATTGTCATTTTATTATATGCAAAATAATTAGCAAACTAATAACAAAAACATCATTTCATTATATAATCCATATTTATCTTATTACAAACTAACCCGAGACAACGTTCACGTTTACAAAAATATATTTTATCGACATTACATTGCCTTCAAACAAGTTTCGATCATTTGAAAATAAATGTCGCGGCGTAGCCTGACCATTCTTCGCGTACTCTTCGCGTACGACATCCATGTCCTCATCCCCGTAATGATCTGCTCCTTCCCCAACCTGAGACAACAATAAAATTAATACATTAGTCGAGGCCGGCCAACTATTTTACATAAATCATAACGCGTCGCTACGTTTATTTTGCCTTAACTTACATTGACCAATATTTCGACTCCTCCTTGCACTATGTCTTTGATGAATTTCATGACAATAAAAACCAATTTCTGTGATTCCCGGCTGGCATGGACACATTAAAAAAAATAAGAAAAAGCGATGAAAACATGCGCCTTGTGTACAAAAAAGCGATGAAGCTCGCGCCTTGCGCCTAGGCTACACCAAATGAGTCTAGTAGATAAAATATGTTTGTATTCATAAGTCAAAAGAACATAATCTGTATGCATTCTTCTAACAACAAACATGGCTTCCAGGTAAATAATAAAGTAGGCAATATATGGCTTCCAGTGAAGGGCTCCGTGGGAAAACTTACCAGAATCGTCGAGCGGAATCGCATGAGGAAAAGCATTCATCTTCTTCCAATTTCCATACTTCAACGAGTATATGAATCAACATAACAGGTCGTAACGAAACTCAGTTTGATCATCAACATAACAGCAGCTAACGAAACTCAGTTCATTGTGTACATTGTCAGCATCTTCATTCACCTTCCCATTGGCTTGACTTTCTCATCCTCTGTAATTGTATCACCAACATTAACCCAATTATATCAACTATTTATCCACATTATATTATGTTATTTTATAAAATGAAATAATACCCGATCCACAGATTCTCCAGAGTTTCCGTTCACAAGTTTAGTGATCTCTTCTTTCATTCGTCCATCCTTGCTCACAGGTAACAAAACTGTGCCTAGACTGCAGTCATATAGTAATTAAGATTAGTATTCTTTTTACATTTAATTGTAGAAAATTTTGCAGTTAAGGAAGGAATTGTTACCCCACAGAGGAATAGGATGCATTTGCTGGAAGCAGTTACAGTAGCTCCTAATGCCACCGGTTAAACTGGTGAGAGTGGTGACAAATTTTACATTACTTTGATTAAAAAAAAAAGGATAAAAAATAACTTTGCTTCTAGAGAAAGAGAAAAGGCAAGCACCCATGAGCCATTGACAAGATGGTGCAGTCACAATTGCACCATTGCTTCTAGAGGATACAAACTTGCAAACCTAGAAATAGGAAACATTATTATACCATCAAGTTATCAATTAACCATGGACTACAAGATATGGATATAACCTAAGGAGGCAATGTTTGTATAATAACTAGTTTTTACCCACCCCGCGTCGCGGGTTGCAACTCGAATTTATGCCTTCTAATAATAACGTATTATATTCGACCGATTCATTTAAAAAAAAAAAGTTAACGTCGAAACATAAGACAATCTGAATTTTTACCAATGCGTACGTAAGACAAACAAAAAGGCGCAACTAGAAGTTATGCCGTGTAATAATAACTTATTATATTCAACCGACTCATTTTAAAAATGTAAGCCAATTTGAATTTATACCGACACGTACGTATATAAAGAGTTCCCCGCGTTGTGGGGCGCAACTTGAACGTGGTTAAAAAGTAGGGCGCGCTATGCGGCGTGCTCTATTGTCACCAATGTTTTACATATCATAAAGCTTCTTTTCCTAGATGAGTTACGGTTATAGGCTTATAGCTGTTATCGGGTCCCTCATCGCTGCCGTCAAAAGAGTCCATGACGGAACCCTGGTTGCTGGAAAACCGTTCTTCCACGGCATGCCATTCAAACCCATTCTCGCTCCTTTCACCGAAACCACATCCTTTACCGTCATCATTGTCATTGCGTCCGCCATTGTTTTTCGAATTAATATAACCATGTTTTCTTAGTAACTTTTTCGAATTAATCGGTTCATCAAATTAAACAAATTAAAGAGAATCATGAAATTACAGAACAAAACTCATGTTTTCTCAGTAACTTTTTTTTTGTTTCTGGATTTGATCATTAAGAGGTCGTTTGTAATCGGGTTTTGGTATTGCAAAACTCCATGCACCGGTCACTGCCAGCACGACACCACATCCAAAAGCAAAAAGAGTGGCCTGAAACGGACACGAAGCGACTTACCAAATAGTGGCCAGGTTGTAACAAAAAAAATATTGTACTCTAAATCAAATTACATGTAGCAAATAATACTAACAAAAATAACAAGAAAGAATCCAACACAAGTGACTTACCACTCTAGCAAGACCCCCTGCAGTCACAAGATGACAATAACCCTGCAAAACAGAAAAAAACACATGAAGATATCCACCATCCATGATATTGTCTTAAATATAGAGATCTATAACTGTCTTCATAGATGAAGAATCTTTCACTGTAACTAAACAAGAAACTCCCAAAACTACTTTGTAAGACTATCAGGAGTGGGGGCGGCAAGGGGGGGAATTGTCAATCAATGCATCTTCAATCATCAAGATGCTTTACCAAATGTTCGTAACATTACATACAATATACATGATATGTATATTCAACATGATCAATCATGATGTCTACAATACATACACAAATGATCCTTTAACTTTGAAGGTATCATCAAATTTCTACAATAGATACACATATGATACCATGTTGCGGAAATATTTAATGAAACCTTAAGAGTTAAGGGATCATATGTGTATCTATTGTAGAAATTTGATGATACCTTCAAAGTTAAAGGATCATTTGTGTATGTATTGTAGACATCATGATTGATCATGTTGAATATACATATCATGTATACTGTATGTAATGTTACGAACATTTGGTAAAGCATCTTGATGATTGAAGATGAATTGATTGACAATTCTATAATTGTCATAGAGAAGGTATCTCTTGATGATTTTAATTTTAGCGATGGACGCATTTTTGAAAACTTTGAAAGTTATGATTATTTTTTGTTTGTAAAACGTATATTAATTAATGCTTAAGGAGAAACTAAATAAATACTTTGAAGTAATTTAACAGCATAAAATAAAATAATACCTTTCTTTATATCTAAACCGTAAATGATCCCTGCAATGTACCAACCCAACCAGCATTTCCGTACGGCCTTCTGCCTAAACGGTACTCTTTCATGGCTCCAGGGCTCCAGGTTTTACAAGTTTGACATAAACACTTTAGGATATATAGGAAAGGAAAGTTTTATTTCATAACTGTTCTTCCCAAGGGAAGAACTTCTTGATCGTATTTACATAGCTCCCCTTAAGAGAGGGAGTTTAGTTACACATGCTAATTTTTTAGGATGAGAATTTTGGGGGAGAGCATTTGATGATCCTTAACTAAAATCAATCTCCTTTATATACTAGGAGAAGATTTGTACAAAAGACTAAACTAGCCTCCTTAATTCGTCATGCATGACGTTTTTCTAATCGACATACCCATGTGTTGGGTCCAGTTCTCTTGTGTCTTCTTCTGAAGTGTAGCTGTCCAAATGAGAGGAGCTACTTTCTTTAGTTGTATTATTTGCACAATATTCGCAATTATGATTTTCATAGGTGCGTTGAAGTTTTTGGCAGAGTTTTTCTTTGGTGATGGGACCTGCCTCTACTTTATTGAAGATAATACGTTGCTCTATTTTTTCTAAAGCTTCCTTTTCATGTTTGGGTAGTGGAATACCGCTGTAACTTGTAATTATGCAGTTGTTACTACAATAATTAACTTTATTAAAGCTTCCCACTTTAATTTTTTGCAGGTTATCAAGGATTTTTAAGAATCCTCTGACTCTGATTTCCACCCAATTTTCCGGGTCTTCGAAACTTCCTTCCATGCTTTTGGAAGGATTGACGGTTCTTGCTTTTGCAATACCGATTTCTAGATGATGGTAGCTTTGGAACGAATTTCCTTGATACCAGCCAGGAAGTGTAGAATTACACTTAATAAAGATGTCCGCATCTCTTGCTGCAGCAATCTTTTTACGAAAGTTTTTGATAGCTTTCTTTATTCCTTCCGAAAAATGGCTAATTTCTAATAAATTCGGAGAAGGGTATATAAACTTAATTAATCCAGCCATAAATGCTAGAGAAACAAGTTCTGGTTCTGCACCTGGACAAAAGATAATAAGACTTTTAGTTGCCTTGTCTTCTGTATAGATGTGTTCTTTCTCGAAATCAGTTTGACTTAGAGATCTAGCCTTGGACCAGATAGATCTAAATTCATCTAAAGAGACGATGTTGTCACTTTCATCAACTTCTTCTTTTAAAAAGGTTTTTGGGAAAGTTTTCTTGAATTCTACAATTCTTTCTTTTTTCTTGACCTTCAGTGGTTCAGGGAAAAATGTTACCTTTAAAGGTATTTCTTTCTTTCCGAATTCTGGCTTCTTGTTGAGCTTGTAGCAGACTTGCGAACTTTTTAAATGGAAAAGTATTTCCTGTAACATATCGAGAGACTATGGACCAGTCTTCATATATGCCTCTGTTTTCTCCATCAAAAATAACATAGAATCTAGATTTACCAGGTGTCATGGGTTCATGAATGATTTGAGAGTAACTTGGTCTAAGGGAGACCTTTTCAGTTTTTAGCAAACTGTCAGCTATCAACGGATTTGATATGCCTTTACCAGAGCCGTTTGCTTCTGGGCTAGATGAAGATTGCGCTTCTTCATATGTTTTGCTTTTTTCCAAAGCAACAGGAGTCAACGGATTTGATTTTTCTTTACCCTTTGCCGTTTGCAAGGGAATAGATTCAGTTTGTAACCTTACGGTTTCCTATACTGAATTAACAGTTGTTTCTTGACTTTCGTCATAGACTGCTATCTTCTCACGAAGATTTTTTAATTCTATAAGAAGAATTTTTTCTTGGAGGCGTAAGGCCTTTAGATCATCCATTTTTCAAATGTTGATATTTCTTTTTATTGTTGATGGTTTGTTTGAAAGATTTTTGCTTCAATATATAGACAATTTTCTTAGCTAGGATACAAAATTGTTTATGTATTCTTGTAAAATTACCATATTCAAAAAAAAAAATATTTCGAATAATTACTCATATATTCTGAAAATCTCGTGTCAGGCAATCAGCAAGCACGTTTTTGGTTCCTTCAAGATGCTCAATGTTAAACGAATATCTTGAAAACCACATCTGCCATCTGACAAGACGGCCCTGTTTGTTATCTCCCGAGATTTTTGTCTTTAGGAAATAAGTAAAGTTTTTATTATCAGTTCTTACCAAAAATTTTACTGGGGTAAGATAGATAGAAAACTTTGAAATCGTATTTTTTACCGCTAGTAATTCTTTTTCATTACTGTGGTAATTTCTTTCGGCTTGTTTAAAACTGCCAGAAGTATATCTGCATATTTCTTCTTTTTCAGTTGTTTTGGCCTTCAAAACCCCTCCCCAATAGTCATTTAAGGCATCTGTTTCTATTATAAGAAAGTCTTCTTCTTTTGGAAGATAAAGTTTAGGAAAAGTTGTTAAATTTTTCTTTATCCTTTTCATATAGTCAGTATCGGACTGTTTCCATTCCCATACATATTCTTTCTTTAATTTTACCTGTAAGGGCTTCCTGATCTCTGCTAACTTTGGAATGTAGCTTTCTGCATAGGTTAGAATACCTAAAAATCTTTGAAGATGTTTTTTATCTTCAAGAGTATCTGGAAATTTATGTAAATTTTCCAAGATATGTTTTTGTGGGCAATGAGTTCCTTGGTCTATTTCAAGACCTAAAAAATTAATCTTTGTTTTAAAAAGATTTGCTTTCTTTTTTGATAGAATAATTCCATATTTTTCAATTAATTTTAAAACTGCCAAAACGTGGAAATAGTGTTTTTCTTCAGAATCTGAGAAAACTATTATATCGTCAACATAAACGGTACAAAAGTTTTCTAGTCCTCTTAAAGCATTTTGCATATGTCTTTGAAATATGCTAGGTGCTTGTTTTAATCCAAAAGGAACAACTTTCCATTGATAATGGCCATCTGGACATGTAAACGCGGTCAAGAGTTGAGAGTTTTCATCTAGCAAAACTTGCCAAAATCCACTTTTGCAGTCGAAACTGGAGAAAATGGTTTTTCCTCTTAAAAGAGTTAATAATTCTTGCATGCAAGGGAGATTATGACTATCTCCTTTGGTAGCTGCGTTAATTGCTTTATAATTGACAATCATACGCTTTTTACCTCTTCTTTTCTCAGCCTCATTTTCGACTAAAAATGCTGGTGACATGTGAGGTGATTTACTAGGAATAATTAGCTTAAGATCAAGTAATTCCTTGATTTGCTTGCTAAATTCTTCTCTGTCTTGTGGACTATATTTCATAGGTTTTACCCTTACAATAGTTCTAGGATCTATTAATTCTATAGACGCTTTCATCCAATTTTTAGATTTCTGAGGGTCAATAGGATTTTCAGAACAAACTTTTTCAAGTAAAGCTTCAATTTTTTGATATTTTTGTATTTCTAAAAAATATCTTTCTTCCGGTTTGATAACTTCACGAGTTATATTACTTCCCGGAATTTGTTTTATTTTTGAATCCTTTTTCATTGATTCAAGAAAACCAGGTTTTCCTACTCGAAGGGCCTTTGTAACCTTTTTAATTAAAATCATTTCTTTATCATGATGAAATGAGATTCTATCCAGCCATTGGGTAAATGGACCGTATAACTGACAGAAATTATTTCCTATGAGAATATCTATTCCTGTTTCTTGTTGGTAAATAGTAGGAATAGAGAATGGTTCTCCCGAGAAATAAACTATAAGGTTTCTACAAACCTTGTCTAAATTAATAGTTTCTTGGTTGGCAACTGTTACCGTGATTTCTTTAGGAGTGTGTTCCCATAGTTCTTCAGGGATAACATGTTTGCTTGCAAGGCAAAGGCTTGCACCTGTATCTACGTAACAGTGTAGAGTTATAGTTTTATATCCCGAAAAGAATATCTTTCCTTTGATATAAATAGAATTTGGATTAGTTATATTTGAATAAACTAATTCATTATCCTTTTTTATTAAATTGTAACATACTAAATTGGTAGTATGCTCGAAACTTGTTTTAATCATTCTGACGAACTTTCGGACGAGATATCAGAAGTTGGTGTGTCTTCTTTTATTTCTAATGAATAAACTTGTTTGTAATTACTAAAAATGTTTTCTGAAGGAAAGTATCCTTCATTTTCCGCCATAAGGATAAGTTTTACCTTTTCAGGAAAATTTTTCCTATTAGGACATTCGTTGGCATAGTGCCCTTCTTCTGAGCATATCCAGCAACGACATTTCTTTTTACCTTGAGGACAAACCTTAGGTTTTTCTTTAGAAAAGTATTTTTCCGGAGTAAATTTTCTTTTCTTAGTTTTCCAAAACTTTCTTTTTGATGTATGTTTATATTTCTTTTTATATTTCTTTTTAAAATAAGTTTTGGTATCACAGCCAAAAGATAACTGTGGAATTTCGGTGAGTTTTTCACAACAATTTTTGTTAAATTTCTTTAACTGTTTTTGTTTGTTAGAAAAATCACAGTATACCGCAATTTCTTCTTTAACAATCCTTGTGGCAAATCCAAGAGAATGCATTGTCATAGCATTCTTTTCTTTGTTCCATCTTTCTTTGGCTTTTTCACCAACGATAGGAATTTTCATGAGATAGGCTTCTATCCAAGAGTGGTATTCTTCAGAATTTAGTTTATAGAGATTTTTCTCAAATACACAAGTAAAATCGTCAAGAAGACATATATCACAAAGTTGAGATTTTGTTAAAACTTGTCTCGCTTGTTCGAGCAATTTTTGATTTTCGAAGTCTTTATTAGTTAAATAATCAAGACCCAAAAACATCATATATATGGCATTAATGATTTGATCAAAAAGATCATTCCCATGTAAAGTTTCATTCCAATTTGTTCCTTTAATGAAATCTTGAACTATTCCTGATGACTTATGCTCTACTAAAAGTAAAACAGCTTTAGCGCTAGAGAATTCTTCTTCATTTGATTGAATAATCAAGTTTATTTCAGTGGTCCATTTATCAATTACCTCTTTTCTTTTCCTTTGATCAAAGATGCAATCTAATTTTATGGTGTCAATAGCAGTTGAACTTCCATTTTTAGAATCTTTGTCAGAATTTGGTATACCTTTGTGATATGGCATGGTGAATTCTGTTTTTACATTTCGAGGCATTCTCGTGCGACTAGAACTAGCGTGCGAGCGATTTACCCTGTATGCAGGTTTTTCTTCTTCCGAAGAAGATTCATCTTCTTCATCTTCTGTTTTAGGTTCATGTAAAACAAAAACTGATTCACTGTTTTCAGGAAAGTATTTTTCTTTCAGTTCTTTATTTTCAGAAAATTTTTGTTCACATTCGTTGTCACTAAGTGACATTAGTTGAACAAGTTCATTTATCTGTTCCCCAGACAAGGTTTCTAATTTTTCATCAAAAACTTGTTCTAACTTTTGAGTGATAGAGGCCATTTTATCCACAAGACAAAATAGTTTTTATATCATTTAGTTTTTGTATATCTTTCTTTAAGATATAATTTTTTCGATGTAAATCGGTTAATTCGTTAAGTTTATCATACGGATGGATACTCCAATCAGTATGAAGCTCAATCATTCTTTGATTATTTCTTTCTATGAAAAAATAGTGTCTAGATTTTTCTAATTCAATCTTTTGGAAAGAATTTTTAATTTGACTTCTGTTTGTCATTTGAAGTTGATCCAAAGGGCCATGTAAGAGCGTTTGGACTTTTAGAACTTCCTAGTGAAGGATTTACTACATTGAAATTAGGAAAATAATATTTTTGAAAACCTTTTAGTTTGGTAAAATTCTTTTCTTTATGTTCTTCAAGATTTACTTCTTGAGTTTCAATTGTATCAAGTTTTTCAGAAACTTCTTTAAGTTTTTCAGAAACGTCTTTAATAATTTTTGCCGCAATGGCTTCTAAATTTTCATTTGTAGAGACTCTTTCTATTTTGCTAGCTAATTCTTTAATTAGCTCTTCTATCCTGACAAGAGACATTAATTTAAATTTAAGGACTTTGACTTCCTATGACTTCTTTTAGGAGTTCTCCATATTTATCTATTCTATTTGACATAGACGATATGGTTCTCATCAGTTGAATTTCTGATGGACAAGTTTCTCTTGAAGTTAGGGAGTGTCCTGAGAAACTATGTCTTGGTCTAGAATATGATTCTTTTGGTGTTAAAGAATCTCCCGAGAAACTACATCTAGGTCTAGAACTCATAATTTGTTTGTCTCGAGCAATATTAATCGCCCAATTTTCTTGTACATGTGAGGGTTCGGTGAACCTACTTCCTTCAACAGTACCTATTTCTGAAAATATATCATCTAAGGATATTTTTTCTTTTTCTTTATACTCAATAGAATGAGTACTATTAGTTAAAGCATACGAAATTAAATAATTAATCGTAAAAACTTTGTTCCCTGGTTCCATAAGATCAGTTCTTTCACACTGATGTATGAAACTTAAGGTTTTATCGAAATCTTTTGAATCTCGATGTAAGGCAAACTTAGGATATACGGTGAACATGAATTTTCCGTAAGCTAAGTTTCCTTGAATTGCACCTAAAAGTGCATCTTGTCTGTTGATGATTCTGTTATCAACAAGTGCCATTTTTATGGGAAAGTTAATCCCATCTCTAAATTGAGCTTTTAAAAGGATTTTTACAGCTCCTATATGTACCATATTCATGGATTTTCTTAATTCAGGTTTAATAGCTAATAGTCGTTTTGCTATTTCTCCTTTAGTTAAGAGTGGTAAATAACATCTTCCTGAAGTTTCTTTTATGTCAACTGAAAGTTCTTCAGTATTATAGCAATAAAAGATTTTATTTGTTCTTGAGAATGCTTTAGAAACAAGACTTCGTAAATTACTAGGCTGATTAAAAATGTGCCTATTATCAAGCTTGAGCTTAAGCTTGTTAATTTTGTTTAAACAATCTGAATTAATCATATAGTCTGATTGAAAACCTTTTTCGTTTTCACTGAAGCTTATAATTTCAGTGATTTGATCAGATTCTTTAGAATCGGTTTTTATAATGGTAATATCTGTCAGTTATACGGTCCATTTACCCAATGGCTGGATAGAATCTCATTTCATCTTGATAAAGAAATGATTTTAATTAAAAAGGTTACAAAGGCCCTTCGAGTAGGAAAACCTGGTTTTCTTGAATCAATGAAAAAGGATTCAAGATAAAACAAATTCCGGGAAGTAATATAACTCGTGAAGTTATCAAACCGGAAGAAAGATATTTTTTAGAAATACAAAAATATCAAAAAATTGAAGCTTTACTTGAAAAAGTTTGTTCTGAAAATCCTATTGACCTCAGAAATCTAAAAATTGGATGAAAGCGTCTATAGAATTAATAGATCCTAGAACTATTGTAAGGGTAAAACCTATGAAATATAGTCCACAAGACAGAGAAGAATTTAGCAAGCAAATCAAGGAATTACTTGATCTTAAGCTAATTATTCCTAGTAAATCACCTCACATGTCACCAGCATTTTTAGTCGAAAATGAGGCTGAGAAAAGAAGAGGTAAAAAGCGTATGGTTGTCAATTATAAAGCAATTAACGCAGCTACCAAAGGAGATAGTCATAATCTCCCTTGCATGCAAGAATTATTAACTCTTTTAAGAGGAAAAACCATTTTCTCCAGTTTCGACTGCAAAAGTGGATTTTGGCAAGTTTTGCTAGATGAAAACTCTCAACTCTTGACCGCGTTTACATGTCCAGATGGCCATTATCAATGGAAAGTTGTTCCTTTTGGATTAAAACAAGCACCTAGCATATTTCAAAGACATATGCAAAATGCTTTAAGAGGACTAGAAAACTTTTGTACCGTTTATGTTGACGATATAATAGTTTTCTCAGATTCTGAAGAAAAACACTATTTCCACGTTTTGGCAGTTTTAAAATTAATTGAAAAATATGGAATTATTCTATCAAAAAAGAAAGCAAATCTTTTTAAAACAAAGATTAATTTTTTAGGTCTTGAAATAGACCAAGGAACTCATTGCCCACAAAAACATATCTTGGAAAATTTACATAAATTTCCAGATACTCTTGAAGATAAAAAACATCTTCAAAGATTTTTAGGTATTCTAACCTATGCAGAAAGCTACATTCCAAAGTTAGCAGAGATCAGGAAGCCCTTACAGGTAAAATTAAAGAAAGAATATGTATGGGAATGGAAACAGTCCGATACTGACTATATGAAAAGGATAAAGAAAAATTTAACAACTTTTCCTAAACTTTATCTTCCAAAAGAAGAAGACTTTCTTATAATAGAAACAGATGCCTCAAATGACTATTGGGGAGGGGTTTTGAAGGCCAAAACAACTGAAAAAGAAGAAATATGCAGATATACTTCTGGCAGTTTTAAACAAGCCGAAAGAAATTACCACAGTAATGAAAAAGAATTACTAGCGGTAAAAAATACGATTTCAAAGTTTTCTATCTATCTTACCCCAGTAAAATTTTTGGTAAGAACTGATAATAAAAACTTTACTTATTTCCTAAAGACAAAAATCTCGGGAGATAACAAACAGGGCCGTCTTGTCAGATGGCAGATGTGGTTTTCAAGATATTCGTTTAACATTGAGCATCTTGAAGGAACCAAAAACGTGCTTGCTGATTGCCTGACACGAGATTTTCAGAATATATGAGTAATTATTCGAAATATTTTTTTTTTTGAATATGGTAATTTTACAAGAATACATAAACAATTTTGTATCCTAGCTAAGAAAATTGTCTATATATTGAAGCAAAAATCTTTCAAACAAACCATCAACAATAAAAAGAAATATCAACATTTGAAAAATGGATGATCTAAAGGCCTTACGCCTCCAAGAAAAAATTCTTCTTATAGAATTAAAAAATCTTCGTGAGAAGATAGCAGTCTATGACGAAAGTCAAGAAACAACTGTTAATTCAGTACAGGAAACCGTAAGGTTACAAACTGAATCTATTCCCTTGCAAACGGCAAAGGGTAAAGAAAAATCAAATCCGTTGACTCCTGTTGCTTTGGAAAAAAGCAAAACATATGAAGAAGCACAATCTTCATCTAGCCCAGAAGCAAACGGCTCTGGTAAAGGCATATCAAATCCGTTGATAGCTGACAGTTTGCTAAAAACTGAAAAGGTCTCCCTTAGACCAAGTTACTCTCAAATCATTCATGAACCCATGACACCTGGTAAATCTAGATTCTATGTTATTTTTGATGGAGAAAACAGAGGCATATATGAAGACTGGTCCATAGTCTCTCGATATGTTACAGGAAATACTTTTCCATTTAAAAAGTTCGCAAGTCTGCTACAAGCTCAACAAGAAGCCACTCGATATTCGTCAGAATTCGGAAAGAAAGAAATACCTTTAAAGGTAACATTTTTCCCTGAACCACTGAAGGTCAAGAAAAAAGAAAGAATTGTAGAATTCAAGAAAACTTTCCCAAAAACCTTTTTAAAAGAAGAAGTTGAAGAAAGTGACAACATCGTCTCTTTAGATGAATTTAGATCTATCTGGTCCAAGGCTAGATCTCTAAGTCAAACTGATTTCGAGAAAGAACACATCTATACAGAAGACAAGGCAACTAAAAGTCTTATTATCTTTTGTCCAGGTGCAGAACCAGAACTTGTTTCTCTAGCATTTATGGCTGGATTAATTAAGTTTATATACCCTTCTCCGAATTTATTAGAAATTAGCCATTTTTTGGAAGGAATAAAGAAAGCTATCAAAAACTTTCGTAAAAAGATTGCTGCAGCAAGAGATGCGGACATCTTTATTAAGTGTAATTCTACACTTCCTGACTGGTATCAAGGAAATTCGTTCCAAAGCTACCATCATCTAGAAATCGGTATTGCAAAAGCAAGAACCGTCAATCCTTCCAAAAGCATGGAAGGAAGTTTCGAAGACCCGAAAATTGGGTGGAAATCAGAGTCAGAGGATTCTTAAAAATCCTTGATAACCTGCAAAAAATTAAAGTGGGAAGCTTTAATAAAGTTAATTATTGTAGTAACAACTGCATAATTACAAGTTACAGCGGTATTCCACTACCCAAACATGAAAAGGAAGCTTTAGAAAAAATAGAGCAACGTATTATCTTCAATAAAGTAGAGGCAGGTCCCATCACCAAAGAAAAACTCTGCCAAAAACTTTAACGCACCTATGAAAATCATAATTGCGAATATTGTGCAAATAATACAACTAAAGAAAGTAGCTCCTCTCATTTGGACAGCTACACTTCAGAAGAAGACACAAGAGAACTGGACCAACACATGGGTATGTCGATTAGAAAAACGTCATGCATGACGAATTAAGGAGGCTAGTTTAGTGTTTTGTACACATCTTCTCCTAGTATATAAAGGAGATTGATTTTAGTTAAGGATCATCAAATGCTCTCCCCCAAAATTCTCATCCTAAAAAAATAGCATGTGTAACTAAACTCCCTCTCTTAAGGGAGCTATGTAAATACGATCAAGAAGTTCTTCCCTTGGGAAGAACAGTTATGAAATAAAACTTTCCTTTCCTATATATCCTAAAGTGTTTATGTCAAACTTGTAAAACCTGGAGCCCTGGAGCATGAAAGAGTACCGTTTAGGCAGAAGGCCGTAGGGAAATGCTGGTTGGGTTGGTACATTGCAGGGATCATTTACGGTTTAGATATAAAGAAAGGTATTATTTTATTTTATGCTGTTAAATTACTTCAAAGTATTTATTTAGTCTCTCCTTAAACATTAATTAATATACGTTTTACAAACAAAAAATAATCATAACTTTCAAAGTTTTCAAAAATGCGTCCATCGCTAAAATTAAAATCATCAAGAGATACCTTCTCTATGACAATTATAGAATTGTCAATCAATGCATCTTCAATCATCAAGATGCTTTACCAAATGTTCGTAACATTACATACAGTATACATGATATGTATATTCAACATGATCAATCATGATGTCTACAATACATACACAAATGATCCTTTAACTTTGAAGGTATCATCAAATTTCTACAATAGATACACATATGATCCCTTAACTCTTAAGGTTTCATTAAATCTTTCCGCAACATCGGGGGGGGGGGGACACCGCCGCGGTAAGGGCGGGAAAGCTGGCGTGGGGCAGAGGGCGGGAGGGGCTTCACCGGCGTGGGGGAGTGTGGGGGGACACGTGGCACCCTTCCATTGGGCCATTTTTCAAACGGTAACTTTAAAAAAAAAACAAAATTTAATTATTTGAACGGTAACATTAACGGTCAAAAAAAAATATATATAAATTACCCCCATTTCACTACAAAACACCCACTTTAACCAAATTTTATACACTTTTCAACCAATTTTTATACACTTTTCATCCAAATTATATACACTACCTCAACCAAAAATGAACCCATACAACCGAGGCTTCGACCCGAACAACCCATACGCGTACGTCCCAAACCCGAATACACCACCGGTTCGCCCGATCCCAAACCGTCCACCCATTCCTTCACCTTGTCCCGACTACGCGGGTTATGCGGGTTTCATTAGTGGCAAGTTTATCCTAATTTCCCATTCAATGATTCTCCCGTTCCTTCACAACTTCCTTTAACGCAAACCGTACCCGAAACACAACCCCAAAATGTTGCGGGATCATATTCGGGTAAAAACCCCCTGCAAGAAGAAGTCACAGGAGGAAGACCCCGGAGGAGAAAGCAATAGCCGCCGCTAACCGCCAACCACTTAAGTGGACACCCGATGAAGAGCTCGCTTTAACGAAAGCGTGGATAAGCGAGTCGGAAAAAGAGCAAGGTATTTCTAATAATTTTTTTAACATGATTTATAGTAAATTTTTTTAACATGATTTTTATTTGTAATATTGCTAATATATATATTTTTTTTTGTAGGAACTAGTCGCCATAAAAACGACTTTTGGAACGACATAAACAACGCGTTCCATGGGTTGATGGGACGAGAGTTCTATCGAGCAAACGATAGTCTCTCGTCCAAGTGGACAGAGATAAACAGGGCAATGAACTCGTTTCAACCGCATTATTATTACGCAAGAAACAATCCAAGAAGCGGTGAAACGGACACCGACAGCCTAACCCGGTCGCTTTTAGTGTTTCGTAACGAAACCGGTCTCGAATTCAAGTTTCTTCATTATTGGGAAATCGCCAAGAACCACTCAAAATGGGCGTACGTCCCCACAGCAAGCAACTCCGCCAAAAGGTCGAAAACAAATTCGTCAAGAAACCGTCAAACTGATCCTGAAAACGTAGAAGCCGTTAATTTGGATGAAGACGAGTTTGAAGAGGAATTGAGTCGCCCACCCGGTCGAGATAAGTCAAAAAATAGGGCGCAAAAATCTACTGCCTCGGGTTCGGGTTTTGGATCAACCGGCGCCTACAGCGCTGACTTGCAAGATTTAAATGCCACCATGATTCAGTTCAATACGATTCAAGAAAAAATGCTCGAGGAGAAAAAAAATATTCGCGAAGCGTTTGAAAAAAAGTTGACTATGAAAGAGCGCAAATTGTCTATCAAAGAGCAGCGCGAAAAACGCGAGGATATGAAATTTCTCGCCATGAACACCGAGCATCTTCAAGGGCCGGAGTTAGAGATGACGCTTCAAATGAAGCGTGATATTATGGAAAAATATAATATGAACTGATTTGTTAGTCTTTAATTTTTTTCGGTATTTTTTGTATTTTTTTTTAATTTTCTAGGTTTTTTTGTATTTTTCTAGGTTTTTATTAATTAAAAATATTTATTATTATTATTGTTTTATATATCAAAGTTAAAAAAAAAGAAAAAAAAATGCCACGTATCACTTCCCCCCACCTCTTCCCCCCCCCCTCCACTCCCCACAATTATTTTCCCCCCCCACAAGGGTCCCACAAGTGCTACATGGCGCTTCATCCTCCTCTTTCCCCCCACCACTCCTTATAGTCTAAGCAGAAACTTTATAACTTGCTTTAATTTATAATTCTTGAAAGTTATGCCCCAGTTGGGCACTGTCTAGTGAATCACCAAGGTGTGTCTCATATATTCAGTTACTCCATACTTATATGTGAGCTCCAGTACAAAATGATACAGGTAAACCAACAATGAGAATAAGATTTCAGTTTTGAAATTAACTTAAAGCTAATTTAAGTTTCGAAGTTAACTAACCTATTTGGGCATTAATACAGTCACAAAGAATCGCTGATAGCAACGATTTTAGTCACAAATAAACAGTGATACCAACGATTTCAGTCCACTGCCTTCATACATTATTCAGATCAGCATCAAAATCACACATAACTGATTTTTGTACAAAAACAACACATACGGAACCAAACCTAAACTATAATTAGTAAAAAATGATTAAAAGTACCAAAAATTTAATGGAATCACCCTGTTTTTGCAGCTTCTTATGAATTTGTTCAAGACCCTTCAACTCTTGTAAGAAGTTTTTTTTAATATTATTTTTTGTTTAAAAAGAAGGCTTACCCACTTGTTATTACTTGAAATTAGAACTACCCAGAAAGATCTTGGATCTTAATACCTGATCTTAATACCTGACCAATCCACAACTAAAATAAATTAATCTTCAAAACCACAGTCAGATCTAATATCCACACCAATTAATATTTAACAAAGAGGGAAAAAACAAAGAGGCGTGAATCAACGAAATAAAAGAAATAACTCTTCTACACACATTCACAAAGAGGAAGAAAAAATAAAACCCTAAAACAAAGAGGCGTGAATAAGTACCTGAAGCGACGGAGGTATGGTGACGGTGTGGTGGTTAGATGGTGACGGTGACGGTGGTGGTGGTGGTGGTCAGGCATGAATCAGTACCTTCTCAAGAACATCATCTGGTGGTCGTGAGACGGTCTTCAGGCGTTAATCAGTAACATATCAATGAAGAATGAGAGCTGGGTTTTGTTATGTTATGAGAGAGATGAGAGCAGATGTGTGTGTTCTGTTAGGAGAGAGAGAGAGAGGGGGAAGGTTTATAGGGAGACCATTGAGGGAGTGTGCAGAGAATTTAAATTTTTGTGATAGAAAATTATGACACGCAAATTTGTTTAGTGTCATGTTTTTTAGTTTTTGACAGAAAATTATTGACATGCACAAAAAAACGTCAAGAATTTTTCAGTTTTCATCAAAGATGACATTTTTTTATGACATACACTTTTGCATGTCATTAAATTGTGTATGTCATAAAAATAATGTCATTAAAGGGTATGTTTCTAGTAGTGGGAACTTCTTGGAAGTGCAGGTGGAGGTGGTAAGGTAGTATTTCTGGCAGAAGTTGTAGATGGCATGGATGTTGAAACAGATTTTTGTGAAGAAGCCATAGTTGTCAAATTCTGTAAAAAAAAACTTGAATAAAAGAAAGTTTTAACAAAGTTTTTTGTTAAAATAGTACCACTTGCCCCACAGTGGGCGCCAAATTGTTTTGGTAAAAATTATCCAGTAAGAATAACTTTGTATTCCAAATTAGTCAATGTGAGGTAGAGTGCTAAATGTGTGGAAATATGTTTGTAAATTAATAATATTCCTGAGATGGTGTATCAGGATGTTTAACAAGTAAAAATATGGCAACTATGACCGGGATGGCTTAGGTTAGTTCCGGGATGGGCAGTTGTATCCTCAGGATGGACAGTTATATCCTCAGGATGGAACTGCTAGAAATGAACAAATAAAGCAATAAACAAGAAGAACAACACACGATCTACGAGGAAAGCCCTTGATCAATTGTAGATCGCCGGCATAAAACCTCGGGAGGAGTCTAGGCCCATGCCTTGTTTTTTAATATTAATATGGTAAAAAGATACAACTTTGGATGAGTATGTTCACGAGTATGCTATGATTACAATGATTGTGCAAGTGTTTGTGATTAGCTAAGTGTATCTGAGTAGTCTATAGTGTAAACAATGTGCAAGTAGGTGTCCTATACTCGTCCAATACCCCCTTTATATAGTACATGAAGTTTACAAAAACAACCCCACAAAATATGTTAAGTAGTTAAGGTCTTCAATGTTGCGTAACAAGCTCTTCAGGTGAACGTTGGAGTTCTTCAACAGAAAGTGGCCGTTGTTTAACGATTTTTCCTTAGTTAATAAATGATCCAGCTGTTTCCTTTTTTATCGCCGATAATAAATGTATATCAGTTACATCCTTGACTTTGCTCAGACCTTGGCTCGTAACATCCTCCATATTTAGCTCCTTTAACCAACTAATATAGATATTGGAGGTCAGTTTCAGGTCCATATTATAATGTAGTTGTACCTGCAATTATATCATATAAAGATAATTCGTTAGTCCATCCTCAGGGTGCATAGATGTCAGAACACTGTTTTATCCTGAATCCTGCTTAGTCCTTCACCATCCCGAGGATGTTACTCAGAGAGTATGAGGTAAAATCACCCTGCATCCATATAACAATAAGATAGTTCATTTTCAGGATATGCACATACTGCCACATCCTGACGTTAGTTAAGTCTTCAGCATCCTGGGGATGGCATATTAGGGATGCGAGGTAAAATCATCCCGAGGATTTTCACCCACAACAATGCCACAAGATAGAGCCTTGGTGGACATGTTTTATGTGTTTTATAGCTTTAGTTTTGTGGAGAGCTGGCTCTCTTGCAGGCCGTGTGCTGGAGTGCCTGCGTGTGCGGGAGCCGGTATGAAGTGCTTCCGGGAGATGGAAGCCAAAATTTTTCTGGATTAACAAAGGGGTTATTCCGATAGAGATGGGTCGCTTAGACCCTGCTGAGGGGATAGGGAAGGTGGTCCTGATTGACTACAAGGACCAGGTTTGGTTTAAGACTTTGACTAGCCATCCCGTGGATCTTTGTGAGATTCCAGAAATTGGGCTTGTGATGGCTAGTATGAGCATGAAATATGATGTCAAGGGTCGCAATCCTCACCTTACTGAGGATGGGAAATGTTAGCTGCTTTTCTTGTCGTTTGTATTTTATGCTCTGTCCGCAGGTGTTGTTAACTTTTTTCTGTTTTTGTCGTGTTTTCAGATGTTGAAAGCTTATATAGCTTGCTGTTGGGAGGAGACAACATGGGCTTTGCGTTCCGGGAGTTGGCGGACAGCGAGCTTTACATTTTAGAGAGGGCTTGGGATACGATGGTGTGCCCTCAGCTGGATTTGGCTGCGCAGGAGAGGGCCCAGCCGCAGCTACTCATAACTGAAGCAGGTGAGTCCTCTCCGCTTTTTGTTAATCCCTCGCCCGTCAATATGTTCATGCGGACGGGTTTCCCTTTAATTGTTATATCTAGTGACGAGTCTTCTGACTCGTCCGCGTCTTCTTCTTCGCATTCGTCGTCCGTAGGCGTCAGCGAGCCGAAACCGTCACCTGCGTTTGTGGTGGAAGACAGTGACCAGGAGACTGATGACGACAACTACATCATCCACCGTGTTCACAAGCCACGGTTGGAGGAAGGTGGGGAGAGCTCTAGAGGTTAAGACTATTGCTTTATTTTGAACCACGAAGTGGTTAATAGGTACCTTGAAAATTACAATCCAATTGAACGCAGCTACGTTGAACTTTTAGGTGCCTTTGTTCAAGGGGAAACTGCGGTCAAGCTGACTGAGGAGGTGAGGGGTGGTTCGTTGACGAAACCTGTGTTGGTGGATGCGACAGAGGCTGGGCCTGTTATTAAAGACGTGCCGCGCAAGAAAAAACGGTCCAGGCGTTTCGGATCTCGTCGTGAGTCTAAGGATAAGGATACCGCGGGGGGTTTAACATCCCCAGTTGGAAAAAGGGTGAAGTTGAATGAGCTTGTGCATTCCGCGGAGGATAGTTTATTGGGTGAGTTTGCTTTTTCCTACCCTTTGTCCTTATTCCTCATAGATATTCCTACTTATTGTTTGTATATTTTATGTGCAACGGACTTGCTAGGGAAGCATGCGCAAGGGGGTGTGTCAACAGCTCTGTTTTCTGAGGAGTTTAATGTAACACCCCGGCCCGGAACGGGCTGACGTGTCACAATATCATATCAGAGATAAAAGACAAAGTTTCTTTTATTTAATTACAAAACATATAGCGTTACGGAAGACAGGTGGTTCATAGTCTTAAAGTCAAACTACATAATATTAAACATAAGTGACAGGCTTCTTTAGATAGCATCCTATATTTTATTGCTCTCTCTTTATCCCGCCCAAAGTAACCTGTTAACCTGTAGATACAAAAAGTTTACGGAACGAGCTGAAGGCCCAGTACGGAATAATAGGCTCAAATAGTAACGCAATAATTAACTGAAACGTACAACACAAATACTGATCTTGAAACATAAAACATATAACGGAACTGAATCATGTAATACAGATGTACCCATAAGCCAAACTGAATTCTATTATGCGTGTTGATATACGGGTAGCTACTCCCGTCTATCAACACATGAAATGGCACAGGTTGGCATACCCGCAACCATTTCCGGAACTGAAACTGAAACTGACTAGGATCGATCCATACGCCTCCTAATTGCATTGTACCACACCTGTACTTAAGAGACGCCGTGAACTAATCTCTCCGTCACGGGTGGAGCACATATTGTCGATGCCACAACAACATGCCCGCGGGACACTCCACGGGAAGCGGTAGCTTAGGGTAACAGAGTACTGAAAATCTGAATCATATAATCTGATGCAAATAATAACTAATACTAATAATATCATATACTTTGGAACATACGATAATGAGTTAATTAAAAGTATCGTATGATATATATATATATATATATATATATATATATATATATATATATATATATTCTATTTCCAATATTAATTATATTTAGAATGAGAAATGAACGGACTGTCAAATGAATTGATGCTCAAAGACGGAGGAGTTTTAATGTTTATGTATATTATTAGTAGGGTTTTTATCAATTGAACCAGATAACAAAGGAGAGGGGTAAGGATCCGTACCTTAATGCTCCAAATGATGCTAACTTGTTCACAAGCTTTTACAATTATCTATCTACATACGAGTTGTAATTATGTTATGAGAAAATTTTAGTGTGAGAGCTTGAACTAGATTTCATATTAATTGTAACTTAGTTACTTAAAATCCTATATTCTTTAAAATAAAATATTAATAATATACCAAACCATTAACTCTCAAATTTTATGATCTCCTATAATGATCATACACGTTTTATTGACTAGATAAATCCTTGTTATATGTTTTAATATGTTGAATTTATAAAATCTCTAATCTTATTAAAATTGATGAGATAAAAATACTAATTCGTATATTATAGATTTGTAAAGCGACTGTATTCATTATTATTAATAATAATAATAATCTAGAAATAGTTCATTTAAGAAATAAATTAATATAAACATATAATATATAAAAATAATAATAATAATAATAATAATAATACATGAAAGTAAAAGATGTTTTAAAACCCAGTTGTCTGTTTAAGTGTTCAACTCCATTTAAGTGTTGAGCTAAAATATGTATATCTTTGGATAAACGGAGAACACGATTCAAATAATCAAACCATATATCTTATGTTTACGTTTAAGTTGTTTCATGCTATATAGATAAACTAAATTTGAGTTTGTTTAAGTGTTGAAAATAATAATAAGATATACCTTGCTAGTACTTCGTCTTTCCCAACCTTCCGCCGGAAAACAAGCAGGTTTGCCGGAATCTAGTCGGAGAAAGGTGACGGGTTGGGTTTGTTACTAATCGGAGTTTGGTTGAAAGGAAGGTGACGGTTAGTTTGGTTACCGAGACTGTTTGGGTTTAATAACGGATAGGAATAAGCATCGGTTGGTAACTGGTGGAAGATGATAACTAATGGTGGCGGGTTGTCGGATTGTGCAGTGAGCCGGAGAAGGTGACTGGAACCGGTGCATTTCTCTCTTACGTACTCTCTCTCAGTCTGTCTCTCTCATTCATGCAGTGCTCTATCTCTTCTCATTGTTATTTATAGACAATAATAAGTATATGTATTATGTAATATGTATGGATGTATGTGGGTTGTTCATGTGCTGTCAAAGCTTGAGTTGTGTAAGTGTTATCACTTTCTAGAAACTAAGTGTGCTGTCCAAATATGTGCGTGAGTTTCAAGCTTCACATATGAAGTGAGTTGTGGTTAAGTGCAATGTATGTATGAGTGTAGGACATTTTTGTTCTTCTAATATTTTTATTTGGCTTATTACGTCTAAGATCTATTCCGAGATAATTATATAACTTAAATATTGATAAGATAATCTAGGATCGTAATAACGTGGTTGTCACATTTTCTTTGACCCATTGAGTCAACTCATGTTTCGATTATATCTTTATTTATTTTAGTTTATATTTTGTCGGATATTACAACTATCACCCCCTAAAAAAAAATTTCGTCTCAAAATTTGTAAGTGGTATTTAAACGGAAATTATATAACATATGTCATAACGAGATTCATACTTGCTTGGATCAAACTTCTTAATGTTCAAACATACTAAGGTATATATAATGAATTAATTCATTTATTTCTTACTACATATATAATTCTAATAAACTTTTGAATTATTAATATATTTGAATATAAACCTAATCTATAAAATAAGAATCCCAAAAGCGCACATTTGTACCTGTAATTCGCAATTATGTTCATGACCATAATTGTTAATTACCTTACAACTGTACTCTACAGGTCCTCCTACCAATCAAGTTAATTACATATCTAATCATGCAGAAAGCTAACAGAGAGTCATATATAACAAGATGACTATTTGGACTATCATGTCCCACATATATCTTTAACCATATCTATTGGTCAGAATAAAAATAATCAAACATGTTTATTAAAACAAAATTCATGGTTACCTGGACTAAGCGCTCTAAGACTCGAACAAACTAGGATATACTGAACGAATCGACTCTTCAGTTTCCCATGTAGCTTCACGTTCAGAGTGATTCTTCCAAAGGACTTTAACGAAAGGAATTACTTTCCTACGCATAACTCGTTCTTGCCTATCTAAGATAGCCTCTGGTTCTTCTTCATATGACAAATCTTCGTGAATCGAAAGTGACGGATAACTAATGACATGGAGCGGATGATAATTATATCCTCTTAACAAGGATACATGAAAAACGTTATGAACATGCGAGAGCTGAGGTGGTAAGGCTAATCGATAAGACACTTCTCCAATTCTTTCAAGAATTTCAAATGGACCGATAAAACGAGGATTAAGCTTTCCCTTGATTCCAAATCTGCGAACTCCACGCCAAGGTGATACTTTTAAGAATACGTGGTCACCAACTTTGAATTCAAGTGTTCGTCTATGTTGATCAGCATAACTCTTTTGCCTACTCTGAGCTTCTTTTAATCGTTCTCGAGCTGTAGTGACTTTTTCATTTGTGATTTGAACTATCTCTGGTCCTTCAATAATTTTCTCGCCAACTTCCTCCCAATAAATAGGTGCTCGACATTTGCGACCGTATAATAACTCGAATGGGGCCATACCAATACTTGCTTGCCAACTATTGTTATAAGTGAATTCAACAAGGCACAAGTATTCATCCCAATTACCACTCCAATCTAACGCACATGCTCGGAGCATATCTTCTAGCGTTTGGATGGTTCGTTCAGATTGTCCATCTGTCTGGGGATGAAAAGCAGTACTGAACTTTAGTCGTGTACCCCATGCTTTTTGGAAGCCTTTCCAAAATCTTGATGTGAAACGTGGATCTCTGTCTGAAACAATAGAAGAAGGCGTGCCATGGAGTCGAATAATCTCTTGCAGGAATATTTCAGATAATTTACTAACTAAAAATCCTTGCTGAATTGGTAGAAAATGGGCCGATTTGGACAATCTATCAACTACAACCCAGATTACATCATTCTTCTTGAAAGTCTTAGGCAAACCAGTAACAAAATCCATTGTGATCTCATCCCATTTCCAAACTGGGATATGCAATGGTTGCAATAGTCCACTTGCCCTTTTGTGCTCAATCTTCACTTGCTGGCAGATGAGACATTTGCTTACGTATCGAGCAACATCTTCCTTCATGCCATTCCACCAAAAGTTCTGTCGTAAGTCTCGATACATCTTTGTAGATCCAGGGTGAATAGAAAATGGTGAGTTGTGAGCTTCGGATAATAATGACTCACGAAGGGTAGAGTCATTGGGTACACAAAGCCTTTTGCCACACCAAATCACTCCATGCTCGTCTATACGGAATTCTGATTGCTTGCCAACCTCAAGGTTTTGCACAATTGCCCATAGTTCTCCATCTTGCTTTTGTGCATCCTTGATTTGTGAAATGAGGTCGGGTTCTATCTGCATTCTAGCCAGATATCCATCAGATTTCCCAACATGAATACCAATGTTCATCCTTTCAAGATCCTGAATAATTCGAGGGTGAATCTGAAGACTAGATACACTCCCAACATTCTTTCTACTCAATGCATCAGCTACAACATTGGCTTTGCCCGGATGGTATTGTATGTTTGCTTCATAGTCTTTCAGAAGTTCTAACCATCTTCTTTGCCTCATATTTAGCTCCTTCTGAGTGAATATGTACTTGAGGCTCTTGTGGTCTGTAAAGATGTCGCAAGTCTCACCATAAAAATAGTGTCTCCAGATCTTCAGTGCAAAGACAACTGCGGCTAACTCTAAGTCATGTGTTGGGTAGTTGACTTCATAAGGCTTCAACTGGCGTGAGGCATAAGCAATAACTTTTCCATGTTGCATTAACACACAACCTAACCCCTTCTTTGAGGCATCACTGTAGACTTGATAACCTCCTAAACCAGAAGGAAGTGTGAGTATTGGAGCTGTTACAAGTCGTTTCTTTAATTCTTCAAAGCTCTTATCTTGTTCTTCGTTCCATGAGTATTTCACTCCTTTCCTCAGGAGTTTCGTGAGAGGTAAAGCAATGATAGAAAATCCTTCCACAAATCTTCGATAGTAACCAGCAAGACCCAAGAAACTTCGTACTTCGGTAACAGAAGTGGGTCTAGGCCATTTAGTAACAGCTTCAACCTTTGATGGGTCTACCATGATTCCATCTGCTGATATCACGTGACCCAGAAATGCCACTTGGCTAAGCCAAAAGTCACATTTGGAAAATTTTGCATACAACTTCTTTTGTCGCAACGTTCCGAGTACAGCATGAAGATGTGTTTCATGATCTTCGCGATTTTTAGAATACACAAGGATGTCGTCAATAAAGACAATGACAAATTTATCTAGGAATTTATGAAATATGCGATTCATCAAATCCATGAAGACTGCAGGCGCATTGGTTAGTCCAAAGGGCATTACCAAGAACTCGTAGTGACCATAGCGAGTACGAAAAGCGGACTTAGGGACATCATCCTTCTTGACCTTTAACTGGTGATAACCTGATCTCAGGTCGATTTTAGAGAAGAATTTAGCACCCTGAAGTTGATCAAAGAGATCATCAATACGAGGCAGAGGAAACCGATTTCGAATTGTGATCTTATTTAACTCTCGGTAGTCAATACATAAGCGCATACTACCGTCCTTCTTCTTTACAAATAGGACTGGTGCTCCCCAGGGTGAAACACTTGGTCTAATAAATCCCAGATTCAATAATTCTTGCAGTTGTTCCTTCAACTCTTTCAGTTCCAACGGGGCCATACGATATGGTGCTTTAGAGACAGGCTCAGCTCCAGGAATTAAATCGATAGTAAACTCTATTTCACGATCAGGTGGTAATCCCGGTAATTCATTTGGAAATACATCGGGATATTCGCGGACAACAGGATGGCTATCAATATTATTAGTATTAGCAGAAATATCTTTAACTGATGCTAAGAATCCCTCACAACCGTTCGATATTAACTTTTGAGCTTTCAACACGGAAATAATCTTAAGAGATTTATAGGGCAAAACCCCTTGATATACAAAATTGGGCGTTTGAAGATTACCAAAAATAACACGTCGAAAATGGCAGTCTATAGTTACATGATGCCTAGATAACCAATCCATCCCTAGGATAATATCAAAATCACACATATGTATCGGAAAAAGATCTGCCATAAACACAATGGATGCAATACGTATAGGACAATTTCTAAAGACGTGGGTGATCATGATAGAGTTTTCTAAAGGAGTGGAAATGGTCAGAGCATGATCTAACATAATAGGTTGGACCGGAAGGTACTTAGTAAACAAGTGAGATACTACCGAATGTGTCGCTCATGTATCAAATAATGCATAGACACTACGTTCACCGAGCTGAAGGGTTCCAGATACAGTACCTTGTGCATTAGCAGCATCAGTGGCAGTAAGTGTAAGCACTCTTCCCCTAGTGTTTGGTGGTGCAACATTCCCTCCAGTAATCCTCCTGGTTTCTGGCATAGTACACTCCTTGATCATGTGTCCAGTCTGGCCACATCGAAAACAGGCTCCTGAGGCTTTACGGCAAATGCCCTGATGTTTCTTGCCACAACTTTGGCATGGAGGGCTCATGTTCTGATTCGTCTGTTGAGCTCTATTAGGTCCTCCATTAGGCCGAGTCTGATTCTGGACAGGGGCTTGATTAAGGGGTCTCGGATTCCAAGGACGTATCTGATTTCCCTGGTTTCGATTTGCTTGGACCCTACGGTCTTGTTGGTTTGCAGCAGTAGAAGACTGGCCTGAAACTTGCTTCGGAAATCCATCTCTGTCTCTCTTTTTGCTTTCGCCAGTTCGTGATAAAAATTCCTTTCTCTCGAACTCAAAGGTCTTAATTGCATCAGCTACTTCAGTAAGGTCCTGGAATTTCATAAACATGATTGACTTCCGGATCCTATCATGGACAGCCCACTTGCATTTCTCACCTTGGACTGCATCAGAACCTGCCACTTCTCCCACAATACTGGCCAACCTTGTGAATCGAGTGATAAATTCAGAAGCAGGCTCATCGATCCTTTGTCGAATAACAGCATACTCCCTGATGTGAGCTTCTCTGTCAGCAGTTGAGAAATACTTATCATAGAAAATAGTACGAAAGTCAGCCCATGGAAGAGTAGTAGCATAAGCATCGCCCCCTTTGACTTGCTTGTATCCTTCCCACCAAGTCTGTGCATCATCTTCTAGTTTGTAAGTAGCCAACCTAACTTTGAATTGATCTGCAACTCCAAGAACTCCAAAGATCTTTTCAATATGGGCTATCCAGTTTCTTGCTTCGATTGGATCAGTTGCATGACTAAACGATCGTGGCTTTTGCTTTTGGAGCTCATGTGGCACGGCAGTGCAGCTGCTAGTGCACATCAGATTCCCGGGCACCTTGATCAGCACTCCCGTGCACATGCCCGTGCGACCCAGTTCCTCGGCTGCACTGCCAGTGCACCAGCCAGTGCACACTTTGTACCCGGACACCACCAGACCTGCACGGCCGTGCACCCCTGTTGCACGGCCGTGCGCAACCCAAGATATTTTCAGGAACCAATTGCCCACTTGCCTGTCACATCAAAAGTTAAAGTGCACGGCCGTGCACTTTATGTGCACGGCCGTGCACAAAATCAAAACTTGTATAAAAACAGAGCAAAACTTACTGATCAGATATTGGGTGAAATTGGGTATCCTAGAGAGGTTCTGAGGCGATTTTCTGGGCTAACGAAGTGCTGCACAAGCGTGGAACAAGCCCGGGACGCCGTCCGATCCAACCATCATCATCCGATCCTTCACATTCAAGATTTATGGTTTGATCTATAAACTTTTAAGTAGTTCAAATCTGAATATTTTGGCTTGTTTGTGATGTTTATTTAGTTAATCGTACGCCTACGGGCAAGAACACTAGTATGTAGTATGTTAAACTATTGTTTGTATAGTTAATCATGTCTTGTATGAATTTGGCGTTTTTCATGTTTAGATCTTGATGATCATAGCGCAACCTTGTTTCGTTGTTGATGGATTTGTAGCTGTATTTGAATGACTTTAGCGATTGTCGAATGTGTTAGGCGGATAAATGTTGAAAAACCGTCCGTTTAATCGTCCGGTAGTAGACTAGTTAACTTGTTAAATAGTTTATGCCATGAAACTGTAACCGGGTATTGGTTTGGTTAAAGTCAGTCGAATAACGGTTAAAAATGCTTACCGGCACGTAAAAGGGTTTAAAAAGCCTAATGGTGTCGTTACTAGTCTTTGACACGGTTAATGATCTTTGGTAGTTATTTTGGTAAAAATAGCGATCTTAGTAGATCTGGGTTCAAAGTTGGTAAAATGGAATAGGTTGTGAAATGCTCTACTTCATGCTAGTTTAGGTGGCTGTGTTGTGTATTCGGTATCGCTTCCCTGAATTAGTGAGGTTAGAAAACTCGTAACGGATGACTAACTTATCTTTAGAAGATCTGCGTGAGATCATATCAGCTGCTCGCTAATAAACGACTTGAAGCGGTTAACGTGTGTATTCGTGTTAGCTTTCTGTATAGTTGTCATGTTAGGATGCCCGAAAGGGACACTAACTGTCGGAAAATGGGAATGTTGATCACGCCTTTATTTCTTATATAGATGACATGCTAGGATTGGCGTATTATAGCTTATATAGTTATATTTTCTATTTGGAGTCGTAGTTAAGTTATTTACATGTTTTAGAATTAATTTAGTCTTAAACAAAACTCAAACTTATCTTTTACTTACTGGTGAATCGGGGATAGAGTTTTAGTACCATTGCTCCGCGCGCGTCCATGGATCGATACTTGGTTCTTATCTGTACTTACTACATATATGACAGGGTACACTTTCCCTACTGTGTGTGTTTTAATATGAAGGTCGAAACCATTTTTATAAATATTAAAGCAAAAACGTGTGTTAAACTCCATTGTAAAATATGTATAGTTACGCACACGTCAAGTTTTTGGCGCCGTTGCCGGGGACGCGACGAGCTTTAGGAACGAACCGAGTCAACTTTTTACCAGTGTACATGCTTGTGAATACTTGTTTATACTTTGTTGATTCTTTATTTCATTCAGTTAATTGCATATATGATTCATTGATTTTTTATTAGATTTATCTGTCTGTTGATATATTGGATTGATTTTAGATTGGTTCATAGGTTTGCATATATATTTGTTCATTTTTTTTTTTGCTTATTGGATTGAATTGATTATTATTCATTCATTAGGATGTTGATAGATTTAATTTGTTAAATATTGGATTTATTGGTTTGTCTATGAATTTGATTGATTCATTATTTGATTTATTTGTCCGGATTCGGACTAATTGTTAATTTTTAGATTTAAAAAGTTAAATTCTTTATTTATTGACCATGTGTTCATATGTTTATCTGTTTATATAATTTTAATTTTTATGTATTTATAGTTTTTATGTAAATATTAATGGAAGTCTGGGTATGTTACGTTTGAATTTGATAGTACGGATGCTTTTATAAAAGGTTTGGGTTAAGAAAAACTGGGAAATTTATTTAATATAGAAGTGGTTTTAATAAAAATAATTTTCTGTGAAAAATGCTCCCTTGCGATTCGCAAAGAAGCTGGGCTTATGGTTCCGCCTTTAGCGAGTTCCTAATTACCCCGGGTTTTATCTTTTATTGTTCGCGATACGCGTACAGGATCACCAGAGTCCTTCGTGTAACGTGAATAGCCGCTATCTTCCGTTTTTAACTCATTTCATTGGCATCCATCATGGTTTCTATCCATCAACTTCCGTTATATTATTTTTCGGTGAAAAAGGGGTTGTTTTCGCGCAGGCAAAAAGACGGTCTTTATCTTGTTGCAACGCGCGAGCGCCTTGAGTCATTGTAGTCACTTGCGCCACGCGTGAAGCGGTCTATACTTCTTCGCGATGCGCGAGCGACTCAGATTTCGCTGAAAATATTGTATATTTTCATATTTTATATATTATTATAATTTAAGTTTATTGTATAGTTTTTGGTATATTGATTTGTGTATATCTCTTCCATTTTTCTTAAATCGAGTCTGTAATTATTTCTTCTGTAATTATTTCGTACATTGCGTCAGTTTAAGTGTGGGGATGGCCGATGTTTCTTCATTGCTCGATCGATCTTCTCGCCCGTACTCAATCTCCATTCGGGCGAAAGCGATCTTAAAGAAAGTCTTTTATGAAAACGACCATTCCAAGAAATTTAAAGTCCATATGGACGAGTCCATAAATCAAAATGGACTAAGTTTAAAAGTCAACGGTCATCGCTTAAAAGCTTACATTGATGGACCGGTTGACCCGACTGTGGAGGTACTTGAACTCCATGCTCCGCGCGCCTAGAGAAGCGTGGGGAAGTGAGTCTAGCTAGCGACTCGTTAATAAAATTAGCGCGGCGTGTATGGGCGCGCCAAAGGGTAAATATGTAAATAGTGTTAATATTTCTTTGTTTATTTTAAATTTCGTAGTTTAACGTTTTTTCGAGTCTTGTGCAGGTTCGTACCGGTTTTGAGCGGAGCGGGAATGAGCAATGGAGCGAAAAGGGTCTACAAACAGGTTATATTTACTTAAAATGATGTTTTCAGACAAAAGAGGGCCGCTGCGCGGAAAAATGCAGCTGCAGGCTGCATTTCTGCAAGTCTGCAGGTTGTGCACGGCCGTGCGACCGTTGTGCACGGCCGTGCATCCCGAGCTGATCAGCATGCCTGATCAGCACTGGGGTGCAAGTGGTAGTGCAGAGCTTGTGCACGGCCGTGCGACCTTTGTGCACGGCCGTGCGAGCCGAGCTGTTCAGCATGCCTGATCAGCACTGGGGTGCAAGGGCTAGTGCAAGGAGGTTGCACGGTCAAGCGCACTACCGTGCAGCTGACCGTGCGGGCCAAAAAGCCCAGCCCAGAAATGGACCTATATAAGCATCTTTGACTTCTAAAACATAACCCTAACCCTTGCACACCCGGCTGCACCCTCATTCCACCTCTTTTTGGCCGAGAACATCATCTTTTGGTCTAGATTCTTCACTCCTCACTTGCTAATCCTTCAAGGTATGATCCCCTTCATAATATTGCACATCTTTTACATGTTTTTAGTTTTGAATCCGTATGTTTTCTGATTTCTAGGTCAAGATTTGGGGGTTTTTCTTCATAAATCTTTAACAAACCCACAAATCTTATTGTTTTAGTTTTAAGTTTGTTACTTTCTTTTGATTTTTGTTGAAACCGTGCACTTCCCCACCTAAATCTGTTGTTTTATGAGTTTGAATGTAGATGATTTGGGTGATTGTTGTTGAAACATTTTGAAAATCTGCAGGGAGTGCACGCCCGTGCACCTAACCCGCACGACCGTGCATGGTGAGGTGCACTGGCTCAGGCACTGGCAGTGCAGCTCGGAATCACCGAGCTGAACTGACCTGCACGGTCGTGCGACCTTGGTGCACGACCGTGCGTGCCGAGAAAACCAGGCAGCACTGCCAATGCACAAGGCAGTGCAGCCTCTGACCTACAAACCAAACAGACCTGCACGACCGTGCACCTCAGGTGCACGTCCGTGCAGGTTAACCAGAATCAGGTCAGAACTTACGCAGGTCCGTTTTGCGCAACCAGGACCTCATTTTTGATATTACTAATAGCTGGAACTTTGTTTTTTGTATGCAAATGGCCCACGACTTTGTTTTTGTACCTTTTTTCCTGCTTGGAGTCGGTTAATCCGGGTTCGTTCCGTAACCCGCCCTCGTTCCCATATGGAGCACCACCTGGCGACCAGCCAGGCAGCTCCGGTCACTACCACAGGGACGGGGATGACCAGTAGCCGATTCCACTGCATTTCCAGCGATTGTTAGTATTTTATTTTTATCTGCTTTCAGTACTTTTATTTTGAACATTTCGGTTTGTATTGTACTTTGATTTCAGTATTTAAAATTTTAATTTAGTTTGTTTATGTTTGTGATGATGATGAGTGGGTTTGATGTGTTTGCTGTGTCAAGAATGTTGACTTTGCAGGTAACTGGCGAGCACCGTTGTCGATGCTCTTGCCGTTCATTACTCCACTGTTTCTTCGACACGAGGGGAGTATTATTCTCCTTTTTCACGTTATAGATAGCTAATTCATAAACGCTTTCTATTGTCACATTGGGGACAATGTGAGTTTCAAGTGTGGGGAGGGATTATATCTTGTTTGTCCTCTTGTATATATATATCTTAAAAAAAAAAAAAAAAAAAAAAACCTTTTAAAGTACATATATGTATATATACTCATATAAACATCAAGCCTAACTAAATTTTTGATAAAAATAACTTGAGGCGCGACAAACAGACGAGATACGAGCATGTTAAATTCGTACACTTGCACCCATTTCCTTCCGGTTACGTGAGCATTTGAGCCTTAGAATAGATTTTCATTTCTTTGACATGCTTTCGAGTGAGCCGGATGTTTTGTGTAATTTAGAACTTGTCATTAGCATACTTGTTTAGATCAGAAACGTGTGAGACTGTATGAATATGATTGAGGCATTTAGGATACCCTTTTGTTTTAGCCTTTTCTTTTCGTTTTATCTGTTTCCCGCACCCAAATGTTATCCACTAGTTAACCATGTTGAGCCTATATCCGTGTTTTTTCTTACTTAACCCACCATTTCACCAGTAAACCAAATTTAGCCTTTTTCTTTTAAACATTTTGTGTTGGAACTCGGTTTAGGTTATTGTTTGACTCGTTTTGTGTTATAGTTCATGTTCGGGCTTTTAGATCCCGTGTTTTGTGTATATTCTCGTTATAGTTTTCAGTTATATTCAGTATTGTAAGCTTGTTATTAAAAAGAAAAAAAAAAGAAAAAAAAGAAGAAGAAAAAGAAAAAAAATCAGAAAAATCCAGAAAAATAGTATACCCTAAAATAGGGTGAATTAGCAGTGTTCGAGCAGTTTTCAGGGCTATAAAGTTAGAAGTTATATATGTTTAGCTCGATTTAAATAAAAATCGCGTATATTCGCGTGTGTTTTGTATAGTTGTGTTTGTTTCTGTTTAGTTAGACTTAACCGCCGAGTTTTAGCCGTTTCGTCACTGTAAATATCCCTTTCGCACCCTTACCTTTGCCTAACATTACAACCCTTATAAGACCTCTTGATTTGTGCTTTTTATTAGTTGGTGAAGATTAGATCTTTTGACAAGCTTATGATATTGCACGATTCATTGTCTTGGCAGTGGAGCGATTTACACATACACATTACACGTATGTATCATAAATAAAACCGAGTGTGTGTGAACATTGTAAGTCATGTACGGGTTCGCGTGCTTATAGATCGGAAGTGAGTCGTTGCTTTTCAGTTATTTTATCACCTGTTTTTATATATATCATTGTTGGCTTGACTATTATCGTCTGTACAGGTTATATTTTGTCTTTGTTGCCACTTGGCGAGTTTTTCGTTTATTTCTGTTTAGTTGTTTGCTTGAGGACAAACAAAGTTCAAGTGTGGGGAGGTTTGATATACGTTAAATTATACATATATAAATCCCCGATTAAACTCCCAAATTACGCGTTTTCAACCATAATTGCACGAATTCGGTACTTAACCGCTTCATATATTTATTGCAGGTCTTAAACGACGCCCCAAAGACAAAGTCGAAGAAATCAGACAAAATCTGGACTAAACGGACAGTTGCTGCACAATCAGGCAAATCTGGAAGATGTGCACGGCCGTGCACCCCCAAGCGCACGGCCGTGCGAGCTCATGTGGCACGGCAGTGCAGCTGCTAGTGCACATCAGATTCCCGGGCACCTTGATCAGCACTCCCGTGCACATGCCCGTGCGACCCAGTTCCTCGGCTGCACTGCCAGTGCACCAGCCAGTGCACACCTTGTACCCGGACACCACCAGACCCGCACGGCCGTGCACCCCTGTTGCACGGCCGTGCGCAACCCAAGATATTTTCAGGAACCAATTGCCCACTTGCCTGTCACATCAAAAGTTAAAGTGCACGGCCGTGCACTTTATGTGCACGGCCGTGCACAAAATCAAAACTTGTATAAAAACAGAGCAAAACTTACTGATCAGATATTGGGTGAAATTGGGTATCCTAGAGAGGTTCTGAGGCGATTTTCTGGGCTAACGAAGTGCTGCACAAGCGTGGAACAAGCCCGGGACGCCGTCCGATCCAACCATCATCATCCGATCCTTCACATTCAAGATTTATGGTTTGATCTATAAACTTTTAAGTAGTTCAAATCTGAATATTTTGGCTTGTTTGTGATGTTTATTTAGTTAATCGTACGCCTACGGGCAAGAACACTAGTATGTAGTATGTTAAACTATTGTTTGTATAGTTAATCATGTCTTGTATGAATTTGGCGTTTTTCATGTTTAGATCTTGATGATCATAGCGCAACCTTGTTTCGTTGTTGATGGATTTGTAGCTGTATTTGAATGACTTTAGCGATTGTCGAATGTGTTAGGCGGATAAATGTTGAAAAACCGTCCGTTTAATCGTCCGGTAGTAGACTAGTTAACTTGTTAAATAGTTTATGCCATGAAACTGTAACCGGGTATTGGTTTGGTTAAAGTCAGTCGAATAACGGTTAAAAATGCTTACCGGCACGTAAAAGGGTTTAAAAAGCCTAATGGTGTCGTTACTAGTCTTTGACACGGTTAATGATCTTTGGTAGTTATTTTGGTAAAAATAGCGATCTTAGTAGATCTGGGTTCAAAGTTGGTAAAATGGAATAGGTTGTGAAATGCTCTACTTCATGCTAGTTTAGGTGGCTGTGTTGTGTATTCGGTATCGCTTCCCTGAATTAGTGAGGTTAGAAAACTCGTAACGGATGACTAACTTATCTTTAGAAGATCTGCGTGAGATCATATCAGCTGCTCGCTAATAAACGACTTGAAGCGGTTAACGTGTGTATTCGTGTTAGCTTTCTGTATAGTTGTCATGTTAGGATGCCCGAAAGGGACACTAACTGTCGGAAAATGGGAATGTTGATCACGCCTTTATTTCTTATATAGATGACATGCTAGGATTGGCGTATTATAGCTTATATAGTTATATTTTCTATTTGGAGTCGTAGTTAAGTTATTTACATGTTTTAGAATTAATTTAGTCTTAAACAAAACTCAAACTTATCTTTTACTTACTGGTGAATCGGGGATAGAGTTTTAGTACCATTGCTCCGCGCGCGTCCATGGATCGATACTTGGTTCTTATCTGTACTTACTACATATATGACAGGGTACACTTGCCCTACTGTGTGTGTTTTAATATGAAGGTCGAAACCATTTTTATAAATATTAAAGCAAAAACGTGTGTTAAACTCCATTGTAAAATATGTATAGTTACGCACACGTCAACGAGTTTGCTGAATAACGGCCTCAACCGTTTGAGCAATAAGGTTTGGAAGCAAACCAGCAACAGCTTGATTGATAGCAGAAACAACATTTGGATCCACTGCGTTTTCGTTTGCAGTAGTGTTGTTGGGTATAGGATTAGCGCGAGTGGTCCTACGGGTTTGACGACGAGGAGGCATCTATAAAATAAACAAGATAATCGGAATCAGATTAGATAACATAACTAATATCCTATCTTAAATCTACCCAAAACCTCACAGGCCTAATTACTATGTTTAAGTTTTCTACAGGAAAGAGCCTATGCTCTGATACCATAGCTGTAACACCCCGGCCCGGAACGGGTTGACGTGTCACAATATCATATCAGAGATAAAAGACAAAGTTTCTTTTATTTAGTTACAAAACATATAGCGTTACGGAAGACAGGTGGTTCATAGTCTTAAAGTCAAACTACATAATATTAAACATAAGTGACAGGCTTCTTTAGATAGCATCCTATATTTTATTGCTCTCTCTTTATCCCGCCCAAAGTAACCTGTTAACCTGTAGATACAAAAAGTTTACGGAACGAGCTGAAGGCCCAGTACGGAATAATAGGCTCAAATAGTAACGCAATAATTAACTGAAACGTACAACACAAATACTGATCTTGAAACATAAAGCATATAACGGAACTGAATCATGTAATACAGATGTACCCATAAGCCAAACTGAATTCTATTATGCGTGTTGATATACGGGTAGCTACTCCCGTCTATCAACACATGAAATGGCACAGGTTGGCATACCCGCAACCATTTTCGGAACTGAAACTGAAACTGACTAGGATCGATCCATACGCCTCCTAATTGCATTGTACCACACCTGTACTTAAGAGACGCCGTGAACTAATCTCTCCGTCACAGGTGGAGCACATATTGTCGATGCCACAACAACATGCCCGCGGGACACTCCACGGGAAGCGGTAGCTTAGGGTAACAGAGTACTGAAAATCTGAATCATATAATCTGATGCAAATAATAACTAATACTAATAATATCATATACTTTGGAACATACGATAATGAGTTAATTAAAAGTATCGTATGATATATATATATATATATATATATATATATATATATTCTATTTCCAATATTAATTATATTTAGAATGAGAAACGAACGGACTGTCAAATGAATTGATGCTCAAAGACGGAGGAGTTTTAATGTTTATGTATATTATTAGTAGGGTTTTTATCAATTGAACCAGATAACAAAGGAGAGGGGTAAGGATCCGTACCTTAATGCTCCAAATGATGCTAACTTGTTCACAAGCTTTTACAATTATCTATCTACATACGAGTTGTAATTATGTTATGAGAAAATTTTAGTGTGAGAGCTTGAACTAGATTTCATATTAATTGTAACTTAGTTACTTAAAATCCTATATTCTTTAAAATAAAATATTAATAATATACCAAACCATTAACTCTCAAATTTTATGATCTCCTATAATGATCATACACGTTTTATTGACTAGATAAATCCTTGTTATATGTTTTTAATATGTTGAATTTATAAAATCTCTAATCTTATTAAAATTGATGAGATAAAAATACTAATTCGTATATTATAGATTTGTAAAGCGACTGTATTCATTATTATTAATAATAATAATAATCTAGAAATAGTTCATTTAAGAAATAAATTAATATAAACATATAATATATAAAAATAATAATAATAATAATAATACATGACAGTAAAAGATGTTTTAAAACCCAGTTGTCTGTTTAAGTGTTCAACTCCATTTAAGTGTTGAGCTAAAATATGTATATCTTTGGATAAACGGAGAACACGATTCAAATAATCAAACCATATATCTTATGTTTACGTTTAAGTTGTTTCATGCTATATAGATAAACTAAATTTGAGTTTGTTTAAGTGTTGAAAATAATAATAAGATATACCTTGCTAGTACTTCGTCTTTCCCAACCTTCCGCCGGAAAACAAGCAGGTTTGCCGGAATCTAGTCGGAGAAAGGTGACGGGTTGGGTTTGTTACTAATCGGATTTTGGTTCAAAGGAAGGTGACGGTTAGTTTGGTTACCGAGACTGTTTGGGTTTAATAACGGATAGGAATAAGCATCGGTTGGTAACTGGTGGAAGATGATAACTAATGGTGGCGGGTTGTCGGGTTGTGCAGTGAGCCGGAGAAGGTGACTGGAACCGGTGCATTTCTCTCTTACGTTACTCTCTCTCAGTCTGTCTCTCTCATTCATGCAGTGCTCTATCTCTTCTCATTGTTATTTATAGACAATAATAAGTATATGTATTATGTAATATGTATGGATGTATGTGGGTTGTTCATGTGTTGTCAAAGCTTGAGTTGTGCAAGTGTTATCACTTTCTAGAAACTAAGTGTGCTGTCCAAATATGTGCGTGAGTTTCAAGCTTCACATATGAAGTGAGTTGTGGTTAAGTGCAATGTATGTATGAGTGTAGGACATTTTTGTTCTTCTAATATTTTTATTTGGCTTATTACGTCTAAGATCTATTCCGAGATAATTATATAACTTAAATATTGATAAGATAATCTAGGATCGTAATAACGTGGTTGTCACATTTTCTTTGACCCATTGAGTCAACTCATGTTTCGATTATATCTTTATTTATTTTAGTTTATATTTTGTCGGATATTACATTTAATGTTGACCAGTCTCAGAAACAGAAGACTCCTTCTCAGGAGACTCACGAGCCTGCCCAGACTGTGATTCAGAGTGATCCGCCAGTACAGACTTCGCCAGTCCGAACTTTGGCTTGTGATGACCCGCCAATACAGTCTCCGCCTCCGCGTCAACCCACGCCTGTGCGTCAACCTACACCACAAGTGTCCTCCCCAGTTATTCCTTTGATCAGTCCGACTGGTCCGCAGGATGTGGGGAGACAAGTACTGGGCGTGTTTCGCCCTCTGATGTAAGCAAAGGTTACGGGCGGCGCATTGAGATGCATGTGGATGATGATGATGAGAAAAGGGTGACTACGGAGCCGGATGGCAGTTTCTCCAATGCCTCTCTACCTGGTGGCGGTGAGTCATCTACTGGTGTCTTCGTACCGAATTGGACTCTGACTCCTGACACCCGGTTTTTGGATGTGGATAATTATCGCCAGTTCTTGGCTAACCTCGTCCCCCTTGCGGAGTGTGAGCACCAGGCTACCCGCCCACGCAGTGATCTGCTGGATGATCATATCATTAGCGTAGCGAACATGCTGTCTACTTCTGCCGAGATTGTGCGTGAGTGGGGGTCGATGGCTCACGATCGCAACAGGTTCCATCAGGATTTGATATGTGTGACTGAAGCACGCGACCAGATGCACAAGGATTTGAAGCGTGCTAAGTGGGATGTTGTCACCTTCCGCGAGGAGCGGGATAAGTTGCAAGAGCAGTTATCCGAGAGGGAGCAGCAGTGGAAAGTTGTCTGTGCGAAGACAAATGTCAAGCTAGAGGTAGCGGCGAAGCGGATTAGTGAAACTGACTTGAGAAACGAGGAAGCTTCCAAAGAGGTTTATCGTTTGGAGGTGCTTGTGAAGCAACGTTACAACCTGTTGCTTGAGGCTCGTGACAAGTTGAGGGAGAAGGATGCTAAGATCGCCCAGCTGAAGAAGGAGGGGGATGGTATGGATAGAGACAACCTGCTATTGCAGAAGCAGAATGCTGACTTAGAGGGAAATTTGTTGGATGCCCGCTAAGAGGCGCGTTTGGCACAGGAAGATCGCGAATTGCTGCTCACCGGTTGTGTCCCTGAGGTTTGTCTTAATGTTCTCCTTTACTTCTTTGATATCAGTATTTTTTGTACTAAGTGTTCTGTTTCGTTGCTCGCAGGTTGCACATTACGTAAAGAACTCTAAGGAAACCCGCGAGGCTGTGGAAGCAGTGAACGCTGCCGCGAAGCTGGTGGGGCGCAAGGCAGAATTTTTGGAAGGCTACCAACATGCCAAGGATGGTAAGGCTCCAGAACGTACAGTTCGCGCTGCATGGTCGGGACTTAGATGTCGTGCTTGAAAAGAAGGCTGCAGAGTATGATCGGTTGAAGTATGAATTGGTGGATTTCGTTGTTAGCCACCGAGATCAACTGTCATGTTATGAGCTAAAGCAATCCTTTGAAAAGCAAGGTCTGGTGCATATGCAGCGCCAGTATGCCATTAGGAAGGCGATGAAAGAGCCTGCGCCCCAAGGTGACCAGCCGGAGGCTAGTGAAAAGTTGGACCTGTCAGACTCCGAGGAAGAGGAGTATATAGTCATGCGTCGCCAGACTTCAAGGATTGAAGACTCTTGTTGCTGTATTTACTTTATCTTTAATGACATGAAACACTTTTAATATCTTTGGTTTGTGTTGTCGAACCACTTGCTTATGAATGCAAGTTTGATATAATTTTTTGGTTCTATATTTGTTGCTGCTGATGCTTGTCGTTTTTTACCGTGTTTGGTGTGTAGCAGAGTATAGGTTTATAGTTTAGCCACGCGACTTTATTTTAGGGCGCGGTATGATAGTAACACGACGTTTTTAGTTGTAGGACGTTGCACTTTGTTTGTGCGATGTTTAATGCGCGCAGTACATTTTAGTGTGTACTGCTCGTTTAAGGAGTTGCATCTTAACCATGCAATTTTTTTATTTTTGGACGTTGTATCTTAACCATACAACGTCAAGTTTAGGACGTTGCACTTTAACTGTGCAACGTTTAGTGTGCGCAGTACATTTTAGTGTGTACCGCGTGTTTAGGGAGTTGCATCTTAACCATGCAACTTTTTATTTTTGGACGTTGTATCTTAACAATACAACGTCAAGTTTAGGACGTTGCATTTTAACTGTGCAACGTTTAGTGTGCGTAGTACATTTTAGTGTGTACTGCGCGTTTAGGGAGTTGCGTCTTAACCATGCAACTTTTTATTTTTGGACGTTGTATCTTAACCATACAACGTCAAGTTTAGGACGTTGCACTTTAACTGTGCAACGTTTAGTGTGCGCAATACATTTTAGTGTGTACTGCGTGTTTAGGGAGTTGCATCTTAACCATGCAACTTTTTATTTTTGGACGTTGTATTTTAACCATACAACGTCAAGTTTAGGACGTTGCACTTTAATAGTGCAACGTTTAGTGTGCGTGGTACAGTACATTTTAGTGTGTACTGCGCGTTTAGGGAGTTGCATCTTAACCATGCAACTTTTTATTTTTGGACGTTGTATCTTAACCATACAACGTCAAGTTTAGGACGTTGCACTTTAACTGTGTAACGTTTAGTGTGCGCAGTACATTTTAGTGTGTACTGCGCGTTTAGGGAGTTGCATCTTAACCATGCAATTTTTTTTATTTTTGGACGTTATATCTTAACCATAGAACGCCAAGTTTAGGGCGTTGCACTTTAACTATGCAACGTTTAGTGTGCGCAGTACATTTTAGTGTGGACTGCGCGTTGAGGGAGTTGATGTCGTTTGTTGGTTTTTCGCGTGTTATCATGAATGAGTGTTTGTAGGAAAAGTGTGCAAAGCGAGGAAGTTTTCAGTTCTCATTCGATTAAATGGCTAAACAGCCTTCATTACACTTGTGAGGTTGGCTACATGTAACATTTTCTGAGTTGGGCTGCGTTCCATGTGCGAGGAACGGGTTTGTCTTCCAAGGTTGATAGTTTGTATGCTCCTTTGCCGAGGACTTCTATGACGCGATACGGTCCTTCCCTGGTAGGTGTTAGCTTGCCCTGGGGGATTGCGCCACTAGCCTCGTTGTTTCTGAAAACGAAGTCCCCTGCGCGAAAGGCGTGGAGCTTGACTTTAGCGTTGTAATACCGCTCCAATTGTTTTTTGTAGTTCGCTTCTCTGGCTGCTGCCCTGTCACGGCGTTCTTCTGCCAGGTTCAAGTTGATGCGCATTTCTTCATCGTTGTTGGTGTGAGTCGCTAAGAGGACTCTTGCTGATGGGCACCCGATTTCGGCTGGTATCATAGCCTCAGAACCGTATCTCTTCAGTTGTAAACTGTTATCGTGTTTTGATTTTTATTAATTCTAGTTCTAGTTTTAAAATGATTGTTTATGTAAACTAAATTATTGTTTTAAAATGATTGTTTATGTAAAATATATATAATAAATAAAAATGTGGGCCCTTGCGGCTATGGATCATATATGGTTGCACCTCTTGCTCATGCCCAAAGCAGGCTTTGTTAACCCATATTGAGATCATTTCATGCATCATAGTAGTGAGTTATGGTCAAGCTTTAGCCTCTACCTGCCACAGTAAATATTAAACAAGTTAATGAACAACATTCGATCAAATTCTTCAACCGGGAACATCATTCAAATTAACAAATTTAATAACAAAAAAAAAAGGAAAATTTAAACAGTCATGAACTTAATTCAAATTCACTTTGAATAGCATACAATCAATTTGCCATTGCACTTTGAACCTTCATGAACTCAATATCCAAGATAATGTTTCACAGCATCCCTCATATCTTCATATTCATCACACTTTGCAAAAAATCCACTCATCAGTTTCTTCAATTCCTCATCTCCAAGATCATCAACAAACGGGGTAATCGGAATCCCGTTTTCGGGCTGCAAACTATAAGAAATCGGATTATCATCAACAATCACCACCTTCTTCATATCCCTCCCTAAATTCGCCAAATTCTTAACATGCCCCCCGTCCATTTTCGTGCATGAATCCCGATACAATCTGCGCGAAATCAACCTGTCTCTATCCAACGAATCCAACACCTGAGACGCATACCCCTCACTTCCAGCAGTAAACACCACAATTTCAAAATCACTTTCACTTAAAAACTGAAGAAATTCATCAACAAATGGACGTTTTAAAACATAACACGCAATATCTCCTTCCCCATTTGGCAACGTCTTCACTACAAAATCGTACTGTTTTGGTTCAACTACTCCTGATGCACGAACTGAATGAATTAGGGTCTTGTCCATGTCAAGAACCACCGTTTTCTTATTCGAACAAACTAATGGTGGTAGGGAGGTGGTGTGGTCGTCACATGAGAGTCTTCTGATGATTGATATGGTCTTCATAGACATAGCAGCGATACGATGTACTGAGACAACTTCGATGAGGTGGGGATGGTATTCGCAGGTGTAAATCGCTTTGTTGGTCGATGGGGCGTAGACCAAAGACTTCTTACGGCAGCGGAGAGTGTAGCTTGTTCCGGTAAGAGACGTGCATGAGTGGTTTTGGACGTCTTCTTTTGATATAACCTTCACCATTGTCTTCCTTTGTACCGATAATATGCTAAAACTTGGCTCCCAACGTTCGTTGTCTTCCTTATGATGATGATCAACGTACGTTCGTTCCTGTGATTAATTGGATAAGTAGGCTGTAGGCTTACTAATATATAACCCTAACAAACTTAGCTCACAAGAAACATATTTTGATTAGAGTTATAGCTGGCAATGTGCGTAAAATCTAAAAATATATATCTTTTCGATTTATAAGCCTAACAAACTTAATCTACAATATTAAGATTATGAATATCTCAAAGTACGTACGTTTGAAAACGGATATATCTAAAACTTGTTCATTTGATTATTTGGATAATTAGGTTTACGATTTTTATATATATAATCTAACAAACCTACCCCAAAAGAAATCCATTTCTTTTCAAAAAAATCTATTTGACAAGAGATTAAACCTAAGCCAATCATTATTATTGTTACTATATATGTAAGATATTATTCTACTAGAAAATGGGAATTTTTTCTAAAAAAAAAAAATCGACAATTTTCCCCCAACTCAAAATTTGCGAAAAGTTTCCCACGACTTTCCGACAACATAAAAAAACCCTAAAATTCCCGCATGTTTCTGAAAAATTAGCCACGTAACAAGTGTTTGTCGAAATTTTGTCGAAAACATTAAACAGTTTGCGACAAACTTCCGTCAAAACTTAATTTACTTATTTATTTTTTATTTTATTTGTTAATGTTAGATAACATTTTAATAAACATAAATTTTTAGTGTGAAATTTGTCGCAATTTCGAGAATTGCAACAACTTACTGACAAAATTTTATAGGGCCTAATAAAGAAAGAGGCGAAGAGTGAGATACATAAATGCAAGAGGCTTCAATTCATTTGCACGAAGCTTTGCGAAACCAAAACGGTTTACAAATTCAGGAATTGATTGTGCAGGATCAAAATGTTAAACCGGTTATAATCATTAGAGGCTTCATTGGGAGTTTTATGAGGAATGAATGCGACGGGTTATCAAGAAATTGAATCCAAATTTCTTGCCGAGTGTTGATTAGAATTATTGTTCACAATTATTATACCATTCAAGAGGGCCATTGATGAAGGGATGAGCTAAATGCTACGGTTTCAAAAGCTTTATGGGTTGTGTTAATTTTTCGATTGCATTAGTGGTTTATTCTATTGACCTCAAAAGTTGTACAACAAGGATATCAAGGGAAGAATTTGGTAAAAAAAATAAAGAATTACATTACACTATGGCTCTTGATATGTCATTTTAAACTTGAGGCAAAATTACCATACTATCTATCTAGTCTCTTTAATAAGGTAGTATAGATTATAGATACAAATAACTTATATGTAACGCTCACAAGTTACATTCTTGAATGTAAATATATCAAAATAATAACGCTTTTATTGAATACTTGGAAGGATTACTACTATGAAATGAAAGGCAAAGGTAGTGCAGAAAGAGATGGGAATATCAGATGCCCTATACTCTCATTCTATGCACCTTGTATCTTGCAATGGTTCTTTCACAGATCTCACAATTAGGGTTGGCATAACAGGTTATACGAATCTGTTAAGACACGAACACGAAACTTGTAAACACGACACGACACGAAATCTAATCGTGTCATTTTTTTTTCAAACACAAACACGAACCTGTGTATAACAGGTTAACACGATAAGACACGACAAGACACGATAAGGAACACCTAGTAAATTAAGTTAACACGACAAGACACGACAAGACATGATAAGAAACACGATAAGGTACGATAAGACCTGTTAAGACACGTACACGATAAGACACGAACACAAAACATGTAAACACGAATACGACACGAAAATAAACAGGTCTTAGCGTGTCGACCTGTTATAGACACGAAACCTGTTAAAATCGTGTAGGTTCGTGTCAGGTTATCGTGTTCCTGTCTAAATTGCCAGCCCTACTCACAATTTCATTCAAACTTGATGGGCCTTATAGACCGGGTTGCCTGATTGTGTCGGATGACTTAGATACATTGGGTTCATAACATGTTAGACGGTTCTCGTCATTGGGTGCTCAGACCATGGATGATCGCTAACATGGTCCTATGGTCGGACTAGGTTCATAAAAAAATTTAAGTTGTAAGATGTGAACTAGGAACACTATATTTAGAAAATGGTTTCTCAAATCTTTAGACATTCTAATTAGAATTATATTTACATATTTTTAAACTAAATAAACTATCTACGCCTAACATCACCACATCACCGGCTAGGTTGATAAAAATGAAGTTCTTAGATTTTGGTAGTACTGTTATTTTGATTCATCAAATGAATAATAATAAAATTATATAAGTTAAATTACTAGTTTATTAATGTCCTTCATAATTTTGTGTTTTAATATTTTTGTATAGATAACTTTTATTAAAATGTTTAAATACACCCTATCCTATAAAATTATTTACGTATTAATTACTTTTAACCTTTAACATCCAATCCATATTAATTACTTTTAACTAGTAATATCCAACGACCATTAACATCTTTTTTTTTTTTTTTTTGAAGGTAACGACCATTAACATCTAACAAGATTTATTCTCTCATTTCTATTAATTTGTTAATATCATTTGGGTTCAAATTCAAACACCTTTTAAATTTTATATTCTATCTACTAATTTAATTGTCTAATAAAAGAGAAATTAGTGTTTAATTAAAAAAAAACCCTTAAAAAGTAGTTACCTTAATAACTTTAAAAAGATTTTGTGTTTTTGTTATTCGTGCAAAAAGCAAAACATTCTCCTATATATTAGTTTTTCAACCTCGATGAATAGTTCCAAACGCCGTCAATAAGTTGTCAAACTTGACGGCCAGCCTCTTTCATCATCCACTTCTCCCTCGTCTCTCTTTCTCTCTCAACATCCAATTCTCCCTCGTCTCTCTTTCTCTCTCAACATCCAATTCTCCCTCGTCTCTCTTTCTCTCTCAAAGCTTTCTCTGTCTAACCTATGAAATCACCTTCTCTCTCTAGAAACGTAATACGCCACTCTAGTTCGGCTCCTCACTCTTTACATACTATTACTAGCAGAACGATTTGAATAGTCACTCGCTTCTAACATGCGCCGCCGACCACTGATTGGGGTACTAATTGGGGTGTTTGGGAGTTTGCTGCCTCACTTGGACACATGCAATAGGGTGTTGTTACGGTGTCGGTGGTGGCGGCATGTGGGCTGCACCCACTGTACTTATTCCCTCTCTGTATCTTTACTGATTCTCAACCTTTTAATCCACCGTAGACCGACGAAACACCGATTATACGTTCCCGATGCAGCGGTGCTAGCTCTACCTCCGTTGCTCCACCTGTGAGTCGCTAATCATGTTTGTCGCTCAACCTCGAACTCCACTTCCAATCCTTGCTGTATCCCAAGCCTTTTCGAGGTAAGCTTTGTTTCAATCGAGGTAAGATTTGTAACATTAGGTTGTGGCTTGGTATGTTGGTAAATTTAACCTAGGTTTCTTTTTTGTTAACTCAGTTGCAGTTGGTTACAGAAATGTGATTGGATGATGGTGTTGATGGTATGCTACACGTGGCAGTTATGGTGGTGATGTTGTGTAGATGTGCGACGGTGTTGATGGTGTCACGGTGGTGTAATGATTTGTTGTTTGGCTTTTTTTGCCTTAATCAATACTAACAGTTTGTTTGCCATATCCTATAATGTTAATTTACAAATGCTATGAACATTTTCCATGGCATTATTGTAAGTCTCCTATATATTAGTTTTTTCTACCTCGATGAATAGTTCCAAAGGCCGTCAATAAGTTGTCGTTAAACTTGACGGCCAACCTCTTTCATCATCCACTTCTCCCTCGTCTCTATTTCTCTCTCAACATCCAATTCTCCCTCGTCTCTCTTTCTCTCTCAAAGCTTTCTCTCTCTAACCTATGAAGTCACCTTCTTTCTCTAGAAACGTAATCCGCCGCTCCAGTCCGGCTCCTCACTCTTTACATACTATTACTAGCAGAACGATTTGAATAGTCACTCGCTTCTTATCACACCCTCAAATTTCAACAGCGGGGTTTATACCGCGAGGCGCATGACATACCATGATCCCATAGCCATAAGTCATATGAACGAACTCTAAATGCCCAACCCATTTAGTTCGTTTTCAAAAACCGAGTTTAGTTAAGTTGCGGAAGCGTAAACCAAATTTAAACCTTTTAAAACCATGCGCAAAACAACGCGCCCAAATTAAACCATATGAAAGAAAATGTAAAAGCATAATATGAAATTTAGATGTATGCCCAAAACCCCAAATGCAGTGAAGTGTGCAGTGCTTTCTAATCCTAGCACCGGAAGCTAACTACCTGCAGAAGCATGTAAATCGTGGGTCAACAAACAATGTTGGTGAGTTCACTAAGTAAGAAGGTGAGTAAGTAAATGCGCTGGTTTCCAAAACCACGTAACCAAGTAAAAGTGTAGGTCCTCCAGACCAAAATGTTCAAGAGTTATCAGTTTAAGCGTGTCAGGGGTAGCTAGCCCACTCAATGTAACTAAACAGGATTATTGGGACACTTTCAGTAAAATAGTAATTTGCCTCAATAACTGGTGTCTATCAACACCAGTTCTCAATTGTGGTCAGAAGTTCATGCCCGTGCCTCAAGCACCTCAGACATGAGGTTGCTGCACAACCTAATAGCGCTATCAACTAATACCCCGCTCGCCTCCAGCGATTAACCCAATAATATGCAAGGACTTTTCAAATGATAGAGTGTTTAGTTCACAAAGGACCAATAAGTTTTAAACTGATCAAAAACCCGATCCACAAAAGGAATCGTAAACCCGACTCACACAAGGAGTCAAAAACCTGAGTAGTCCCAAACTGGACTAGAAAAGTTAAGTAAGTTGTCTCAACCCGAGACGCATGCTTTTGAGAAAAGAGTAGTGAAACTCACCTTAGTGTGCAAGCAAAAGAAATCCAAACCGCAAGTAAAGTATGTTATCGACTCCCTAACATAAGTGTCACTAAGTAAGTATATGTGTAATACCATTACACCATATAACCCGTTTGTCCAAGACGTTTAAATGTTCAAAAGCGTGTAGGTGACACCTAGTAATTCTTCATGCATAAGTAAACCCTACGGACCCGTTGGTGAATACGTTGGTTACAATTAGTTTTACACTCCACATGCGCTAATACAAGTGCCCATTCAATTACATATCAAACACATACCACCTAGGACTTCAATTAGTCACGTAAACACATAATACACAATCTGCGTTTTTAGGACAGACTGTGCGTCACCAAAACTAATTTATTTAAAATACTTAATCAGTGAGTTAGACTCCCACACTTTTACTGAATATTCTTTGAGATTCATTTAACAACCCATATTTTTGTTTTATCTCAAAACCAAACACAAAGATTATTAAAATTCGTTCAACACAGCAATATTCAGAAAACTTTCACAACAGGTCAGTTTAGTAGGAAAATTCCCAAAAATTGTGTATTCATCCAAACGGGATGAATCCACTTGGAAAACCAAATTATTCCAATGTTAATCCTCTGTAAAACTTTCATAACCCAACTCTTTATATAACTCGAGTTATGATGACTCAAAGTCGACTCAGTTTATTAACCCGAAATTCTGATATGACCTATTTTCAAAGAAAATTCCAAAAACGACTCTACCAACGTCCAAATCACTTGATTTTACCCATTATGAAAAGCTAAGACCATGTACAATCTATTCATGCAAAGAATCGATCAAAACAATTATTTTCAAGCCACAAAACAGACCCTACAAGTCGACATTCAGATTCTGTCCAGATTCTAATCATGCAATATTATCAATTATATCAAACCCTAGTTGCATATTATCAATCAATAACACCTAATAATCATCAATAACCATTACCAAACATTCCTAATACCTATTGTGATCAGATTCTATCATTATTCATGCAAAGATTACAACTTTAATGATCAAAACTTCAACAACTTGCGCAACAAGTAACCTATGATATTACTAATCGCCTATCATCATGTTTAATTCGTTTAATCTTCAAAAACCTCTAGTTTTAATAATTATCAAAAGCTTTCAGACCTGGACAAACCTTGTTATATGATTTTTATAACATAAAAATAAGATTAAAGCGTAAAGGATTAAAGATTATACCCCTAGCTCTTCGATACAATCAACCGAACTCCTTTGGAGCTTCCCAGTCGATGGTCTTGAGCCTTTGCAGGTTGTTTGGGGTTTATAATTCGTAATTACCAACCATTTTCCGACAAAACTCAACACTAGGTCGGAAATTCGTCGGTAATTACCGACCATTTTCCGACCAAAAGCTTTATTTTATTGGTATTCGGATATAAAAATGTGCATTGTATGTATGTGCATATGTGAATGTATTTTTTCATGAGTATATATATGTTATATACACGTATATGTGTCGTAATGCATACAAAAATGAACATATATATACACACACACACATAGAGTTATATATGGAATAAAAAAAAGTTTGTTTTAACTAACGAGTCTTAACAATATACACACACGTATGTATGTGTATAATACGTATAATTTGAAAAAATAAAAATATTCAATGTATAATTAAGGTGTACAAAAAATGGAATGAAAATAACGACATTTAAAGCTCGAAAAAGTAAAAAAACGATAACGCTTGTCAGTAAATCGTCGGTAATTACCGACCATTTTCCGACAAAACTCCACACTTGGTCGGTAAATCGTCGGTAATTACCGACCATTTTCCGACAAAACTCAACACTAGGTCGGAAATTCGTCGGTAATTACCGACCATTTTCCGACCAAAAGCTTTATTTTATTGGTATTCGGATATAAAAATGTGCATTGTATGTACGTGCATATGTGAATGTATTTTTTCATGAGTATATATATGTTATATACACGTGTATGTGTCGTAATGCATACAAAACTGAACATATATATATATACACACACACATAGAGTTATATATGGAATAAAAAAAGTTTGTTTTAAGTAACGAGTCTTAACAATATACGCACGCGTATGTATGTGTATAATACGTATAATTTGGAAAAATAAAAATATTCAATGTATAATTAAGGTGTACAAAAAATGGAATGAAAATAACGACGTTTAAAGCTCGAAAAATTAAAAAAACGATAACGCTTGTCGGTAAATCGTCGGTAATTACCGACCATTTTCCGACAAAACTCCACACTTGGTCGGTAAATCGTCGGTAATTACCGACCAGTTTCCGACAAAACTCAACACTTGGTCGGAAATTCGTTGGTAATTACCGACCATTTTCCGACCAAAAGCTTTATTCTATTGGTATTCGGATATAAAAATGTGCATTGTATGTACGTGCATATGTGAATGTATTTTTTTCATGAGTATATATATGTTATATACACGTGTATGTGTCGTAATGCATACAAAAATGAACATATATATATATATACACACACACACATAGAGTTATATGTGGAATAAAAAAAGTTTGTTTTAAGTAACGAGTCTTAACAATATACGCACACGTATGTATGTGTATAATACGTATAATTTGGAAAAATAAAAATATTCAATGTATAATTAAGGTGTACAAAAAATGGAATGAAAATAACGACGTTTAAAGCTCGAAAAATTAAAAAACGATAACTTTTGTCGGTAAATCGTCGGTAATTACTGACCATTTTCCGACAAAACTCCACACTTGGTCGGTAAATCGTCGGTAATTACCGACCATTGTCCAGGTGGGTCTCTGTTTGTTTTGGGGTCCAATGGTTTGGGTTTCGGTCTCGATTAAGGTTGGTTGGGTGACGGTTTGAAGCTATGCTACATTGTGGTGGTTTTGTTTTTTATGTAAGAATTTCTTTCAGAAATTATTATATATATTAATTCACAACATCTCGAACAATAGTTATGTTTATGGATTTGCATTTTGACCACAAAGGTTTTGATGTTAAATGAAAACGTCAGTACATTTCTTTATTATTTTCCCTGACATTGTCATTATTTTAAGTTTGTGGTGTATTACAGCGCTTAGGGGAATCATGAACTTTTGTTATCCAATTAATTTGCCTTAGTTACAAATCCAATACATGCACTAGACGTTAATTTTCTCTAACTGAAGGTATAGTACAAACATGTATTGCTTGAGATTGAGAATCTACCTTTTTACTTTATTAATATCTATATCGATGGAAATTGGATATATTCTTTCCCTTTTAAGCTTTTTTTTTTTTTTTTACCAATTTATTACCTGATTACTCATGAAAAGGGTTGCACAGAAAGCATTGAACATTGTTCTTTGAAGTTGTGTGTTTAGGTTGTGTTTTTTCATGTTCAGGGACTGAAGTAGAAACAGATATGTAACCTGGGTTTTGACTTTCATAGATTTAGGATTTGTATTGGATAATGAAGATAAGAGCCTCACAAGGTCATACGTATAAAAGGTTTATCCTTTAGGCGTTCGTTTAAATTTGGTTGATTAGGTTTTTAAGTATTTCGTCATTGATGCTTCGATCGTGGTTATTAATTGCAGGTGTTACTTCTTCTTCGTTCTTTCTGGACCGCTGGTGTTTGCATTTGGTTGCCGATCGACTATGGGTACGGTATGTTTTGATCATTTTTTTTGCGTGTATCTTTAGTGTATTTATTGTTGTTCCCTAATTTTTGGTGTGTTTGCTGGTCATGGGATTCGATTGACTGTTGTGACTGCGATGATTCCATTAGTAAGCTTCATTTTTTCTTTAAACTACAATCGCTTGAATCTTCTTTCGGTTTTGGAAAGAAAACCCAAAAAGCGAAAAATCAATGATTTTTGGTTCAAGCAAGGCAACAAATTAAGTGTTCAGGTAGCTACAATATTCAGGTAGGATTTTTGTTTTCTTTTTTAAGTTTAGTGTAGCTACAATGAATTTGATGATTTTTGTTGATGATAGGTTTACAGTCTTACTGTGTTGACCTGTAACGATTATCCCAATGCCGATCAACCAAAATATCTATAAGCAACAATGCATCATGACGTTTACTTGCAATAACAGTAGTTGTATACAGTTATCAACTTAATACTTTACTACCAAAAATCCAAAATATCTATATTGCAATAATAGTAGTTGTATACAATTATCAACTTAGTACTTTAGTCATAGTAGTAAAGTAGTTTAGGTGTAAAGTATATGATGCAACATTTAAAAAGGCTTAGAGTTGTATTAGGTTGTAGCGAGTGACGTCACCGTTGGTTAACAATTGTCCATATAATGAAAACGGTAGTATTCACTTTTATGCTTTCTGATAGACCAAATTGAGCTTCCGTCGCAAAGCGCGGGGTGAACACTAGTTGGTTAACAATTGTCCATGTAATTGATATGGGTCTTTATAATATGATCTGATTTTGATATAGGCGAGATCCGCTTGCGAGTTTTGAATGGAGCGGTGAGTCTGCAAGCATGGCTTTGAAGGCGGCGGGTTAAGAACAAGCGGCGTAGAGTTGTAGTTTGATAACCGTGTCATAGTATGCGGGAACTTGTAATTTGACAATGGTGCCGTATTATGTTGGTAAACTTGTAAATGTATTTGTAGTTCAACTTGTGATGATAATCGTATCTTAATTATCTACATTTTTAAGCAGAAAAAATGGATTTTTTTGTTTTTTGTTTTTTTATAAATAAAAACAGTTTGGTCGGTAATTTGTAGGAAAAACTGACATTTTTTTTCTCGGAATTTGGTCGGAAAAACTGATAAAAAACCACTCGGAATTTTGTCGGAAAAGTTGACACAATTTTTAGTCGGAAATCGGTCGGAAAAGTTCATCGGAAATTAGTCGGAAAAGTTCATCGGAAAATGGTCGGAAAAGTTCATCGGAAACTGATCGGAAAAGTTCATCGGAAACTGGTTGGAATTTTGTCGGAAAATCTTTCACGCTTTTTTGTCGGAACTTTGTCGGAAATCTTATCGGAAACTTGTCGGAAAAATTTACCGACTAGATTTTTCAGACAAAAGACTTTTTGTCGGAAACTGGTCGGAAAGCTGTTTTCCGACCAGTTTCCGACCAAAACCTTGGTCGGAAATAGGCCAGTTTTCTAGTAGTGATATGGGTACCACAAGAAAGTGAAGTTATCAATAAATGATTAGTGTATACTCATATAAATGATTATCGTGTGATTTTGCAAGATACATGACGTATTTCGAAAACAAAATCACATATTTGTTATGAAAATCTGTTAACATCTATATTGGGTTACTCTTAAGAATACATTTGCTGGCGCAACTAGAAAAAAAGGGCCCTCGAATATAAACTTTTGTATTACGACCCATCCTTGTGGTGGAGTGGTATCAGGTGATGAGGGAGAGATACTTGACCCTTGTGGTCATGGGTTCGACTTCTGAGCCAGACAGGTTTTACCGGTTCGCTACCGTCGTGCTTTCGGACAGGTATGCGGGCCGGGTTTAATTTCCTTGGAACTGGCACACGGGTGGGCTAGGGGCTCTCGTGCGTGCGGGTTGGGCCGCCGCGAGGCTCGTGAGTTCGGCTCCGAGTCTGTGGGCTTCCCTTTGCCAATGGGGGCCGCATACGAGAGTAACCGCGGGCAATTCTTTAGTCAGCCGTTTAAAAAAAAGTTTATATGTTTTGTTATAAATGTTAACTAGGATTGTGTTACCCACGCTTCGCCGCGGGAGCTCCAGTTGCGTTGAGGGTTTGGTGGACGTTAAAAATCGCACGTCACTGTGGGAACTCCAGTTGTGTGGAGAGTTTCGTGGACATATAAGTGACTGTTATTCTCGCATGAGCTTCAAAAAAATACTCGCGGCTAAAAGCTAAAAGTTTGGTGGTCAAAGTTTGAAATCCTAAAAACTAAAAGTTTGGCCAAAGCGCAATGCAAGTTTAAAAAAGTTGGGTGGTCAAAGTTTTTTGAAATCTAAAAGCTAAAAGTTTGGTGGACAAAATTTTAAATTCCAAAAGCTAAAAGTTTGGTGGTCAAATTGAAAGAAAATAAAGTTAAGTTAAAAGTTAGTGGCCAAAGTTTTAAATCCTAAAAGCTAAAAGTTTGTTGGTCTAAGTTTGGTGATGAAATTAGAAGAAAATAAATTTAACCTAAAAGTTAGTAACAGAAAATAAAATTAACCTAAAAGTTAGTGGTTAATATATATATTAAAAGAAAGACATGTCTTTCTATTAATATATATAGATAATAGATAATCTATAATCTATAATCTATCCAATTAATTCAATGCCATCAATTTTCCTTCATTTTTGCAATAATATCCCAATTCCGTTTTCTTTTTCTTCCAAAGTTAAACACCATAACCAGGTAGAATAAATCGCTATTATCTATCAATCTCACACGCCACCATAGCAGGTGGATTAAGACGTTATACTGGTAAGTGAAATCTAATTTTGTTTTCATTGTATTTAAGCTTTGAATTGATTATGTGAGTTCCTTGAGAATTTGTGAATATGGTTGTGGGTTCTTGTGGATTTCATAAGGGTTTTTAAAGTAGAACTTATCGCTTCTTTATTTGAAATTTCAGTATCGGGCTTGCTTCATCGATAAAATAAACGAGTATATGGTTCAACCTGAAACTTATACATACCCACCGCTGCAGATTCATGTGTTATTCTGCTTTGAAACGGGTACGTCTCTCCATTCTCCATTCAGTTTTTTAAATTTTGCCGCATGATTAGTTGTGTAAGATTACATTCAATTGATTCGTTCATTATTGGGAATTACTTGTTGTTTTTGTATGTGTGAAACTCTCCATGTGCAAATTCAAAGAAGTTGTTAACTCTTTTGCTTTCTGTTAGTATTTTCAGTCTATGCTTTCTGTTAGTATTTTTAGTCTATACTACTGTTTTGTTGAATGCAAGTGCTTAGGCACCTATTGGGACTTTTAGATTGGATCACTGAATAATATCGATGGATTACTACGTACTGAATTAGTATGTTTTTGTTGAACATGCAACTAGGTGATTTCCAGTGAGTTATTAATTCTATTGCTTTGCATATTTGTAAATAGAAATCCAATTTTTTTTTTTTTTTTTTTTGTGACGAATATTGTATTGTTTGGTTATATGTAAATCATTGTTTTTACTGTTTAATTAGAGAAATCATATTAACGCATAATTTTTCTGGTTTTTCAGTTATGAGCTTGGTGTTCTAATTAACACGCACACAAGGACGGTTCTTTAAGGGATGTGCTTTTAGTGATTCTTGTGAGAAGATAATACGTAAATGGCCCACGGGAGAATACAGGTTAAGATAAAGAGAAGTAGATTTTACACATTTGGATGCATAAGACCACCTGTTGATTCACTAGATGAACCTCATCAATTTCGAGGGCCTGGTTTTTCCCGTCACATTTGTTGTAGCCAACCTCATTTACGCCAAAAGAAACCTCTCAAATACTGCAAAATTTACATTTCTACCACGAAGTATAATGCCATTACGTTTTTACCTATTATTTTGCTTTCGGCAATTGTATATTGTCTAAGTTCTAATTCTAATTAATAAAATAAATTAAACACTGGCATAAAAAGAAAACAAAAACTTAACTATGTGTTAGTTACTTATGTTATTTGTGTTAAGAAATAAGAAATCAAAACGCCATAAATTCACGCTCACGCTAATGAATCAACCCGAATCTTTATCTTCTATACTATATATTATAAAGTATCAGTGAAGGATACCCGCAAAATTTAAGTAAATACAACCTTTATTGCTTATAGTACAATGCTTATTGAAGTCATTTAGAGCGTAAAATTGTCTTTCTACCTAAATATTAAATTGTTGAAGAAATTAATTTAAACATAATTATAAAATTGATGAGGAAATTAACAATAATGTGGTGACTCTTTACATTCATAACCTCCATGTCTTTATTATGTTTGTATCAATGTTAAAGTCTTATAATTAGTTGTCATGTATTTAGTACATAAATAATGTGGTGACTCTTCACATACATAACTTACATATCTTTCAATGTTTATAGTAAATAAATTACATCATATATTATGTATTTATATCTTATTTTTAAATTTATGTGGCTGCAGGATGGTATGATGTGACACTTTTGCACACAAATGAATATGTAGGCTTGAAGTTTGCCAACACACCCAACCCATGACACGTTTCAACCCATTAAAGTGAGCGATATATGTAGGCTTGACTTTTATACAAGCAAATATGGTAGAGATACTTTATGAGCAACGTCATCATTTTCCTCGATGGCTTTTTGTTTTCTCCGCTACTATAAGCTTCTAGGAATAGAATTTAAGTTTCTGATCTAACGAAGTCACCAATTGTTTACATATCCAAAAGAAGACAAGTTCTTATCCGTCGATTTGGTAGTTTTAACTATATTGATTACTAATTTATTGGTCCAATATATTTATTACCACGCTTGTCAAACCAACATAAAACGAGAGTATCTATGTAAATCATTTACTCCGCTGTATTTCGCGGGTGCCCTAAAATAATAGAAATATGTTGCACACTACAAACTGTATTTTAGTAATTACATCACTTCCACTACAATCTTATGGTCATTAAGAGATACAACGTCACTTCACTACGCTAAGTACCGCTCTACGATGGCATACTTATCTGCCTTCAAAATACATAAAAGGGTCCCACCGAAGGACGTGGGCCAATCTAAAGGTGTTGTAAGGAATAGTACGACCTATTGTGATGTACCAATTTAAAATATTCAGAAGATATACTTATGAGTTTCTGTTTTTGATAACATATATTTTATACATCGTTGTTTTCTACTTTAACATAACGAATAACCAACAAACACAATGCACAAGGGGCAAAACAGATGCACCCGCCGCAACGCGCCGGCATTTTAAAAATGTTATCGGGAATTGTAAACTGTTATCGTGTTTTGATAAATTCTAGTTTTAAAATGATTGTTTATGTAAAATATACATAATAAATAAAAATGTGTTGGCCCTTGCGGCTATGGATCATATATGGTTGCACCTCTTGCTCATGCAACCCATATTATTGAGATCATTTCATATTTTCGTACACCATAGTAGTGAGTTAGTCTCTACCAGCCACAATAAATATTAAAAAAAAGTTATTGAACATCATTCGATCAAATTCTTCAACCGAGAACATCACTCAAATTAAATAAACAAATTTAATAACAAAGAAAAGGAAAATTTAAACAGTCATGAACTTCAAATGCACTTTGAACAGCATACAATCAATTTGTCAATGCACTTTGAACCTTCATGAACTCAATATCCAAGATAATGTTTCACAGCATCCCTCATATCTTCATATTCATCACACTTAGCAAAAAATCCACTCATCAGTTTCTTCAATTCCTCATCTCCAAGATCATCAACAAACGGACTGATCGGAATCCCATTTTCGGGCTGCAAACTGTAAGAAATCGGATTATCATCAACAATCACCACCTTCTTCAAATCCCTCCCTAAATTCGCCAAATTCTTAACATGCCCCCCGTCCATTTTTGTACATGAATCCCGATACAATCTGCGAGAAATCAGCCCGTCTCTATCCAACGAATCCAACACCTGAGACGCATACCCCTCGCTTCCAGCGGTAAACACCACAATTTCAAAACCACTTTCACTTAAAAACCGAAGAAATTCATCGACAAATGGACGTTTTAAAACATACCGCGCAATATCTCCTTCGCCATTTGGCAACGTCTTCACAACAAAATCGTACTTCTTTGGATCAACTACTCCTGATGCACGAACTGAATGAATTAGGGTCTTGTCCATGTCAAGAACCACCGTTTTCTTATTCGAACAAACTAATGGTGGTAGGGAGGTGGTGTGGTCGTCACATGAGAGTCTTCTGATGATTGATATGGTCTTCATAGACATAGCATCGATACGATGTACTGAGACAACTTCGAGGAGGTGGGGATGGTATTCGCAGGTGTAAATCGCTTTGTTGGTCGATGCAGCGTAGACCAGAGACTTCTTACGGCAGCGGAGAGTGTAGCTTGTTCCGGTAAGAGACGTGCATGAGTGGTTTTGAACGTCTTCTTTTGATATAACCTTCACCATTGTCTTCCTTTGTACCGATAATATGCTAAAACTTGGCTCCCAACGTTCGTTGTCTTCCTTATGATGATGATCAACGTTCGTTACTGTGATTAATTGGATAAGTAGGCAGTAGGCTTACTAATATATAACCCTAGCAAATTCTTAGCTCACAAGAAACATATTTTGATTAGAGTTATAGCACTGGCACTATGCGTAAAATCTAAAAATTATATATATCTTTTCGATTTATAAGCCTAACAAACTTAATCTACAATATTAAGATTATGAATATCTCAAAGTACGTACGTACGTTTGAAAACGGATATATCTAAAACTAGTTCATTTGATTATTTGGATAATTAGGTTTACGATTTTTATATATATAATCTAACAAACGTACCCCAAAAGAAATCCATTTCTTTTCAAAAAAATCTATTTGACAAGAGATTAAACCTAAGCCGATCATTATTATTGTTACTATATATATATAAGACATTTCACTACTAAAAAATGGGATTTTTTTCTAAAAAAAAAAATCGAAAATTTTCCCCCAACTCAAAATTTGCGAAAAGTTTCCCACGACTTTCCGACAACATAAAAAACACTAAAATTCCCGCACATGTCTGAAAAATTAGCCACGTAACAAGTGTTTGTCGGAATTTTGTCGAAAACATTAAACAGTTTACGACAAACTTCCGTCAAAACTTAATTTACTTATTTATTTTTTATTTTATTTGTTAATGTTGGATAACATTTTAATAAACATAAATTTTTAGTGTGAAATTTGTCGCAATTTCAAGAATTGCAACAACTTACTGACAAAATTTTATAGGGCCTAATAAAGAAAGAGGCGAAGAGTGAGATACATAAATGCAAGACGCTTCAATTCATTTGCACGAAGCTTTGCGAAACCAAAACGGTTTACAAATTCAGGAATTGATTGTGCAGGATCAAAATGTTAAACCGGTTATAATCATTAGAGGCTTCATTGGGAGTTTTATGAGGAATGAATGCGACGGGTTATCAAGAAATTGAATCCAAAATTCTTGCCGAGTGTTGATTAGAATTATTGTTCACAATTATTATACCATTCAAGAGGGTCATTGATGAAGGGATGAGCTAAATGCTACGGTTTCAAAAGCTTTATGGGTTGTGTTAATTTTTCGATTGCATTAGTGATTTATACTATTGACCTCAAAAGTTGTACAACAAGGGTATCAAGGGAAGAATTTGGTAAAAAAAAAATAAAGAATTACATTACACTATGGCTCTTGATATGTCATTTTAAACTTGAGGCAAAATTACCATACTATCTATCTAGTCTCTTTAATAAGGTAGTATAGATTATAGATATAGATAACTTATATGTAACGCTCACAAGTTACATTCATGAATGTAAATATATCAAAATAATAACGCTTTTATTGAATACTTGGAAGGATTACTATTGTGAAATGAAAGGCAAAGGTAGTGCAGAAAGAGATGGGAATATCAGATGCCCTATACTCTCATTCTATCCACCTTGTATCTTGCAATGGTTCTTTCACAGATCTCACAATTAGGGTTGGCATAACAGGTTACACGAATCTGTTAAGACACAAACACGAAACTTGTAAACACGAACACGACACGACACGAAATCTAATCGTGTCAGTTTTTTTCAAACACAAACACGAACCTGTGTATAACAGGTTAACACGATAAGACACGACAAAACACGATAAGGAACACCTAGTAAATTAAGTTGTAAGTGCATTATTCATGTATGTCCCCAGCTAGTGATCCAGTACTGAATGTCGAAGGTTCGGATAATCAGAAAAATGACCAAGACTTTAGTTTGAAGATACATTCGACCTGTCAGATGGTCGAATGTAGTTTGTCTGGTCGAATGTAAATTGAATGAGGAAGAAGGCTTCATTCGAACCCTTAAAGGGTCGAATGAACACCACCTTCGAACATACAAAAGGGGCGAAGGTGGAGGCTATATAAATAGGGAAAAGTTTATTATTTGAGTAGAGTTATCATTTGAGCCTTTTCTCTAGAGTGTGTATGTGTGTTTTTCTCTGTATTAGGTCTAAGATTTAATTTGTAAACATCTTGATTTGATCTAATACAAAGATTAAAGTTATGGAAATTGCTCGGTGATTTGTTATCTGTTTTGGTCACGATCTTTATCGTTTATTTCTGAATCATTTTGCACGATCGTTGGGGATTCCGCACCCTATGGTTGATATTCGTGAGATCACGTTTCTTGATTACGATCCTAAAACGAATTCTCAAGTGGTATCAGAGCATAGGCTCGATTTCACGATTGCAAATTGATCTGAATTGATGAAAACAGATTAGAATTCTGGTTTAAAGATCAAAACCTAAGAAATTTTGAAGCTTTTCATAAAAACATGGTTTTTGATTAATTTGGAGTTGAATTTGATGTTATTTTCACAAATTCTTTCACAAATGTTTGTCTAAATTTAATTCCGAACAAAACCTATCAAATTTCATTACATTTGGTGAAAATTTTGTCAAAAACCGATCAGATTCGTGTTCTTGAGGTTGAAGATGATGAACAGACCTAGAACGGTCGAATGTGAGTTTATTTGGTCGAACGTGTGAATTTTTGGTCGAACGTGGAGTATTATTTGGTCGAATCTAGAGTTTATCAGTGTTATTTTGTTCATTCGACCATTTTGTCTCATTCGACCATTCGGACGGTCGAAGGTGAAATCAAACGGTCGAAAGAGAGTGTAAAGGGTCGAAAGAGATTAGTGTTTGTTATATTCCTCTTTCGTATCTTTTCAAACGGTCGAAGGAGATCATTTTGGCTCATTCGACCACTCGACATTTGAAAAAGGTCGAACGTAGAATCTGATTTTCAAAGATTTTGATTTTTAAGGTCGAACCAAGACCGAGACACATTCGATCCTTGTAATAGGTCGAATAAGACTGGTTACTTCCACATTCGAACCTACGAATATTCGGATAATATTTTTCAAATTTTAAGGTGTAAAAAATTTCGACTGTTTTTAGAAAATTTTTGAAATAATTTTTGTTGAAAAATGATGAATTACTTGGCTATGTCAAGAACTGATGATCAGATAAAAGCTGCAATGCAACAAAAGCTAACATGGGAACAAATTGTTGCCTCAAAGATTCAACAATCTGTTACACGACCAGCTGTGAAACCAACTGATAAAATGGTTAATGTGAATGAGTGTGTTAACAGAGAAAGTGTTAAAAGTAATGTTGTGTGTCTTGTCAAACAAGTGGGGAATGATGATTCAAGTGAATTGTCAGAGAGTGATTTGAGTTCTGATACGAGTTCAGAAAAGAGTGAATCAAGAGGAAGTGATACATCAAATGTTGATGGCAATTCTGAAAATGGTAATAATGCAGATGATGAGGTAACTTTAAAATCTGAATGTGCTAACTGTTCTGAGTATGTCAAATTAAAAAATGAAGTGCTGAAACTTCTTGAGGACAAACAGAACTTAACAAATAAACTTGAAAGATTTCAAAATGAAAATAAAATTTTGGCAAATAATGAAGGACATTTTTTTAATCAAATTGAATCTTTTAAGAAAGAGATATCAGAACTTCATAACACCATTTCAAAGAATAATCCCACATCAGAGTTGGAAATCACAACACCTTGTGTTGTTGATCCTAATTCTGATGTGAAATCAAAACTTGAAGTGAAAAATGAAAATGTGGTTGTCACTTCAGAAACTGAATCTGAAGAAAAACCCATATTCAAGTTTCCTGAAGGAATTGAAGGATCCTATATGTTGGTAGGACAGGACAAATTGATTTTCAACAAAGATTTTCCAATTGATAATATCGAACAATCTTTACTTAAATGTATTTTTGTCGATAATAATGATTTGATAACTGAATTTAGAAATCAATTTGATCATTTACATTTTGAACTCAGTCCTAACCAACATGAAAATAAAATGGATCAGTCTGGGAACAAAAAGAAAAATCAAAAGACAAAAGGACCAAAACCAAACAAATCGAAAGGTAGTGATCAGATGAAAAATTCTTATCATAAGAATTCAAAAAGTTTTTCATCTAGAACACATGACCTTTATGATTCTCAAAGTCACTCTCGATTTGATGGTTATTGGAGAAACAACTCACCACAGTATTCTCATGGTTATGTTGAATGGAGAAGCTGTTTTGAATGTGGTGAAGTTGGTCATATTGCTGCTCATTGTCCCTACTGGTATTGGGATGAGGGGTATGCATGTGATTTTGTGGAATATAGGTCTTGTTATAACTGCGGAGAGTGTGGGCATTTAGTTGCTTCCTGTCCATATGTTAAACAGAAAAAGACCGAAGTGAAATTTGCTAAAAATTCAGGCAATGTCAAAAAGTCTGTATCCCCAAAATCAATCAAGAAACAAAAGGGGAAACAGGTTGTGTATGACAATCGTAAAAAGATCGCCTTGAACAAAAATGTAGATAGTGAACGGGTTACTAAGGTAAGGGGGAGTTCTAAGGCTAAGCCTAAGAATAACTCTAAACCTGGGTCTTTGTCAGTTAAGTCTGAGAAGATTCCAAACAAAGTTTAGAAGCAGGTTTTAGATAAGAAATCTAAAAAGTCAACAATCAAAACGATTTCAACAAAGTCTAAAATAAATTCTGAACGTGTTTGGAAACCCAAATCACTTTCTAAATCAATAGCAATTTCTACTTCAAATCAATCCATTGAAAAACCAATAGATTTTTCAAAAGGAGAATGGATTGATGTTCTGAGAATTGATGACCTTGGACGACCCATCATTGTGAAGGGATGGGTGCCTCTCTCCTACTAATTGTTTAACAAGTGTGCAGGTGGTTCCAGACAGACCAATTAGCTATCTTTGATAGTTGATAGTGGAGCATCTGTATACAAGCTATTTATTGGAGAGGTGAAGGTCAAGGAAAGGATTTTGAGAAAGAAAGAATGATGTCAACAGAGAGGAGAGTGTTTGTCGTTTGTTTCCTACCTGTGAAGCCGGAAAACGTTGCAATCTCATGCAATTGCTCTCAGGTTTTGGATTTCTTCAACAAGATACGACAAAACGGTTTATTCTAAACTCTTTTATCTTTGTCAATGGATTTACTAATTGACAAAACAAAGTGAGTCAAGTAGTCTGAGTGGGAAAATGGTTTTTGAAAATCAATAAGTAAACCTCATCGGATATCATTTATTTTGTTTTTCTTCAAAAGTTTTAAAAAAAAATCAGAAAAAAATAGAAAATCGAAAATGAGTTTTCCTAGTAAAAAAAGAGGAGATGATAGTACATCAGTGGATTGTCAGACTACTCTGAAAACAAAATGTATGAACAAACATTGAGTAGCCACTACAATTATATATTGGTAGGCTTGAAATCAAAGGTTAAAGTTCAGCATGGTGATATAAACCTAAAAACATTAAACTGATAATCATGTGGTTCAACGTTTCGTTGGCATATGGTCTTAGTACCGAAATTTCGTTTGATAGATTGCCAAAATCGGAGGTTTCGGGTCGTTATATTGTTAGTTATCTGGGGATAGCCTAACTGATCTTTTGTCGTATTGATTTACGAACCTAGATCAGTCAGGGTATCTTAACAAAAGATCTTTAATGACAAATCCTTAATTTACCGAATGAGGAACTTAACATGTGTGATGATGATCAAAGATTATCTAATGCAACGTATCAATACTATGATGAAAATCATGTATGATATTAGTCCTCACCCTAGTTGAGTGCATAAGTCGCTTTGAAGCATTAATTTGCTGACTTGTCACCGCTGTGCCTTGTACCTTGTAACTAACGGATAACTACAATATAATCACGCGTTACGATGAAACTTTGTGCAATTCTTGATACGGGAATGTGTAGCGTGTGCGGGGACCATAGATTTTTCAGTATCTAATATTACCATAATATATCTGAAGTGCTGAACAATGAATAATGATTTTGAGTTTAGGTGGACAAACATACTGGTAATGGTTGTAGGATGCTCAATGCCAAAAAGCAAAAAATTAGTCAAATAAAGTTTTGACTGACTGTTCCAATACTGGTATGATCCTCTTACCGGAAAATTCGCAAAAATATGTTCAGTTTATTTTTATGCAATTCCATTTGAAAATTCAAAAAGATTTTTGGTGTGTTTTAGCATAAAATTTGAAAAATCAAAATATTTTGTTTCTACTTTATTTTAGATAACCGATGATGGGATACTTAATGTGAATGCTCATATTGAAAAATGTTTTATAGTTCAGGGGGAGAACTATTGAGGGTCAAAAGGAATGTGAAGAGTACTTCCGAGATTTTTGTCGTGTCTAACGCTGGTTGTAGTTTGTGCAGTTTTTAGTAAATTTTTCTGCAGAATCAAACACAACAAATGCACTACTCAAAATTCATCGACAAAGTGTGTAACTGGACAAGACCCAAACCTGAACATCAAGATCACCAGAACAACAGCAACCCGTCAGAGTTTGTTAAAGAAAAGACTGAAGATCGAAGAATTCAAGATTGGATGTCTGTCTTCATCTCTGGACCAACAAAAGACAAAGCCAAGATTTCTTGAGTCTGTCTGAGATTTCAGAGCTTACTGCAGAGATAGACAAGAACCTCGACACAAACGTGCATGAAAATGGAAAGTTTTCAATTCGTTCAAGATAATGATTGCAAGACTTGAAGAATCGATAACTTTCTGATTTGGTACATCACTAGCTAGGTCCAAGGGGGAGATTGTAAGTGCATTATTCATGTATGTCCCCAGCTAGTGATCCAGTACTGAATGTCGAAGGTTCGGATAATCAGAAAAACGACCAAGACTTTATCTTGAAGATACATTCGACCTGTCGGATGGTCGAATGTAGTTTGTCTGGTCGAATGTAAATTGAATGAGGAAGAAGGCTTCATTCGAACCCTTAAAGGGTCGAATGAACACCACCTTCGACCATACAAAAGGGGCGAAGGTGGAGGCTATATAAATAGGGAAAAGTTTATTATTTGAGTAGAGTTATCATTTGAGCCTTTTCTCTAGAGTGTGTATGTGTGTTTTTCTCTGTATTAGGTCTAAGATTTAATTTGTAAACATCTTAATTTGATCTAATACAAAGATTAAAGTTATGGAAATTTCTCGGTGATTTGTTATCTGTTTTCATCACGATCTTTATCGTTTATTTCTGAATCATTTTGCACGATCGTTGGGGATTCCGCACCCTACGGTTGATATTCGTGAGATCACGTTTCTTGATTACGATCCTAAAACGAATTCTCATAAGTTAACACGACAAGACACGACAAGACACGATAAGACACGACAAGACATGATAAGAAACACAATAAGGCACGATAAGACCTATTAAGACACGAACACGAAACATGTAAACACCAATAATACACGAAAATAAACAGGTCTTAGCGTATCGACCTGTTATTGACACGAAACCTGTTAAAATCGTGTAGGTTCGTGTCAGGTTATCGTGTTCGTGTCTAAATTGCCAGCCCTACTCACAATTTCATTCAAACTTGATGGGCCTTATAGACCGGGCTGCCTGATTGTGTCGGATGACTTAGATACATTGGGTTAACATAACATGTTAACATGGTCCTATGGTCGGACTAGATTCATAAAAAAATTTAAGTTGTAAGATGTGAACTAGGAACACTATATTAGAAAATGGTTTCTCAAATCTTTAGACATTCTTAGAATTATATTTACATATTTTTAAACTAAATAAACTATCTACGCCTAACATCACCGGCTAGGTTGATAAAAATGAAGTTCTTAGATTTTGGTAGTACTGCTATTTTGATTCATCAAATGAATAATCATAAAATTATATAAGTTACTAGTTTATTAATGTCCTTCATAATTTTGTGTTTTAATATTTTTGTATAGATAACTTTTATTAAAATGTTTAGGTTATTCTAAATACACTCTATCCTATAAAATTAATTACGTTTTTTTTTTTGAACAATCAAACGGAGTATCATTTCACCAAAGATAAGTTACAAATACATTCACGCCCAGGCCCATTTAGCCAGCGGTTACCTAGGCCGACCTCAAAATCCCTATATATACTAGTACAGCCACCACAAAGATACAATAAGGACACGACTCGTTCATTACCTTCTATCCGTTGTCAAATAAAGAAAAATCCCACCATTTCGCCTTTTCTAAATCCGGGAGCTTTGCGCATTTAGTCATCCACCAAAACGATTCGAATTTTATCTCCTCCATCATCGCCGGTATGCCCGTAGAAACATTCCTAAAAACCTTCTCATTTCTTTTGAGCCAAAGCTTCCAAACTCCCAACAGGACAGTCACGTATATCACCTGCCTTCTTTTCGTTTCGCCGTTCGCTTCCCAGCAGCAGTTAAGCCTTTGATTTAGCGCCATATCCAGCTGCAAATCTGGTAACTTCAACCATTCACCCATATTCCACCATAGTGCCCTTGCCCATACACATTTTTTGAATAAGTGCCCTTGCCCATACAAATTAATTACGTATTAATTACTTTTAACCTTTAACATCCAATCCATATTAATTACTTTTAACTAGTAATATCCAACGACCATTAACATCTTTTTTTTTTGAAAGGTAACGACCATTAACATCTAACAAGATTTATTCTCTCATTTCTATTAATTTGTTAATCTCCTTTGGGTTCAAATTCAAACACCTTATAAATTTTATATTCTATCTACTAATTTAATTGTCTAATAAAAGAGAAAATTAGTGTTTAATTAAAAAAACCCTTAAAAAATAGTTACCTTAATAACTTTAAAAAGATTTTGTGTTTTTGTTGTTCGTGCAAAAAGCAATACATTCTCCTATATATTAGTTTTTCAACCTCGATGAATAGTTCCAAACGTCGTCAATAAGTTGTCAAACTTGACGGCCAACCTTTTTCATCATCCACTTCTCCCTTGTCTCTCTTTCTCTCTCAACATCCAATTCTCCCTCGTCTCTCTTTCTCTCTCAAAGTTTTCTCTCTCTAACCTATGAAATCACCTTCTCTCTCTAGAAACGTAATCCGCCGCTCCAGTCCGGCTCCTCACTCTTTACATACTATTACTAGTAGAACGATTTGAATAGTCACTCGCTTCTAACATGCGCCGCCGACCACTGATTGGGGTACTAATTGGGGTGTTTGGGAGTTTGCTGCCTCACTTGGACACATGCAATAGGGTGTTGTTACGGTGTCGGTGGTGGCGGCATGTGGGCTGCACCCACTGTACTTATTCCCTCTCTGTATCTTTACTGATTCTCAACCTTTTAATCCACCGTAGACCGACGAAACACCGATTATACGTTCCCGATGCAGCGGTGCTAGCTCTACCTCCGTTGCTCCACCTGTGAGTCGCTAATCATGTTTGTCGCTCAACCTCGAACTCCACTTCCAATCCTTGCTGTATCCCAAGCCTTTTCGAGGTAAGCTTTGTTTCAATCGAGGTAAGATTTGTAACATTAGGTTGTGGCTTGGTATGTTGGTAAATTTAACCTAGGTTTCTTTTTTGTTAACTCAGTTGCAGTTGGTTACAGAAATGTGATTGGATGATGGTGTTGATGGTATGCTACACGTGGCAGTTATGGTGGTGATGTTGTGTAGATGTGCGACGGTGTTGATGGTGTCACGGTGGTGTAATGATTTGTTGTTTGGCTTTTTTTGCCTTAATCAATACTAACAGTTTGTTTGCCATATCCTATAATGTTAATTTACAAATGCTATGAACATTTTCCATGGCATTATTGTAAGTCTCCTATATATTAGTTTTTTCTACCTCGATGAATAGTTCCAAAGGCCGTCAATAAGTTGTCGTTAAACTTGACGGCCAACCTCTTTCATCATCCACTTCTCCCTCGTCTCTATTTCTCTCTCAACATCCAATTCTCCCTCGTCTCTCTTTCTCTCTCAAAGCTTTCTCTCTCTAACCTATGAAGTCACCTTCTTTCTCTAGAAACGTAATCCGCCGCTCCAGTCCGGCTCCTCACTCTTTACATACTATTACTAGCAGAACGATTTGAATAGTCACTCGCTTCTTATCACACCCTCAAATTTCAACAGCGGGGTTTATACAGCGAGGCGCATGACATACCATGATCCCATAGCCATAAGTCATATGAACGAACTCTAAATGCCCAACCCATTTAGTTCGTTTTCAAAAACCGAGTTTAGTTAAGTTGCGGAAGCGTAAACCAAATTTAAACCTTTTAAAACCATGCGCAAAACAACGCGCCCAAATTAAACCATATGAAAGAAAATGTAAAAGCATAATATGAAATTTAGGTGTATGCCCAAAACCCCAAATGCAGTGAAGTGTGCAGTGCTTTCTAATCCTAGCACCGGAAGCTAACTACCTGCAGAAGCATGTAAATCGTGGGTCAACAAACAATGTTGGTGAGTTCACTAAGTAAGAAGGTGAGTAAGTAAATGCGCTGGTTTCCAAAACCACGTAACCAAGTAAAAGTGTAGGTCCTCCAGACCAAAATGTTCAAGAGTTATCAGTTTAAGCGTGTCAGGGGTAGCTAGCCCACTCAATGTAACTAAACAGGATTATTGGGACACTTTCAGTAAAATAGTAATTTGCCTCAATAACTGGTGTCTATCAACACCAGTTCTCAATTGTGGTCAGAAGTTCATGCCCGTGCCTCAAGCACCTCAGACATGAGGTTGCTGCACAACCTAATAGCGCTATCAACTAATACCCCGCTCGCCTCCAGCGATTAACCCAATAATATGCAAGGACTTTTCAAATGATAGAGTGTTTAGTTCACAAAGGACCAATAAGTTTTAAACTGATCAAAAACCCGATCCACAAAAGGAATCGTAAACCCGACTCACACAAGGAGTCAAAAACCTGAGTAGTCCCAAACTGGACTAGAAAAGTTAAGTAAGTTGTCTCAACCCGAGACGCATGCTTTTGAGAAAAGAGTAGTGAAACTCACCTTAGTGTGCAAGCAAAAGAAATCCAAACCGCAAGTAAAGTATGTTATCGACTCCCTAACATAAGTGTCACTAAGTAAGTATATGTGTAATACCATTACACCATATAACCCGTTTGTCCAAGACGTTTAAATGTTCAAAAGCGTGTAGGTGACACCTAGTAATTCTTCATGCATAAGTAAACCCTACGGACCCGTTGGTGAATACGTTGGTTACAATTAGTTTTACACTCCACATGCGCTAATACAAGTGCCCATTCAATTACATATCAAACACATACCACCTAGGACTTCAATTAGTCACGTAAACACATAATACACAATCTGCGTTTTTAGGACAGACTGTGCGTCACCAAAACTAATTTATTTAAAATACTTAATCAGTGAGTTAGACTCCCACACTTTTACTGAATATTCTTTGAGATTCATTTAACAACCCATATTTTTGTTTTATCTCAAAACCAAACACAAAGATTATTAAAATTCGTTCAACACAGCAATATTCAGAAAACTTTCACAACAGGTCAGTTTAGTAGGAAAATTCCCAAAAATTGTGTATTCATCCAAACGGGATGAATCCACTTGGAAAACCAAATTATTCCAATGTTAATCCTCTGTAAAACTTTCATAACCCAACTCTTTATATAACTCGAGTTATGATGACTCAAAGTCGACTCAGTTTATTAACCCGAAATTCTGATATGACCTATTTTCAAAGAAAATTCCAAAAACGACTCTACCAACGTCCAAATCACTTGATTTTACCCATTATGAAAAGCTAAGACCATGTACAATCTATTCATGCAAAGAATCGATCAAAACAATTATTTTCAAGCCACAAAACAGACCCTACAAGTCGACATTCAGATTCTGTCCAGATTCTAATCATCCAATATTATCAATTATATCAAACCCTAGTTGCATATTATCAATCAATAACACCTAATAATCATCAATAACCATTACCAAACATTCCTAATACCTATTGTGATCAGATTCTATCATTATTCATGCAAAGATTACAACTTTAATGATCAAAACTTCAACAACTTGCGCAACAAGTAACCTATGATATTACTAATCGCCTATCATCATGTTTAATTCGTTTAATCTTCAAAAACCTCTAGTTTTAATAATTATCAAAAGCTTTCAGACCTGGACAAACCTTGTTATATGATTTTTATAACATAAAAATAAGATTAAAGCGTAAAGGATTAAAGATTATACCCCTAGCTCTTCGATACAATCAACCGAACTCCTTTGGAGCTTCCCAGTCGATGGTCTTGAGCCTTTGCAGGTTGTTTGGGGTTTATAATTCGTAATTACCAACCATTTTCCGACAAAACTCAACACTAGGTCGGAAATTCGTCGGTAATTACCGACCATTTTCCGACCAAAAGCTTTATTTTATTGGTATTCGGATATAAAAATGTGCATTGTATGTATGTGCATATGTGAATGTATTTTTTCATGAGTATATATATGTTATATACACGTATATGTGTCGTAATGCATACAAAAATGAACATATATATACACACACACACATAGAGTTATATATGGAATAAAAAAAAGTTTGTTTTAACTAACGAGTCTTAACAATATACACACACGTATGTATGTGTATAATACGTATAATTTGAAAAAATAAAAATATTCAATGTATAATTAAGGTGTACAAAAAATGGAATGAAAATAACGACATTTAAAGCTCGAAAAAGTAAAAAAACGATAACGCTTGTCAGTAAATCGTCGGTAATTACCGACCATTTTCCGACAAAACTCCACACTTGGTCGGTAAATCGTCGGTAATTACCGACCATTTTCCGACAAAACTCAACACTAGGTCGGAAATTCGTCGGTAATTACCGACCATTTTCCGACCAAAAGCTTTATTTTATTGGTATTCGGATATAAAAATGTGCATTGTATGTACGTGCATATGTGAATGTATTTTTTCATGAGTATATATATGTTATATACACGTGTATGTGTCGTAATGCATACAAAACTGAACATATATATATATATACACACACACATAGAGTTATATATGGAATAAAAAAAGTTTGTTTTAAGTAACGAGTCTTAACAATATACGCACGCGTATGTATGTGTATAATACGTATAATTTGGAAAAATAAAAATATTCAATGTATAATTAAGGTGTACAAAAAATGGAATGAAAATAACGACGTTTAAAGCTCGAAAAATTAAAAAAACGATAACGCTTGTCGGTAAATCGTCGGTAATTACCGACCATTTTCCGACAAAACTCCACACTTGGTCGGTAAATCGTCGGTAATTACCGACCAGTTTCCGACAAAACTCAACACTTGGTCGGAAATTCGTTGGTAATTACCGACCATTTTCCGACCAAAAGCTTTATTCTATTGGTATTCGGATATAAAAATGTGCATTGTATGTACGTGCATATGTGAATGTATTTTTTTCATGAGTATATATATGTTATATACACGTGTATGTGTCGTAATGCATACAAAAATGAACATATATATATATATATATATACACACACACACATAGAGTTATATGTGGAATAAAAAAAGTTTGTTTTAAGTAACGAGTCTTAACAATATACGCACACGTATGTATGTGTATAATACGTATAATTTGGAAAAATAAAAATATTCAATGTATAATTAAGGTGTACAAAAAATGGAATGAAAATAACGACGTTTAAAGCTCGAAAAATTAAAAAACGATAACTTTTGTCGGTAAATCGTCGGTAATTACTGACCATTTTCCGACAAAACTCCACACTTGGTCGGTAAATCGTCGGTAATTACCGACCATTGTCCAGGTGGGTCTCTGTTTGTTTTGGGGTCCAATGGTTTGGGTTTCGGTCTCGATTAAGGTTGGTTGGGTGACGGTTTGAAGCTATGCTACATTGTGGTGGTTTTGTTTTTTATGTAAGAATTTCTTTCAGAAATTATTATATATATTAATTCACAACATCTCGAACAATAGTTATGTTTATGGATTTGCATTTTGACCACAAAGGTTTTGATGTTAAATGAAAACGTCAGTACATTTCTTTATTATTTTCCCTGACATTGTCATTATTTTAAGTTTGTGGTGTATTACAGCGCTTAGGGGAATCATGAACTTTTGTTATCCAATTAATTTGCCTTAGTTACAAATCCAATACATGCACTAGACGTTAATTTTCTCTAACTGAAGGTATAGTACAAACATGTATTGCTTGAGATTGAGAATCACATGAGATTGAGAATCTACCTTTTTACTTTATTAATATCTATATCGATGGAAATTGGATATATTCTTTCCCTTTTAAGCTTTTTTTTTTTTTTTACCAATTTATTACCTGATTACTCATGAAAAGGGTTGCACAGAAAGCATTGAACATTGTTCTTTGAAGTTGTGTGTTTAGGTTGTGTTTTTTCATGTTCAGGGACTGAAGTAGAAACAGATATGTAACCTGGGTTTTGACTTTCATAGATTTAGGATTTGTATTGGATAATGAAGATAAGAGCCTCACAAGGTCATACGTATAAAAGGTTTATCCTTTAGGCGTTCGTTTAAATTTGGTTGATTAGGTTTTTAAGTATTTCGTCATTGATGCTTCGATCGTGGTTATTAATTGCAGGTGTTACTTCTTCTTCGTTCTTTCTGGACCGCTGGTGTTTGCATTTGGTTGCCGATCGACTATGGGTACGGTATGTTTTGATCATTTTTTTTGCGTGTATCTTTAGTGTATTTATTGTTGTTCCCTAATTTTTGGTGTGTTTGCTGGTCATGGGATTCGATTGACTGTTGTGACTGCGATGATTCCATTAGTAAGCTTCATTTTTTCTTTAAACTACAATCGCTTGAATCTTCTTTCGGTTTTGGAAAGAAAACCCAAAAAGCGAAAAATCAATGATTTTTGGTTCAAGCAAGGCAACAAATTAAGTGTTCAGGTAGCTACAATATTCAGGTAGGATTTTTGTTTTCTTTTTTAAGTTTAGTGTAGCTACAATGAATTTGATGATTTTTGTTGATGATAGGTTTACAGTCTTACTGTGTTGACCTGTAACGATTATCCCAATGCCGATCAACCAAAATATCTATAAGCAACAATGCATCATGACGTTTACTTGCAATAACAGTAGTTGTATACAGTTATCAACTTAATACTTTACTACCAAAAATCCAAAATATCTATATTGCAATAATAGTAGTTGTATACAATTATCAACTTAGTACTTTAGTCATAGTAGTAAAGTAGTTTAGGTGTAAAGTATATGATGCAACATTTAAAAAGGCTTAGAGTTGTATTAGGTTGTAGCGAGTGACGTCACCGTTGGTTAACAATTGTCCATATAATGAAAACGGTAGTATTCACTTTTATGCTTTCTGATAGACCAAATTGAGCTTCCGTCGCAAAGCGCGGGGTGAACACTAGTTGGTTAACAATTGTCCATGTAATTGATATGGGTCTTTATAATATGATCTGATTTTGATATAGGCGAGATCCGCTTGCGAGTTTTGAATGGAGCGGTGAGTCTGCAAGCATGGCTTTGAAGGCGGCGGGTTAAGAACAAGCGGCGTAGAGTTGTAGTTTGATAACCGTGTCATAGTATGCGGGAACTTGTAATTTGACAATGGTGCCGTATTATGTTGGTAAACTTGTAAATGTATTTGTAGTTCAACTTGTGATGATAATCGTATCTTAATTATCTACATTTTTAAGCAGAAAAAATGGATTTTTTTGTTTTTTGTTTTTTTATAAATAAAAACAGTTTGGTCGGTAATTTGTAGGAAAAACTGACATTTTTTTTCTCGGAATTTGGTCGGAAAAACTGATAAAAAACCACTCGGAATTTTGTCGGAAAAGTTGACACAATTTTTAGTCGGAAATCGGTCGGAAAAGTTCATCGGAAATTAGTCGGAAAAGTTCATCGGAAAATGGTCGGAAAAGTTCATCGGAAACTGATCGGAAAAGTTCATCGGAAACTGGTTGGAATTTTGTCGGAAAATCTTTCACGCTTTTTTGTCGGAACTTTGTCGGAAATCTTATCGGAAACTTGTCGGAAAAATTTACCGACTAGATTTTTCAGACAAAAGACTTTTTGTCGGAAACTGGTCGGAAAGCTGTTTTCCGACCAGTTTCCGACCAAAACCTTGGTCGGAAATAGGCCAGTTTTCTAGTAGTGATATGGGTACCACAAGAAAGTGAAGTTATCAATAAATGATTAGTGTATACTCATATAAATGATTATCGTGTGATTTTGCAAGATACATGACGTATTTCGAAAACAAAATCACATATTTGTTATGAAAATCTGTTAACATCTATATTGGGTTACTCTTAAGAATACATTTGCTGGCGCAACTAGAAAAAAAGGGCCCTCGAATATAAACTTTTGTATTACGACCCATCCTTGTGGTGGAGTGGTATCAGGTGATGAGGGAGAGATACTTGACCCTTGTGGTCATGGGTTCGACTTCTGAGCCAGACAGGTTTTACCGGTTCGCTACCGTCGTGCTTTCGGACAGGTATGCGGGCCGGGTTTAATTTCCTTGGAACTGGCACACGGGTGGGCTAGGGGCTCTCGTGCGTGCGGGTTGGGCCGCCGCGAGGCTCGTGAGTTCGGCTCCGAGTCTGTGGGCTTCCCTTTGCCAATGGGGGCCGCATACGAGAGTAACCGCGGGCAATTCTTTAGTCAGCCGTTTTAAAAAAAGTTTATATGTTTTGTTATAAATGTTAACTAGGATTGTGTTACCCACGCTTCGCCGCGGGAGCTCCAGTTGCGTTGAGGGTTTGGTGGACGTTAAAAATCGCACGTCACTGTGGGAACTCCAGTTGTGTGGAGAGTTTCGTGGACATATAAGTGACTGTTATTCTCGCATGAGCTTCAAAAAAATACTCGCGGCTAAAAGCTAAAAGTTTGGTGGTCAAAGTTTGAAATCCTAAAAACTAAAAGTTTGGCCAAAGCGCAATGCAAGTTTAAAAAAGTTGGGTGGTCAAAGTTTTTTGAAATCTAAAAGCTAAAAGTTTGGTGGACAAAATTTTAAATTCCAAAAGCTAAAAGTTTGGTGGTCAAATTGAAAGAAAATAAAGTTAAGTTAAAAGTTAGTGGCCAAAGTTTTAAATCCTAAAAGCTAAAAGTTTGTTGGTCTAAGTTTGGTGATGAAATTAGAAGAAAATAAATTTAACCTAAAAGTTAGTAACAGAAAATAAAATTAACCTAAAAGTTAGTGGTTAATATATATATTAAAAGAAAGACATGTCTTTCTATTAATATATATAGATAATAGATAATCTATAATCTATAATCTATCCAATTAATTCAATGCCATCAATTTTCCTTCATTTTTGCAATAATATCCCAATTCCGTTTTCTTTTTCTTCCAAAGTTAAACACCATAACCAGGTAGAATAAATCGCTATTATCTATCAATCTCACACGCCACCATAGCAGGTGGATTAAGACGTTATACTGGTAAGTGAAATCTAATTTTGTTTTCATTGTATTTAAGCTTTGAATTGATTATGTGAGTTCCTTGAGAATTTGTGAATATGGTTGTGGGTTCTTGTGGATTTCATAAGGGTTTTTAAAGTAGAACTTATCGCTTCTTTATTTGAAATTTCAGTATCGGGCTTGCTTCATCGATAAAATAAACGAGTATATGGTTCAACCTGAAACTTATACATACCCACCGCTGCAGATTCATGTGTTATTCTGCTTTGAAACGGGTACGTCTCTCCATTCTCCATTCAGTTTTTTAAATTTTGCCGCATGATTAGTTGTGTAAGATTACATTCAATTGATTCGTTCATTATTGGGAATTACTTGTTGTTTTTGTATGTGTGAAACTCTCCATGTGCAAATTCAAAGAAGTTGTTAACTCTTTTGCTTTCTGTTAGTATTTTCAGTCTATGCTTTCTGTTAGTATTTTTAGTCTATACTACTGTTTTGTTGAATGCAAGTGCTTAGGCACCTATTGGGACTTTTAGATTGGATCACTGAATAATATCGATGGATTACTACGTACTGAATTAGTATGTTTTTGTTGAACATGCAACTAGGTGATTTCCAGTGAGTTATTAATTCTATTGCTTTGCATATTTGTAAATAGAAATCCATTTTTTTTTTTTTTTTTTTTTTGTGACGAATATTGTATTGTTTGGTTATATGTAAATCATTGTTTTTACTGTTTAATTAGAGAAATCATATTAACGCATAATTTTTCTGGTTTTTCAGTTATGAGCTTGGTGTTCTAATTAACACGCACACAAGGACGGTTCTTTAAGGGATGTGCTTTTAGTGATTCTTGTGAGAAGATAATACGTAAATGGCCCACGGGAGAATACAGGTTAAGATAAAGAGAAGTAGATTTTACACATTTGGATGCATAAGACCACCTGTTGATTCACTAGATGAACCTCATCAATTTCGAGGGCCTGGTTTTTCCCGTCACATTTGTTGTAGCCAACCTCATTTACGCCAAAAGAAACCTCTCAAATACTGCAAAATTTACATTTCTACCACGAAGTATAATGCCATTACGTTTTTACCTATTATTTTGCTTTCGGCAATTGTATATTGTCTAAGTTCTAATTCTAATTAATAAAATAAATTAAACACTGGCATAAAAAGAAAACAAAAACTTAACTATGTGTTAGTTACTTATGTTATTTGTGTTAAGAAATAAGAAATCAAAACGCCATAAATTCACGCTCACGCTAATGAATCAACCCGAATCTTTATCTTCTATACTATATATTATAAAGTATCAGTGAAGGATACCCGCAAAATTTAAGTAAATACAACCTTTATTGCTTATAGTACAATGCTTATTGAAGTCATTTAGAGCGTAAAATTGTCTTTCTACCTAAATATTAAATTGTTGAAGAAATTAATTTAAACATAATTATAAAATTGATGAGGAAATTAACAATAATGTGGTGACTCTTTACATTCATAACCTCCATGTCTTTATTATGTTTGTATCAATGTTAAAGTCTTATAATTAGTTGTCATGTATTTAGTACATAAATAATGTGGTGACTCTTCACATACATAACTTACATATCTTTCAATGTTTATAGTAAATAAATTACATCATATATTATGTATTTATATCTTATTTTTAAATTTATGTGGCTGCAGGATGGTATGATGTGACACTTTTGCACACAAATGAATATGTAGGCTTGAAGTTTGCCAACACACCCAACCCATGACACGTTTCAACCCATTAAAGTGAGCGATATATGTAGGCTTGACTTTTATACAAGCAAATATGGTAGAGATACTTTATGAGCAACGTCATCATTTTCCTCGATGGCTTTTTGTTTTCTCCGCTACTATAAGCTTCTAGGAATAGAATTTAAGTTTCTGATCTAACGAAGTCACCAATTGTTTACATATCCAAAAGAAGACAAGTTCTTATCCGTCGATTTGGTAGTTTTAACTATATTGATTACTAATTTATTGGTCCAATATATTTATTACCACGCTTGTCAAACCAACATAAAACGAGAGTATCTATGTAAATCATTTACTCCGCTGTATTTCGCGGGTGCCCTAAAATAATAGAAATATGTTGCACACTACAAACTGTATTTTAGTAATTACATCACTTCCACTACAATCTTATGGTCATTAAGAGATACAACGTCACTTCACTACGCTAAGTACCGCTCTACGATGGCATACTTATCTGCCTTCAAAATACATAAAAGGGTCCCACCGAAGGACGTGGGCCAATCTAAAGGTGTTGTAAGGAATAGTACGACCTATTGTGATGTACCAATTTAAAATATTCAGAAGATATACTTATGAGTTTCTGTTTTTGATAACATATATTTTATACATCGTTGTTTTCTACTTTAACATAACGAATAACCAACAAACACAATGCACAAGGGGCAAAACAGATGCACCCGCCGCAACGCGCCGGCATTTTAAAAATGTTATCGGGAATTGTAAACTGTTATCGTGTTTTGATAAATTCTAGTTTTAAAATGATTGTTTATGTAAAATATACATAATAAATAAAAATGTGTTGGCCCTTGCGGCTATGGATCATATATGGTTGCACCTCTTGCTCATGCAACCCATATTATTGAGATCATTTCATATTTTCGTACACCATAGTAGTGAGTTAGTCTCTACCAGCCACAATAAATATTAAAAAAAAGTTATTGAACATCATTCGATCAAATTCTTCAACCGAGAACATCACTCAAATTAAATAAACAAATTTAATAACAAAGAAAAGGAAAATTTAAACAGTCATGAACTTCAAATGCACTTTGAACAGCATACAATCAATTTGTCAATGCACTTTGAACCTTCATGAACTCAATATCCAAGATAATGTTTCACAGCATCCCTCATATCTTCATATTCATCACACTTAGCAAAAAATCCACTCATCAGTTTCTTCAATTCCTCATCTCCAAGATCATCAACAAACGGACTGATCGGAATCCCATTTTCGGGCTGCAAACTGTAAGAAATCGGATTATCATCAACAATCACCACCTTCTTCAAATCCCTCCCTAAATTCGCCAAATTCTTAACATGCCCCCCGTCCATTTTTGTACATGAATCCCGATACAATCTGCGAGAAATCAGCCCGTCTCTATCCAACGAATCCAACACCTGAGACGCATACCCCTCGCTTCCAGCGGTAAACACCACAATTTCAAAACCACTTTCACTTAAAAACCGAAGAAATTCATCGACAAATGGACGTTTTAAAACATACCGCGCAATATCTCCTTCGCCATTTGGCAACGTCTTCACAACAAAATCGTACTTCTTTGGATCAACTACTCCTGATGCACGAACTGAATGAATTAGGGTCTTGTCCATGTCAAGAACCACCGTTTTCTTATTCGAACAAACTAATGGTGGTAGGGAGGTGGTGTGGTCGTCACATGAGAGTCTTCTGATGATTGATATGGTCTTCATAGACATAGCATCGATACGATGTACTGAGACAACTTCGAGGAGGTGGGGATGGTATTCGCAGGTGTAAATCGCTTTGTTGGTCGATGCAGCGTAGACCAGAGACTTCTTACGGCAGCGGAGAGTGTAGCTTGTTCCGGTAAGAGACGTGCATGAGTGGTTTTGAACGTCTTCTTTTGATATAACCTTCACCATTGTCTTCCTTTGTACCGATAATATGCTAAAACTTGGCTCCCAACGTTCGTTGTCTTCCTTATGATGATGATCAACGTTCGTTACTGTGATTAATTGGATAAGTAGGCAGTAGGCTTACTAATATATAACCCTAGCAAATTCTTAGCTCACAAGAAACATATTTTGATTAGAGTTATAGCACTGGCACTATGCGTAAAATCTAAAAATTATATATATCTTTTCGATTTATAAGCCTAACAAACTTAATCTACAATATTAAGATTATGAATATCTCAAAGTACGTACGTACGTTTGAAAACGGATATATCTAAAACTAGTTCATTTGATTATTTGGATAATTAGGTTTACGATTTTTATATATATAATCTAACAAACGTACCCCAAAAGAAATCCATTTCTTTTCAAAAAAATCTATTTGACAAGAGATTAAACCTAAGCCGATCATTATTATTGTTACTATATATATATAAGACATTTCACTACTAAAAAATGGGATTTTTTTCTAAAAAAAAAAATCGAAAATTTTCCCCCAACTCAAAATTTGCGAAAAGTTTCCCACGACTTTCCGACAACATAAAAAACACTAAAATTCCCGCACATATCTGAAAAATTAGCCACGTAACAAGTGTTTGTCGGAATTTTGTCGAAAACATTAAACAGTTTACGACAAACTTCCGTCAAAACTTAATTTACTTATTTATTTTTTATTTTATTTGTTAATGTTGGATAACATTTTAATAAACATAAATTTTTAGTGTGAAATTTGTCGCAATTTCAAGAATTGCAACAACTTACTGACAAAATTTTATAGGGCCTAATAAAGCAAGACGCTTCAATTCATTTGCACGAAGCTTTGCGAAACCAAAACGGTTTACAAATTCAGGAATTGATTGTGCAGGATCAAAATGTTAAACCGGTTATAATCATTAGAGGCTTCATTGGGAGTTTTATGAGGAATGAATGCGACGGGTTATCAAGAAATTGAATCCAAAATTCTTGCCGAGTGTTGATTAGAATTATTGTTCACAATTATTATACCATTCAAGAGGGCCATTGATGAAGGGATGAGCTAAATGCTACGGTTTCAAAAGCTTTATGGGTTGTGTTAATTTTTCGATTGCATTAGTGATTTATACTATTGACCTCAAAAGTTGTACAACAAGGGTATCAAGGGAAGAATTTGGTAAAAAAAAAAAATAAAGAATTACATTACACTATGGCTCTTGATATGTCATTTTAAACTTGAGGCAAAATTACCATACTATCTATCTAGTCTCTTTAATAAGGTAGTATAGATTATAGATATAGATAACTTATATGTAACGCTCACAAGTTACATTCATGAATGTAAATATATCAAAATAATAACGCTTTTATTGAATACTTGGAAGGATTACTATTGTGAAATGAAAGGCAAAGGTAGTGCAGAAAGAGATGGGAATATCAGATGCCCTATACTCTCATTCTATCCACCTTGTATCTTGCAATGGTTCTTTCACAGATCTCACAATTAGGGTTGGCATAACAGGTTACACGAATCTGTTAAGACACAAACACGAAACTTGTAAACACGAACACGACACGACACGAAATCTAATCGTGTCAGTTTTTTTCAAACACAAACACGAACCTGTGTATAACAGGTTAACACGATAAGACACGACAAAACACGATAAGGAACACCTAGTAAATTAAGTTGTAAGTGCATTATTCATGTATGTCCCCAGCTAGTGATCCAGTACTGAATGTCGAAGGTTCGGATAATCAGAAAAATGACCAAGACTTTAGTTTGAAGATACATTCGACCTGTCAGATGGTCGAATGTAGTTTGTCTGGTCGAATGTAAATTGAATGAGGAAGAAGGCTTCATTCGAACCCTTAAAGGGTCGAATGAACACCACCTTCGAACATACAAAAGGGGCGAAGGTGGAGGCTATATAAATAGGGAAAAGTTTATTATTTGAGTAGAGTTATCATTTGAGCCTTTTCTCTAGAGTGTGTATGTGTGTTTTTCTCTGTATTAGGTCTAAGATTTAATTTGTAAACATCTTGATTTGATCTAATACAAAGATTAAAGTTATGGAAATTGCTCGGTGATTTGTTATCTGTTTTGGTCACGATCTTTATCGTTTATTTTTGAATCATTTTGCACGATCGTTGGGGATTCCGCACCCTATGGTTGATATTCGTGAGATCACGTTTCTTGATTACGATCCTAAAACGAATTCTCAAGTGGTATCAGAGCATAGGCTCGATTTCACGATTGCAAATTGATCTGAATTGATGAAAACAGATTAGAATTCTGGTTTAAAGATCAAAACCTAAGAAATTTTGAAGCTTTTCATAAAAACATGGTTTTTGATTAATTTGGAGTTGAATTTGATGTTATTTTCACAAATTCTTTCACAAATGTTTGTCTAAATTTAATTCCGAACAAAACCTATCAAATTTCATTACATTTGGTGAAAATTTTGTCAAAAACCGATCAGATTCGTGTTCTTGAGGTTGAAGATGATGAACAGACCTAGAACGGTCGAATGTGAGTTTATTTGGTCGAACGTGTGAATTTTTGGTCGAACGTGGAGTATTATTTGGTCGAATCTAGAGTTTATCAGTGTTATTTTGTTCATTCGACCATTTTGTCTCATTCGACCATTCGGACGGTCGAAGGTGAAATCAAACGGTCGAAAGAGAGTGTAAAGGGTCGAAAGAGATTAGTGTTTGTTATATTCCTCTTTCGTATCTTTTCAAACGGTCGAAGGAGATCATTTTGGCTCATTCGACCACTCGACATTTGAAAAAGGTCGAACGTAGAATCTGATTTTCAAAGATTTTGATTTTTAAGGTCGAACCAAGACCGAGACACATTCGATCCTTGTAATAGGTCGAATAAGACTGGTTACTTCCACATTCGAACCTACGAATATTCGGATAATATTTTTCAAATTTTAAGGTGTAAAAAATTTCGACTGTTTTTAGAAAATTTTTGAAATAATTTTTGTTGAAAAATGATGAATTACTTGGCTATGTCAAGAACTGATGATCAGATAAAAGCTGCAATGCAACAAAAGCTAACATGGGAACAAATTGTTGCCTCAAAGATTCAACAATCTGTTACACGACCAGCTGTGAAACCAACTGATAAAATGGTTAATGTGAATGAGTGTGTTAACAGAGAAAGTGTTAAAAGTAATGTTGTGTGTCTTGTCAAACAAGTGGGGAATGATGATTCAAGTGAATTGTCAGAGAGTGATTTGAGTTCTGATACGAGTTCAGAAAAGAGTGAATCAAGAGGAAGTGATACATCAAATGTTGATGGCAATTCTGAAAATGGTAATAATGCAGATGATGAGGTAACTTTAAAATCTGAATGTGCTAACTGTTCTGAGTATGTCAAATTAAAAAATGAAGTGCTGAAACTTCTTGAGGACAAACAGAACTTAACAAATAAACTTGAAAGATTTCAAAATGAAAATAAAATTTTGGCAAATAATGAAGGACATTTTTTTAATCAAATTGAATCTTTTAAGAAAGAGATATCAGAACTTCATAACACCATTTCAAAGAATAATCCCACATCAGAGTTGGAAATCACAACACCTTGTGTTGTTGATCCTAATTCTGATGTGAAATCAAAACTTGAAGTGAAAAATGAAAATGTGGTTGTCACTTCAGAAACTGAATCTGAAGAAAAACCCATATTCAAGTTTCCTGAAGGAATTGAAGGATCCTATATGTTGGTAGGACAGGACAAATTGATTTTCAACAAAGATTTTCCAATTGATAATATCGAACAATCTTTACTTAAATGTATTTTTGTCGATAATAATGATTTGATAACTGAATTTAGAAATCAATTTGATCATTTACATTTTGAACTCAGTCCTAACCAACATGAAAATAAAATGGATCAGTCTGGGAACAAAAAGAAAAATCAAAAGACAAAAGGACCAAAACCAAACAAATCGAAAGGTAGTGATCAGATGAAAAATTCTTATCATAAGAATTCAAAAAGTTTTTCATCTAGAACACATGACCTTTATGATTCTCAAAGTCACTCTCGATTTGATGGTTATTGGAGAAACAACTCACCATAGTATTCTCATGGTTATGTTGAATGGAGAAGCTGTTTTGAATGTGGTGAAGTTGGTCATATTGCTGCTCATTGTCCCTACTGGTATTGGGATGAGGGGTATGCATGTGATTTTGTGGAATATAGGTCTTGTTATAACTGCGGAGAGTGTGGGCATTTAGTTGCTTCCTGTCCATATGTTAAACAGAAAAAGACCGAAGTGAAATTTGCTAAAAATTCAGGCAATGTCAAAAAGTCTGTATCCCCAAAATCAATCAAGAAACAAAAGGGGAAACAGGTTGTGTATGACAATCGTAAAAAGATCGCCTTGAACAAAAATGTAGATAGTGAACGGGTTACTAAGGTAAGGGGGAGTTCTAAGGCTAAGCCTAAGAATAACTCTAAACCTGGGTCTTTGTCAGTTAAGTCTGAGAAGATTCCAAACAAAGTTTAGAAGCAGGTTTTAGATAAGAAATCTAAAAAGTCAACAATCAAAACGATTTCAACAAAGTCTAAAATAAATTCTGAACGTGTTTGGAAACCCAAATCACTTTCTAAATCAATAGCAATTTCTACTTCAAATCAATCCATTGAAAAACCAATAGATTTTTCAAAAGGAGAATGGATTGATGTTCTGAGAATTGATGACCTTGGACGACCCATCATTGTGAAGGGATGGGTGCCTCTCTCCTACTAATTGTTTAACAAGTGTGCAGGTGGTTCCAGACAGACCAATTAGCTATCTTTGATAGTTGATAGTGGAGCATCTGTATACAAGCTATTTATTGGAGAGGTGAAGGTCAAGGAAAGGATTTTGAGAAAGAAAGAATGATGTCAACAGAGAGGAGAGTGTTTGTCGTTTGTTTCCTACCTGTGAAGCCGGAAAACGTTGCAATCTCATGCAATTGCTCTCAGGTTTTGGATTTCTTCAACAAGATACGACAAAACGGTTTATTCTAAACTCTTTTATCTTTGTCAATGGATTTACTAATTGACAAAACAAAGTGAGTCAAGTAGTCTGAGTGGGAAAATGGTTTTTGAAAATCAATAAGTAAACCTCATCGGATATCATTTATTTTGTTTTTCTTCAAAAGTTTTAAAAAAAAATCAGAAAAAAATAGAAAATCGAAAATGAGTTTTCCTAGTAAAAAAAGAGGAGATGATAGTACATCAGTGGATTGTCAGACTACTCTGAAAACAAAATGTATGAACAAACATTGAGTAGCCACTACAATTATATATTGGTAGGCTTGAAATCAAAGGTTAAAGTTCAGCATGGTGATATAAACCTAAAAACATTAAACTGATAATCATGTGGTTCAACGTTTCGTTGGCATATGGTCTTAGTACCGAAATTTCGTTTGATAGATTGCCAAAATCGGAGGTTTCGGGTCGTTATATTGTTAGTTATCTGGGGATAGCCTAACTGATCTTTTGTCGTATTGATTTACGAACCTAGATCAGTCAGGGTATCTTAACAAAAGATCTTTAATGACAAATCCTTAATTTACCGAATGAGGAACTTAACATGTGTGATGATGATCAAAGATTATCTAATGCATCGTATCAATACTATGATGAAAATCATGTATGATATTAGTCCTCACCCTAGTTGAGTGCATAAGTCGCTTTGAAGCATTAATTTGCTGACTTGTCACCGCTGTGCCTTGTACCTTGTAACTAACGGATAACTACAATATAATCACGCGTTACGATGAAACTTTGTGCAATTCTTGATACGGGAATGTGTAGCGTGTGCGGGGACCATAGATTTTTCAGTATCTAATATTACCATAATATATCTGAAGTGCTGAACAATGAATAATGATTTTGAGTTTAGGTGGACAAACATACTGGTAATGGTTGTAGGATGCTCAATGCCAAAAAGCAAAAAATTAGTCAAATAAAGTTTTGACTGACTGTTCCAATACTGGTATGATCCTCTTACCGGAAAATTCGCAAAAATATGTTCAGTTTATTTTTATGCAATTCCATTTGAAAATTCAAAAAGATTTTTGGTGTGTTTTAGCATAAAATTTGAAAAATCAAAATATTTTGTTTCTACTTTATTTTAGATAACCGATGATGGGATACTTAATGTGAATGCTCATATTGAAAAATGTTTTATAGTTCAGGGGGAGAACTATTGAGGGTCAAAAGGAATGTGAAGAGTACTTCCGAGATTTTTGTCGTGTCTAACGCTGGTTGTAGTTTGTGCAGTTTTTAGTAAATTTTTCTGCAGAATCAAACACAACAAATGCACTACTCAAAATTCATCGACAAAGTGTGTAACTGGACAAGACCCAAACCTGAACATCAAGATCACCAGAACAACAGCAACCCGTCAGAGTTTGTTAAAGAAAAGACTGAAGATCGAAGAATTCAAGATTGGATGTCTGTCTTCATCTCTGGACCAACAAAAGACAAAGCCAAGATTTCTTGAGTCTGTCTGAGATTTCAGAGCTTACTGCAGAGATAGACAAGAACCTCGACACAAACGTGCATGAAAATGGAAAGTTTTCAATTCGTTCAAGATAATGATTGCAAGACTTGAAGAATCGATAACTTTCTGATTTGGTACATCACTAGCTAGGTCCAAGGGGGAGATTGTAAGTGCATTATTCATGTATGTCCCCAGCTAGTGATCCAGTACTGAATGTCGAAGGTTCGGATAATCAGAAAAACGACCAAGACTTTATCTTGAAGATACATTCGACCTGTCGGATGGTCGAATGTAGTTTGTCTGGTCGAATGTAAATTGAATGAGGAAGAAGGCTTCATTCGAACCCTTAAAGGGTCGAATGAACACCACCTTCGACCATACAAAAGGGGCGAAGGTGGAGGCTATATAAATAGGGAAAAGTTTATTATTTGAGTAGAGTTATCATTTGAGCCTTTTCTCTAGAGTGTGTATGTGTGTTTTTCTCTGTATTAGGTCTAAGATTTAATTTGTAAACATCTTAATTTGATCTAATACAAAGATTAAAGTTATGGAAATTTCTCGGTGATTTGTTATCTGTTTTCATCACGATCTTTATCGTTTATTTCTGAATCATTTTGCACGATCGTTGGGGATTCCGCACCCTACGGTTGATATTCGTGAGATCACGTTTCTTGATTACGATCCTAAAACGAATTCTCATAAGTTAACACGACAAGACACGACAAGACACGATAAGACACGACAAGACATGATAAGAAACACAATAAGGCACGATAAGACCTATTAAGACATGAACACGAAACATGTAAACACCAATAATACACGAAAATAAACAGGTCTTAGCGTATCGACCTGTTATTGACACGAAACCTGTTAAAATCGTGTAGGTTCGTGTCAGGTTATCGTGTTCGTGTCTAAATTGCCAGCCCTACTCACAATTTCATTCAAACTTGATGGGCCTTATAGACCGGGCTGCCTGATTGTGTCGGATGACTTAGATACATTGGGTTCATAACATGTTAGACGGTTCTCGTCGTTGGGTGCTCAGACCTTGGATGATCGCTAACATGGTCCTATGGTCGGACTAGATTCATAAAAAAATTTAAGTTGTAAGATGTGAACTAGGAACACTATATTAGAAAATGGTTTCTCAAATCTTTAGACATTCTTAGAATTATATTTACATATTTTTAAACTAAATAAACTATCTACGCCTAACATCACCGGCTAGGTTGATAAAAATGAAGTTCTTAGATTTTGGTAGTACTGCTATTTTGATTCATCAAATGAATAATCATAAAATTATATAAGTTACTAGTTTATTAATGTCCTTCATAATTTTGTGTTTTAATATTTTTGTATAGATAACTTTTATTAAAATGTTTAGGTTATTCTAAATACACTCTATCCTATAAAATTAATTACGTTTTTTTTTTTTGAACAATCAAACGGAGTATCATTTCACCAAAGATAAGTTACAAATACATTCACGCCCAGGCCCATTTAGCCAGCGGTTACCTAGGCCGACCTCAAAATCCCTATATATACTAGTACAGCCACCACAAAGATACAATAAGGACACGACTCGTTCATTACCTTCTATCCGTTGTCAAATAAAGAAAAATCCCACCATTTCGCCTTTTCTAAATCCGGGAGCTTTGCGCATTTAGTCATCCACCAAAACGATTCGAATTTTATCTCCTCCATCATCGCCGGTATGCCCGTAGAAACATTCCTAAAAACCTTCTCATTTCTTTTGAGCCAAAGCTTCCAAACTCCCAACAGGACAGTCACGTATATCACCTGCCTTCTTTTCGTTTCGCCGTTCGCTTCCCAGCAGCAGTTAAGCCTTTGATTTAGCGCCATATCCAGCTGCAAATCTGGTAACTTCAACCATTCACCCATATTCCACCATAGTGCCCTTGCCCATACACATTTTTTGAATAAGTGCCCTTGCCCATACAAATTAATTACGTATTAATTACTTTTAACCTTTAACATCCAATCCATATTAATTACTTTTAACTAGTAATATCCAACGACCATTAACATCTTTTTTTTTTGAAAGGTAACGACCATTAACATCTAACAAGATTTATTCTCTCATTTCTATTAATTTGTTAATCTCCTTTGGGTTCAAATTCAAACACCTTATAAATTTTATATTCTATCTACTAATTTAATTGTCTAATAAAAGAGAAAATTAGTGTTTAATTAAAAAAACCCTTAAAAAATAGTTACCTTAATAACTTTAAAAAGATTTTGTGTTTTTGTTGTTCGTGCAAAAAGCAATACATTCTCCTATATATTAGTTTTTCAACCTCGATGAATAGTTCCAAACGTCGTCAATAAGTTGTCAAACTTGACGGCCAACCTTTTTCATCATCCACTTCTCCCTTGTCTCTCTTTCTCTCTCAACATCCAATTCTCCCTCGTCTCTCTTTCTCTCTCAAAGTTTTCTCTCTCTAACCTATGAAATCACCTTCTCTCTCTAGAAACGTAATCCGCCGCTCCAGTCCGGCTCCTCACTCTTTACATACTATTACTAGTAGAACGATTTGAATAGTCACTCGCTTCTAACATGCGCCGCCGACCACTGATTGGGGTACTAATTGGGGTGTTTGGGAGTTTGCTGCCTCACTTGGACACATGCAATAGGGTGTTGTTACGGTGTCGGTGGTGGCGGCTGTTGGGCTGCACCCACTGTACTTATTCCCTCTCTATATCTTTACTGATTCTCAACCTTTTAATCCACCATAGACCGACGAAACACCGATTATACGTTCCCGATGCAGCGGTGCTAGCTCTACCTCCGTTGCTCCACCTGTGAGTCGCTAATCATGTTTGTCGCTCAACCTCGAACTCCACTTCCAATCCTTGCTGTATCCTAAGCCTTTTCGAGGTAAGCTTTGTTTCAATCGAGGTAAGATTTGTAACGTTAGATTGTGGTTTGGTATGCTGGTGAATTTAACCTAGGTTTCTTTTTTGTTAACTCAGTTGCAGATGGTTACAGATCTGTGATTGGATGATGGTGTTGATGGTATGCTACACGTGGCAGTGATGGTGGTGATGTTGTGTAGATGTGCGACGGTGTTGATGGTGTCACGGTGGTGTAATGGTTTGTTGTTAGGCTTTCTTTGCCTTAATCAATACTAACAGTTTGTTTGCCATATCCTATATGTTAATTTACAAATGCTATGAACATTTTCCATGGCATTATTGTAAGTCTCCTATATATTAGTTTTTTCAACCTCGATGAATAGTTCCAAACGCCGTCAATAAGTTGTCGTTAAACTTGACGGCCAGCCTCTTTCATCATCCACTTCTCCCTCGTCTCTCTTTCTCTCTCAACATCCAATTCTCCCTCGTCTCTCTTTCTCTCTCAACATCCAATTTTCCCTCGTCTCACAAATCACAAGACAGGTTCCTTTAGTAATTTGTGTATCTGTGGCTTGCTTAGGACGGTTGTTACGCGTCTTCATGTGTTGGATGGTACCGGTGATGACCAACCTTTGTGTCGTTGTCCCCACCGCCACCTCTTTTTTTTTCCTATGCTGGTTAGGCTAGAGTTTGGTCTCGCTAAACCATGGTGTCGATTAAATCTTCAGGTTCCTTGTATTGGTCGTCTATTTGTTGTACGGATATGATGAATTCATATGTTTGATAGTGGTTCGGATGTTGATGTTGCCTTGGCGTGGTAGGATTGGTGGATGGCCAGTGTTCGCTAGCAACCCCCTGCAGCCATGGTTACTCTTGATTGTGAAATTCTGAGCCGGTTTTTTACACACATGGCTTTGATTTATACGGATTTTTGTTGCATCCTGTATATGAACTAAGCATGTGATTTAAGTACCCATTTATGAAGGTAATTGAAAAACTAATATATAGGAGAATGTGGTTGAGTATTTATTTAAAAGTAATTCTAGCATGTGATTGGGATGGTTTGATGTTACTTTGACATTCAACATGGTGTGAAAGTGAAAAGTTGATACATTCAAATAAACCCTATGTGTATGCTTCTATAGGATTGTAGAAGATTAATATTAACTGTTGTTGGAGGTGATTCACATCATTCCTAACCAATACTCCAAGTAACACTCTTGTGCTGCCCCTCTTGCTTTAAGAGTAGGTTACGCTTCGAGTTATGTGAAGTAACCTTAGGAATTATATGATTTTCTTAAATTTTTTATTATGACATTATAGGTTAAGAAGGAAGTAAAAACCAAGAAAGGAATGGTCTTAAACAGTATACTTGGATCTATGGAGTTGAGCATTGGTCAATCATATGAACCTACATGCTTACTGGAGTTACGGAAACCAGATGTTGTCATCAAGACTATTTTTTTTCTTTTTCAGTTCACCTATCATATTGGAAATGTTGTTACAGGGTTGGGGGTGACGAAAAGCTTGGCTGGATCAGAGGAATTAAAAACAAGTTCAAAGTTTCGTTTATGGCGGTTCAGGAAACTCAATTGGGTCAGGTCAGTAAATTCATTCTTCATATATTGTGTTGTAATGAGGATTATGACATAGTGATAAAGCGTCGGGCTCGGATGGGTTTTCCTAAAGCATTTCCGGTCTTTCTTTGAAGATGATTTTTATAGGATGTTAGTGACTTTTCACTAAAATGGGAGTATTAACCGCGGTTGTAGTACAGCTTTCCTTACCCTTATTCCGAAGGTGAGGTCTCCGATTGGGTAGCGGGATTATAGGCCTATCACGTTGGTTGGGGTGATTAGCAAGGTTATTTCTAAAATCCTTGCTAATCGGTTGAAAAAAGTCATTGGTTTGGTGATCTCAGATACTGAAAGTGCGTTTTTAAAAGGCTGTTACATTCTTGATGGCCCTTTAATGATGAATGAAATCTTAGCTTGGTCCAAGAAGCAATGGAAAAAAATGTTTTTGCTCAAAATAGATTTTGAGAAAGCCTATGATAACGTTGACCGGACGTTTCTTATTTCTATTTTGAAACAGATGGGCTTTCCTAGCAGATGGTGTTGTTGGACGAAAGGTATTTTTATGTCGGCTAGATCTTCGGTCTTAGCTAATGGTGTTCCTACTTTTGAGTTTCAATGCCATAAAGGATTGCGGCAAGGTGACCCTATCTCTCCATTTATTTTTCTAATTGTGATGGAGACATTCTTGTGTATTATCAATAAAGCGGTAGACTTGGGTGAGATTGAGGGTGTTAAAGTGAATAATAATGGTTCGTTTTTATCGCACTTATTCAATGCGGATGATGCTCTCTTGGTGGGTAAGTGGTCTACGACAAATGTTGAAAACGGCTTGGTTACTAAGAGTTTTCCATGTTTGTTCCGGTTTAAAAATGAACCTTCATAAGTCTAGTATTTATGGGGTTGGGGTCGAGGAAGTGGAATTGACAGGCATGGTTCAGATAATTGGTTGAAAAAAAAAAAGAACTCTCCCTTTTGATTACCTTGGTGTTAAAGTCAGTGCGAATATGAATAGGGTGAGTCAATGGCACTCGGTGATTGAAACATGTAGGAACCGATTATCTTCTTGGAAAGCAAAAACGCTATCGATAGGAGGATGCCTAATTCTTATTAAATCGGTATTGACTAGTTTACCGATATAATTTTCTCCATCTACAAAGCTCCTATGAAAGTAATCGAGTGTTTGGAATGGATTATGAAAAGTTTCTTATGGTCCGGAAGTGATTCGGTTAGAAAAATTCATTGAATTTCTTGGGAGGTCGTCACAACTTCAAAGAGAGACGGTGGTTTAGGCGTCGCCAAGTTAAAAGATGTGAATGTTGCCCTTTTGACAAAATGGGCTTGGAGACTAAAAAAACAAATGAAATAGCTTATGGAGTAGGGTAATAGAGGAGTGTCAATGGCGTAGGAACAGTTGGGATTTCATTCCTGTTAATAAAGGTTTATTGGGGTGTTGGAAGGTGATTGCGTCGGTTCTCAATTCCTTATGTATTCAGAACAGCACTGGCGCAGCTTAGTTGGGGCCGGCGGGGGCGGCCGACCCCCCCTGAATTTTTGCGTAGAAGTGCCGATTATATAGTATTCGTATAGAAAATTTTGGAAATATAGGGTTTCGACCCCCTGAAACTGGTTTTCGACCCCCGAAACTAGTGACTTCCGACCCCCGTGACTTCCGACCCCCCAGCCTTCGGGTCAAGATTCGCCATTACAGAACAGGAAATTATTGATGTTCTTTAAAGGAAATGTTGGCGATGGGTCGGACATTAGATTTTGGATTGATATTTGGCATGGGGATCAACTTCTAAAAGATAAATGGCCGCAACTGTTTGCCTTGGCTTCTGATAAAACTTGCAGGCTGCACATTCAGTGGATCGCTTGAGGAACACTTCTGCGGGTTGGAAAAGAAGTCCGAAGACTGCAAAAGAACTTCTGCAGTTTTGTCAATTATAGGTTCTGCTGAACTGCATCAGCCTGAATAACGAGAAGGACTGTTGGAGGTGGACAGGATCGGATGATGCGCTTTTCACAGTTGCGGATTGCATGAAGGTTATTTATAATTCTGCAGCGATCGAGAGAAGACAGTTGTATTTCCGCTGGATTTCATGGGTTCCGCTTAAGGTAAAGATATTTGTATGGAGAGCCAAGATGGACCGCCTTCCTACTAAAGTGGTGTTATCGAGAAGGAACATCAATTTGCGAACTTCACTTGTGTTTTGTGTGATACGGATGTTGAAAGTGCAGAACATCTCTTTACGGGCTGAGGGTTTTCCTTTGGCGTATGGACGGTTATAGGGAAATGGTGTAAGTTGAATCCGGTGTTGGCGTTTCATACTAAAGATTTGCTGCATGTCTCGACACACATGGATGGGAACAAGTGAGCTAAAAAGATAGTTTGCGGCATCATTATGATCTCTATGTGGACAATTTGGAAGGTCAGGAACAAAAACATTTATCGTAGTAAAGAGGCGAAAGTGGTAGACGTTGTTGCTAGTATCAAATCGATGTCTTTTTTGTTGTTAAAGAATAGATCTCGTTTCAAGGATATTAGATGGAAGGATTGGGCTAATTGTCCGTTGTATTTTTTGTAATGGTTTAGGCCGGTCTCCGCTTTGAGCACACGCCCTTTTTAATGAAGTTCACATTTCAAAAAAAAAAGTTAGTATGTAATTAATGCTCAGCTACTAATAGTTGCATTTATTGAGAAGTATTTATAGAGTATGGTGTACTAGATTAGGGTGTAAGACTAAACGGTGTGGGGGGCGGCGACGGCTCGATGAACCCGTTTTGTGCCGGCCAACACCGCCCCGGCCGCCCTACACCCGGCCAACACGGCTGAAGTTGGACGAATTGGACGGGGCTCCGTGATTGGTTGATTCAAATGCAACGGTCATATGACTGTTTATTAAAAAAAACAAAATTCTATAACCTTCACTGCTCCGGTGACTGTGGTGGCGGCTCCGACGACTGCTGAAGAAGACGGTGGTGGTGTTGTGCTGCCGATAAGGAGATGATGAAGATGATCAAAGTGGATGTTGTTTGGTGAAGATGATCGAAGGGGATGTTGTTTGATGAAGACGGTGGTGGTGTTGTTTGATGAAGATGAGTACAGACAAGGAAGATTAAAAGATTGGACCAATTTGATTAGTAAAAAAAGTGATATTAATATATATATATATATATATATATATATATAATATGACTTTTTAATTATTTATTTTAATTATTATTTATAATTTAGAATTGAAAAAAATAAAAGATTGGATCAATAGGATTGGAGGGCTACCCAAGAAAGACTAACCTACACCCTTAGGTAGTCCTCAAGTTGTCTAAAACCAAGTCGACCTACTTTTTGATGACGTGACGGCAAGGTTTCCCAAGCCTTTCCTAAACCACACCACATAGTCTAAGCAACACCCAAATGTTTAATATGGGTACCATAAGAAAGTGCAGTTATCAGTAAATGATTAGCGTATACTCATAAAAATGATTATGGTGTGATTTTGCAAGATACATGACATATTTGTTTTTCTACATTCGAAAAGAAAATCACATATTTGTTATGAAAATCTGTTAACATCTATATTGGATTATTGCGCGACTAGAAAAAAAGGGCACTTGAATATTAACATATATATAAACAAAAAATTAATAAGAGGTTAGAGATAGCAAATGACTGAATGAGTTTATATGGGCCTAAAGTCTAAACTAAAATGGTATTGGGTTTTATTTAATTGGGTTAGTTTTTTTTATAAATGTTAATTGGTTTAAAAAACGTTATTGGGTTGTATAATGTTATCGTGTTTTGATTTTTATAAATTCTAGTTTTAAAATGATTGTTTATGTGAAATATATATAACTAGTTTTTATCTCGAGAGCGTCCCGGGTTGAAATATCTAATATGACATAATAAAATATTAGAAATATCTAATATGACAACATAATTAATGACTTGCCAATATATGATTAATGAATATTATTATTATTATTATTATTATTATTATTATTATTATTATTATTATTATTATAATTTATTTTAAACAAATCTCTGCCATAAGTTATCATATTCTAATATAAAAAAATGAATCTCTGCGCCGGGTATAAATCTAGTGCCATTACAAAATATTATACAATGTCAAATGAATTCGGAAGTTTGTAATCGATCATTCTTAAAAGAATTAACATGAAATAAGGAAAAAAAGTTATTTATTAAAATATCGAACGCATTAGTCTAAGGGTTATGTGATGCGTTAAAAAATTCATAGGTATATGATCGGGTATATAGTTCGGGTATTTGGGTATGTGGTTTCGGGTAATTGGGTCGGGTATCACCTAATCCCAGGCCCGACCCAAACCCACAATTTTTTTTAAACTAATCCCAAAGCTAACACAATACCAGTCGGGTTACAAAAAATAGTCATTTTTTCTCCGTTTTTTATATAGCACTATGGTACTCGTTGGAAAGATAATAAAACGCTCGTTAATTTGGTGTAATTTTTTTCTTTAAAAAAATCTCGTATATAAAAGATATTAACGTTTAAAAGTTATGAGAGGAAACATGAAAGAGAAAATAATAAAGATTTAATATTTATATTTAATAGGTTATGTATTTAATAGATTAGGTTAAACCATATTTAAACCATATTTATTCTTTTTTTTAATTAGTCTAGAGTTGCCACATCACATCCTATGTGACATCTCTCAAATGAGAGATTGCATAAGAGTATGACATGTATGATTAATCCTTTGCAATATATATATATATATATAGATATAGATATAGATAGATAAATAAAAATGTGGGCCCTTGCGGGCCAGTGGCAAAGCTTATATATTTTTTTGGTTTGGGCCGAAAGTTATGGAACCCTTAAAACGGTGGGGGCCGGAATCAATACGTATAAAATTTTCGGTCGAAAACACGTAAAATTACACTACGGAGCAAAAAAAAATGGTGGGGGCTGGGGCACCCCGGGCAACTATCCTACGCCCCTCCTTGCGGCTATGGATCATATATGGTTGCACCTCTTGCTCATGCCCAAAGCCGGCTTTGTTAACCCATATTGAGATCATTTCATGTATCATAGATGAGATTTGCACATCTATAAGAAATATATTTTTGAGCCTTTGATGTAAACAACACTCATAAAGAAATGCATGACCATGACCATGACCATGACCATATCATTTGAATTGTTGGGTTGATGCGTTCAAGAGCATTTGAAGGATATAATGGAGATTGGAGATTATATGTCTTGAAATATAATTTTAAAAATTATAAAAGTTAGCCTGATCCATGACATGCTTTTATATAAAATATCACTTCTTGCAAAAGAATACAACTTAAATGTTCCCATTGAATAGTTTAATCAGTTGAACTCATTACACAGAGGCGTAAGATTTCGTATGATACGATGGACCTAAGTGTCTTGCTAGAATATACCTTCGGTTTATATGCGGCTCCGGCTCTAGCTAGTTTAAGCTCGGCTCTTTTGAGTTTTTTTTTCAAGTCGATATCAAGTAGCTCATGAGTAGTTTGACTTGTTTACACTCTAACTGACGTACTCGCAAAAAAAATAGTTTCAAAAGTACAAATTTTGGTATGTGGAACCATAAAATAAACAAAGTCGGTTAACTATTGAGTCAAGCAAATACTTTTTGGCATTATAAAAATTCAATTCTTATTTTGCAAACCAAGTATTGTAGTGTCCAAAATTCCCCGAACATTTATAACCAAAAATCAAATATGATAGTTCGGTATGTTAGATGTCACCAAACTTATACGTCAAGAGTCCGATTGAATAAATGCACCCCTTAGAATTTCAATTTCTCACCCGAAAAATGTCAATTTCAATCAAATTATCTTCCTCGACGTGACAAAATTCAATACTTCTCTCGTAGCAATCTACCGAAATCTCTATAAGCTCTTCCCGATCATCATCATCATCATCATCTTCCTTTTCCCATTTAAAAAACACGCTCGCGTGTGTTTCCATATTTTGGGTCATTGGAAAATCATCTTCTGACGAGCTATCTGTCTCACTCTCGGGGTAATACATCGATAACGAAGGATATCTATCCAATCCCCAGTCATGTAATTTATCACTAGAAACCATGTCGAATTCATTGCTATCCTCGTCGTCTTCTTCCTCTCCTTCATATGCTTCGTATATGACCTCTAATGGTGCTTTCATGTTCCATTTATGTAACTTCATTGATGTATCCACTTGCTTGGAATCCAATTCCATTCTTGTCTCTCCTTTCTCAACCACTTGTGATGATGATTCCATGGAATGTATATTTAGTAACTCCCATTTGTAACTATCATCTTGGGAATTTGATTCCGGGCCGAAATCATGCTCGAATTCCGCTTGCATTTGATGGGACTCTTTGTAAGTTTGATTTCGATCTACCAAGTCAATGAACCTTTGTTCCAAAGAAGCAAGTTGTCCATGTTGTTCATCTACTCGTGGTTCCAAACAATTGGATTCCTTTTCCAATCTTTCATTGGCACCTAACTTGAGGAGGAATAGGAGTATGATTCCGGTGGAATTGAGAACAGGGGAAAGAACAATTGTTAGGAAAAAGCATGGTGCATAAAGGAGAATTAAAGTGTATAGAGTAACAATGGTGGAGAATAGAGGGTGTGAAGGAATTTGAGGGGAGAGTTTGGAATAGAAATGAATCATTTCAAATGATGAATGGAGTTGATGAAGGGATTGGAATTGAATTCCATTGATGTAGAACTCAAGAGGAGAATCGAGAGTGATTTATTTGTAATGAGAGCTTTTTGGGTGTGAGTAAAAGCAAGGCATGGAAACTTAAAAGCTATGTTCTTATAGATTTAAAATAGTAGAAACTTTTTTATGGTTTTTTAAGCTATATGTTGATTCAAAGATAAACTAACATTCTGCTCGTTGTGCGTTACGAGTGCGTGAAGTGCACAACACAATGCGCTACATATAATTCACAAAACACAATGCGTAAAAAACAATTACTACAAAGTGGAAAACACAATACATTTGATTAAGTGCAAAAAATGTATAATGGTATAGGAAAAAAAAAGCCAATGTCCAAACTTCATTTAGGCAAAACCCCAATGTAAAAAAATAAAATAATGAAAAACGGAAACTGGCTAAATGGTTTTGAGCGTGTGGTGGAGGGGTATGCGATAGTGGTGATGTTCTGTAAATGATTTTGAGGGTGTGAATGGTTTTTAACATATACTAGCAGAAACCCGCGTGTTGCGGCGGGGTTACACGATGTTTGAATGTTGTATTTGGTTATGATCTCATTAATGTTATACATTATACAAACATGCTAATAGTGTGTAATATATGTTCGAATGGTGTACAATTTGAGTAGAAAATAGGTGTATGTATTGTAATAGAGTGGGACATTAACATCCTAATAAATATAATGTGATATGAAAATAACACAATTTATGAAATAAAAAGATAACACCACAGCGATTTCTAAAAACAAATATTATAAGCTTCGTAGACTAAAGTACTATGTGCATAGAACTTATAATCCATGTACTAAGTAAGTGCACTTATATTTAGTCCCTCATAATATTGTTAAAGAAAACCCCGTATTTTTTTATGGAGTTGTGAGTGGAGAAAATGAGGAACCTACCGTGTATCGGTATATTTGGGAATATTTTGGGAACCCGCGCGTTGCTGCGGAGTCGACAATACGGGATGGGGTAACAAAGCCTTTAACGTTTGATTCTGCTTTTCTAGTCTTGTTTTTGTCTTAAATGATAATATTATAACTGATAAAATTATAATAATGAGGAAAAGTGTCGTTCCTCTATGTCCTCTTAGAATGAAAATGTTTATGTTAAAACTAATTTAGTATGTTTACATGGATCTACTACTTTTCAAAACAGACCAACAAAAAATCAGCTAAAATAATATAATTAGGTGTTAATCATCATATTTTATTTTGGTAACTAACCACACATGAGGAAGAAGTGCATCAAGCCCACAAGACGCGGTTGGTGAGCTATCAGGGTGAAAAGCCAAACCATACATACTTCGGCTATGATCTTTGATGCAGATCCACCATGACCCGTCAACACAAAATCAAGCTACCCACGTTATTTGCATTAATATAATATTTTAGTTATAATATTCACATGTTTTCATTTTGCACGTTTCCATTATCTCCTATAAGTTAGGATGTGTAGTTAATCAGTTTGCATATTTAACTTCCATACGTCTACATTTGTAAACATGAATGAAAATGTTGAAGAAGCTTTATGCTTTGTATCTCTGATCTCTCCTCCTTGATTTCTTGGAAGTTTTGTAGGTTTTTCTTTATAAAACCTATCAACCTTCTTGAAGATAACTCGTCACCAGTCTTTGTATCCCATAATCTCTAGGTTTTATCAAAGCTAGTTGTACCCAAATACTTCTTTGTTGGAGGGAAGGTAATGCGAGCTAGACGGTCCAGATGGTACCTAAATACTTCTCTGGTGAAGGGAAAGTAATACGAGCTAGACGGTCCAAATGGCCTTGGTATCTATTTAACAAAGTTCCCTCCAAGTTCCATAACTTTGCAGTCCAGTCAGTAGAAGCAGTGACGATTTGGTCATTTGTTGGAAAAAATTTAACATTGGTCATTCGGTTGCTCGTTCAGCATGCTCCTTTAGGGAGACAAAATCTTTACTTCTGGCATGCGTTTAGGGCAAACACGTCACTTGATTGCTCCTAGTTACACTCAAACGGTACCCGATGTTGATCAAAACTTAACATATATATATATATATATATATATATATATATATATATATATACATATTGATTTTGTCAGGAAACGAACGTGGCGATTCAGATAATGCATTGGAGGCCATTTAAAGAACGTTGATTGAAGATGTTGCTGGAAAAGGTAATTGAGGAGAGCAGAAATTGATTGCTCAGGCCTTATTGTGAAGTAACTGACGTCTTAATTTAAAGAACATAAAAGGACGCGTCTTACTCCAGAATGCATTAGGTAGATGTAAGTTAGGTTTTAGAGGATTTTTTTTTTAACATCTGAGTCAAATAGTTATTTAATTTTTTGTATTAAATTTGTCTTAACCAATTAATAAAGTTACAATTTTACCCATGAATCTTATCATAAAAAGACTATTTTGCCCATGAATCTTCACCATTTAATAAAGTTATTTAATTCTTTGTATTAAATTTGTCTTAACTCTTTAATAAAGTTACAATTTTACCCATGAATCTTAACATAAAAAATACTATTTTACCCGTCCAGAATACACTATACAGTAGTATAGATATAGATATTAATAATAACCTATAATTTAAATTAAAAATAAATAGAAGGTTAGGGTACAAGAAAATAGGTATTGCCAGTGATTTTGTGGTTTAAGGATACTTGAGGGTAAAAATGAAGTGGTAGTGTAGGATTTGTGAGTCTTAGGGTTGACTAGGCAGTGCCCATTTTCTCCCTTAGACTACACTGTGTAAGGGCGTGAAAAGGGGTGTGAAGTCCCTCCACACCACATAAACCACCTCGGGTCCAGCGTGGGGCTCTCTCGGTGGAAATCCCCATCGGCATAGGGCAAGAGGCCATGGTGACATGACGGGTGTTGATTGGACCTTTTAATTCCACCGTTTGTCAATGGTGAGGTTAATTAATTTTTTTAAATTTACCATTTATTTCAAATTTTACTTATTTAAATCCACAAATTTTAACATATTTAACACATTCTTCAATTTTCTCACCGATTCAACCATCTATCTTTCACCTAAAATTTATCTAATTTTCATCTTTCAAATCTATCAACCATGACATGTTGGACGAAAGAGGAGGAAATCGCTCTCGTAACCGCATAAAGGGAAATCCACAATAACCCTCCACTGTGCCCAAGGCCGATTTATACACACATCCTTTGTGAATTTAAAGACTTAGTTGGTGGTTCTACCCGCTCAGTTGATTCACTCAACCGAAAGTGGACGGATATTCGCAACAAGTGTGAACGATTCGAGGTTCACCACAGAGTAACCTTGCAAGTGGTACCCGCTGATAGCCCCGAAAACAAGGCAATTGGAATCAGACAAATCGAGTATCAATCTAGGTACGACAAGAATTGCCCCACATTTTGGCGTGACAAATGTTGAGGCTGACACTAAATTAGGTTTATTATGTTTTTTAAATTAAGCTAAGTTTATTTATATGTAATGTTTTTATTTTTATGTAATGTTATGTATTTTTTTTTATTTACTTCATTTATAACTTTAAAATGTAAACAAAAACCAAGCTAACGTGGACACTCAGCCACCGTACCGTCCACGCCACCACCACCCCGCGGTTTTTTATTTTACAGTGGAATTCCATCTACGTTGAGGTTGAATCCACATGTCGGTCTATGGCCATCTCAAGGGTATGGCCACACCATGTAGTCTTAGGCTACTTGGTGTGGTCATGAGGATGAAGGGGGCATGAAGCAACATGTAAAAACTATGTCAGCAGAGAGGGAATTCCCATCCAACCCCAAGAAAACCACAAGGGTGGTGGTGTTGTGGAGGTTCTTTTTTAATTAAAAAACCAATCACAATTTTCCATAATTCAATAACCAAACACACCCATTCTCTGTTCTTAGGAATCCTCTCGATTTGGAAAAAATTAAAAATTTTAGTAGCAAAAGTTAAAAAATTAGTGAAAATCTACGAAAGAAACCCTTTGGAAATCATTCATGTATTCGCCACTGCCCAAAAGCTTATGTTACGTGCAAACTTTCGAAGTTCATCAAGTGCTTGTCTTTCTGTAATGATTGAAAGATATAAAGTTAGTTTATATCAAGTTTTCACCTCCTAGAAGTTCATCAAGTGCTTGTCTTTCTGTAATGATTAGGGCCATAATCTTTCCTTATGTAACAAAGGATGACAAAATCTCATTTCACTTAAGACTATTTGGTGTGGTCACCATTTCCCCTAACTCCCTCAAGTGCCACATCAACGTCATATCATTTTCCCCATTTTCTCCCTCAAAGTTTGGAAATGGTTTCCCCTAATTCCCCCATTCTCCCTTCCTTTTTTTATTCTTTTCCCCTTTTATTTAATTATATATTTTATATTACATAATTATTTTTTATAAAAATAAAATAAAAAACGTCAAAATAAATAAAAAAACCCGAGAAAATTATAAAAAAATGGAAAAACATAAAAAAACGAAATTTCATAAATTTTAAAACAATACAACCTAAAGTTCACAAAGTAAAAAAAAATATTACAAACTAAAGTTCACAAAATAATAAAAATTACAAACTAAACTTCATAAAAAAAAAAAAAAAAAAAAACCTAAAAACTACTCGTCGTCAACAACGGGTTCAACGGGGCCGGGGTTGACATGAAAATTATTCCAAATGTGATCGACGAGATCCGAAACAAGGTTTCCATGAATAGTAGTATCGTGTAACGCCAACGTGTTTGATTCTTGTTGTCCCTCGTCAACTCGCTCGAGGACCTCTTCAACCTCATTCGGATCGTAAACGCATATCGCACGACCTTCGTCTTCAATTATCATATTATGAAGTATTAAACAAGCGTACATAATGTATCTCAATCTTTGTGGATGAAATGCACATGCTGGGCGTTCTATTATTTGCCATTTCGCCTTGATAACACCATACAAGCGTTCGACGTCTTTTCTTGCCTCTTCTTGGCACTTCGCAAACCTTTTCCTTTTCTCGTCTGTAGAATTCAATATTGTCTTCACAATAGACGAGTAGCTTGGGTATATGTCGTCACATAGATAGTACCCATGCTTATATTTTACGCCATTGAGCCAAAAAGAATCATCAGGGCCGGTGCCTCTAATCATGGGGTCAAAAATCTGAGATCTTGCAAGAACATTTAAATTGTTACACGAACCTGCAACGCCAAAAAAAAGCATGCTAAATCCAAAAATCTTGTGAGCAAGCGGTTTCAAGAATAAGTGATGGTTCACCCACGTCACCCCAAGTAAATTGACATTTCCATGAGGTAGGGCAATTACGCCATGGCCAATTCGGACAATCAAGACTTCCTAACATGACAGGAAAGCCGTGTTTCTCTGCATGGTGCGCGTAGATCTTTTCGATGTCGCTCTTCCTTGGTGTACGCATATAAACCTTGCTATATAACTTCACGACATCTTCGCGGAACTGGTACAAACATTCCCGACTCATTCTATAAGACATCTTTAAATACTCATCCCATGCATCACTAGCAGTGCCGTATGCTAATTGACGAATTGCAGACGTGCATTTTTGTAGGGTTGTAAAACCCCGTTTCCCTCTAGCATCCCATCTTAGTGTAAAAAATTCATCGTAATTAGCTAAATCATCGGAAATTTGTTCGAACAATCTTCTATTCATTCGGAAACGACGCCTAAACTGTTGGGCACTGTACACACAGTTTTCATCAAAATAGTCGGCAACCAAACGTTCATGTGCACCTTTAAAAAATATAAAACATATAAAATATAAAACATATACAAAATATAAAACATATAAAATATAAAACATATTAAAAAATATAAACACATACCCTCACGATCTCTATTAAGCGTCGCGCTCCGTGTCAATGGTACCGAAGACGCTTCACTATCGCTTTTGTCTTCCAACTCGGCTAAAATTTTCGTCGTCTCCATCATCGCACCAACGTAAAAGTTTAGCATGTTTTCTTCCTCCTCCGACGAACTCATGACTACAAAATTGGATTTGTATAAAAAGTTGTAGATGAAAACTTTTATAAAATGTTGTATGGTGGTGTGGATTGTAGAGTGTGTTTTGTTGTGAAATTGATTTGGTATATATAGATATATATAAACTTTAATTAAAAAATAATAAAATAAAGCAACGTCCATATTTTTCCAACGGTCAAATTTTTAGACCAATCACATTGCTCGGGACAAAGGGGGGAATAACCCCTGTTTTCACCGAAAAAAAATCAAGGGGGCGGGCGGTGTTCCCGTTGGGGGCCGAAGCCACATCACCTCCCCGAATCTTTTCCCCCTTTCCACACCAAACAGTCTTATAAGCTAAACTGGAAGCATTTTAAATCTGGAAGTTAGCAAAATAAGAACTTGGGAAATGAGGATAGGGGTGCACACGATGAAAATATTATACCCTAAGTTGTTTAGCTGCAAGAAAAAAATAAACTGTACCTGTCAAGGTTCGAATCTGGGACCTAATGCTTAAAGGTGGGGAGCTTTAACAAAAGAGCCACTGATCATATTTATTAGTGGGTTCATTCCGATTTTATTTATGGGTTTGTAACCTATTTTTCATATATATTTCTGCTAAAAATTTAAAACTGAATGGGTTCGTCTAAACCCGTACGATTGTACCTAAATCTGCCCCTGTTCTCACCCTAATTCCACACTCACACCGTGTAGTCACCTTTGCGAGATGGCAAGACCATATTAGTAGATCACTACGCAGTGATTTTTTTTGAGATACAACTTTAGGATAATCAACTGCTGCTTGCAAAAGGTCTGATAAGAACAACTGCTGATCAAAGGTCTGATGAAGAACAACTACTGATCTAAGTACTGAAGACTAAAGGTCTGTTGGAGCCAACAGCACTTAGGCTCCAACAGATGTTACAAGACCATCAGAGGTTACCTATCAGCTGTTTACCTATCAGAGGTTTCTATGTAACAGTGTTTGTCTCATCAGATGTTTTATGTTGTTATTCTGTTAGAGGTTACTGTCTTAGGTGACGTCAGCCTAGGTCATCAGTAGTTTATATTGTCTATAAATAGAACAGTGCATGTACTGTTCTATTGAACACTCAAAACATTCTCTTAGACAAACTTACACAAGTGATCAGGCTGGGGGAGTAATTGTAAATCGTTTGTAATCATTCAATCATATATGAAAGCTTTCGATTCTAAAACAATTATTCTCTTGTTTTGATTTATAGTTTATCATTCCGCTGCACTTTCCATTTATAGTTTACTTCTTTCATCATTCATTTACTTAAACAAACTCAGATCCTAACAATTTTTATATTTTTTCTAAACTTAATTATTTTAAAGTTTTATATATTTAGCTAATTATGTATATTTAAAAGTTTAATGAGATTTCTTTTAGTTAATTATATTTATGTGTATACCTATTAATATATGCATGCATACCCATATACATATGCACATATTGCTAATGTTGATTATTTAAATAGGGTACTACAATTGAAGCTATCAGTAACAAACGTGATAAAGCATTCTTAGAGCCCAGTCTTGTGTTGCAGTTTTGTTACCATGTGACAAGTTATTTGTCTGTCAAAGCAAGGATGAACCATAATGTTTAACAACATTATCATATTTTAAGAATAACCAAAGCTGATATGTAGATTTCGAGTGCCCTGTTTGGTTTTTTAAATCGTTGCATTTGATTTATGTGAATTTTTCATTATTGAGCGGAACAGTATTTAACACCAATTTTAATTTTGCAATTTTGAGTTTTACTTGATAATGAAATGGTGTTATGATTCAACATCCATATTAACAATAAATCCATATTGTATTTCATCTAGTTAGTATTTAAAATAGAAAATGCAATAATCACTTGTACATAAGGCATTCTTTCTTGTACATTTCAATCCACACATCGGTATTGATTACGACAAACACCGACACGTCAACAAAAATGAGCCGGTCGTCATGGTATATTCGAATGTTTTTAATATATAATAGTTTTAAAGTTATGATAGAATTAAATAAAAGAAATTATAATTTTGTAGGGGAGGGGGAATGTAATTACTAACTAAAAATTAGGGAATTAAAGTTTAAATAAGATAGGGTATTAAAGTGTAAATAATGTATGAATGACTATTTTACCCTCATTTTAGGGTTGTTAATGAAAAATTAGTTCTTAACTTTTGAGCATCTTAAAATACCCCTCCCTCATGCATTATTGTAACACCCCAACCGATGGCGGAAACATCGAGGTGTCACGTAGTGACGATTGTTCAATAGCTCATGGACTAAAGTGTAAATTTTAAATACATTGATTAAATAATTTATTACATTGAAATGAAATACAACGATTCTAACTGCCAACTAAATTAAAATACAATGAATCAAAATCTAAATATAAATCCGAAAGCTTAAAGGATGCATCTCAAAACAACCTGAAACATGTACAAAATAATTTGGTCAATACAAAAATTGTATTGGTGAGCATACCCTGTCTAAATAAATATAGTAGAAAAGTGTTTAGCAATTCATGTGCGGTACCATTTGCAATTATGTAATAAGTAATATCCGTTCAAAACCAAACCTGAGAATAATGACTAACACATGACTAACCAACTGAATAATGAATTAACAAGACAATGACCAAGATTCTCTCAACAGAGTCTCAAGGGGGTATACCATAGTACTATTCATTGAAAAGCTAGGCCGCCCAGCGGTTAATGATTTTGACAAGTCATAGACACACCAATTAACATAAAGCAAACACACATGAGAATTGCATTTAGTAAAAGGAGTAGAAACTTGATAGTAAGTACATGAGTCACCCCAGAATAGTAAAACAGTAAAAAGGGGAAAGATATACTCACATTTATTATGAAGAACTTGCTAGAATTCAATGGGATCAACGAATTATGCGTGAACCTATATTTTTCATTATTAAAGTGTATGAGCAATGATTCGACTATATGATTCGAGGAGTTATAGATTTTATATCATTACAACAATATATATATATATATATATATAGATATATAACTTTTTATAAGAAATAAGTTTTATTTTCATTTATATGAACTAATATTCAGGGTTAATAATATGTTTACTAAAAGTTGTAAATTTGGTTGAATTTTGCTAACGACATGTTAATATTAGTTGGTTGGTTAAAGCTTTTTACTCCTAACATAACATATACATATACATATATATATATATATATATATATATATATTACTCTTAGAATTTAGAAAAAAAACACATTTTGTATTATGTGAAAATAATTTGTTAACACTTAAAACGATTATGTCTAAATGTATAGCTAGGAATATTAATAATAAAATATAGAGCGGTGAATTGAAGAAGTGTGTGAGATACATTCACTTGTTTCATGAATACATAAAAGCAGTATAGATGTCCAGTTAATGAATTTTTATTTTATTTAATTTTGTTTTAAAAAAAAATTAACATGCCACTGTTGTGCGTGAAACATGTTTAAAATTTCAGAAAAACAAAAAAAATATTTAAGCATGCAGAATAATAATATTCTCTAAGTTTGTCGATGATAAAGATTTCGTTTGCGGATTAAAATTATAAATAATAAAATAAGGGTTCTGAAACTATTACCTGGTGTTCGAAAAGTAACTATCAATTCACAGAAACGACGGATATGGACTGTGGTGACAGTGTGACGGTATCCACGACGACAGAGAGAGATAGGTGGTAGTATTGACTAAATAGACAGGCCAGCGGAGGCGCAATTGCGGACATGACCATAGATTGAATCAAGAGGAATCAAGAGACTAATGAGAATATGACTATGATATAGAGATCATTTAATCATTATTGAATGGTGTCTTGATTGTCAAAAAAAAACTCACCAAGAGATATTGTAGAGATGAAACGTAGGAATAGGATTAGTCAAAGCATTTAATTGTTCCATTTAGTATATATACATAATTGCCATGAATGACGTTAAAAAGAATGGAGTCGAAACATAAAACGAACGTCATTTTCTTTAAAGATCTTGTAACCACTATCCATTTATTCAACTTAAATAAGTCGATTCATTATCATCATTTACTACAATTATTATAATTTACTAAATTGTTTAATAACAAACCAAAATAATATGATTAAATAAATTTTGACTTATAGTTAGTTATACACTAAATTTCAAAACTGTTTCAAACGCCTTGTGATAGCATAAGACTTTTGTAATAAAGAGCTTAATTTGTTTTCCACAAACATTTTCGTCAAAACATATTTTTTTTCTCTCATAATATTAATTAATAAGATTCAGATATTACAACATTACCCCAATCGTTATGTTAAATTACTGTATATGAAATTTTCAATTATGTATTATTGTAACTTTAGGTCCCCAAAGTTATAATTAAAGTATTATGAAAACTAGGAATGTTACAGTCTCCCCTACTTTAGAAAATTTCGCCTCGAAATTTCTTTCAAGTGGAAGTTTCTATGAAATGAAAGGCGTTGTAAAAAACACTTAGGTTTAAAAAATGCATGAGTCATGGTCTGGTAAAATTTAAAATGGTTGTCTAATATCTAAAGCAAAAGTTTCATAATCTTTTACATTTGACCCAAGGTTAGAAAGTTGAGAGTTTAAATGAGAAAGACTTTTGGGAATGTGTAACTGGTGAGGGACAGGGGTACTAATGAAGCAGTCTCCCCTACTTTAGAAGGGTTTCTAACTGAACGTTATTAAGGACATATAACAGGATTTCGACTAACAGAGAGTGTAAGAGTATACAAAGTTTAAGGTTTTCTGTAGAGGTGGTCAAGAGAAAAAAATCTAGGAAGACGAATTAAAGCTCGTGTAAGAACGTTCTTATCGAAAATACTAGTTATTAGTCAACGATCTAATGAAGAGATAGTAATGGGTAGGTTCCTGGTCAGACTCCTAGTCCGCTCCCGCAGTATCGTTTATGCTTATATATAGGGTGTACCGCAGCTGACCCACCACACTCCCGATACATTGGACTCATATTGATTGTCTACCAACAACCTAAATAGAATTACACACCACCCTCATGTACCTATAAACCCATGATTGCGTTCCGGACCGTAATCATCGATTTACCTTACACTAGGGTGTTATGCTTTTCCATAACCCTATCCTAAGTAATACTAGAAACAAATGCGTGCAATCAGGATATGCTAAGTAATTGATACTGCAATGAAACAATGACATGGTTAGAGGTCCTTCCCTTTCGGGTTTACCCTTTAACCATAATGAGAGTAACATGTAAGTAATAGACATCGTTAGAGCTTCTTCCCTTTCGAGTTCACCCTTAACTGGTAACTTCTGTTCACATCGTTGGGCTCTAAATACCTATATTGATAAACTCCGAGATTTACACCGTTCCCCTCGGATTAAATATGTACTCTAATCCGAGTCGTACGTGGGCACTGGCTTAGATCTCATACGAGTTATCAACTAGTATGTTCATTGGCCATGACGATGAACAAAATGATGTAAGGTATAACAGGGTTTTGCTCACAATAATAAAAATATATATATATATACATACCAAATATGCGTTCATGTAAGTATATAATTTATAGCATAAAATTTCGACTGAAAGAATAGTATAATATATAGTAAATCGTACAAATGAAAGTAAACGAGTTGAATTAATGCAAATAGGCAATATGAAAATAATCACAAATAACGTGTTAGAAATAACTATGAATAAAGATGGTGCAAGAATGAAATTTACGGCAAATGAGTGTGCACGGAACAGGTGTATAGTCTATTGGCATGCGAGTTAAAATCTAGTAATTTTACATATATGCGTTATACTATAAAAGACATTTTGAAACATTCGGTTAAGAGTGTAGGTCAAAAGTTTTGCGACTGAAAGTGTGCAAGTGTAATAGGATAAATTTTCGTATACCAAAAACGTAGTTTGCTCAAACTTTGAGATATAGTTGAAAAGATAGTAGTAATGCATGAGGATAACTTTTTAGAAATCGAAGTGTGTTTTAGATTCAAACAGCTTCATTTGAAAAATTTTCATAAATACACATGTGTTTACGAGAAGTGGAGTTTGAAAAATGTTATAAGGCTTATTATTGGTTGCAAATTTCTCTCGAAAATATATATTGGATACGTCATATATGAAAACAAAAAATTTTACATTTGATCTTTAAAATATGCAACGCAAGTTTGCAAAATGCAAAAATGAAACCGTTTTATGAAGTATGTGTAAATCTAATGTGTTTTAAAAGACCAAGATTTAAACTGACGTGAATGATAAAAGTCAATGCGACAATAGTGTAAAAGTCACAAAGCATAAATGAAAATAGTGTAAGTTTTAAAGCGGATAAAAGTTTTAATAATGATGATGAAGAAAAAAAAATCCAAAAGCGAATAATTAATGAGTATATAAAACATCAAGAGATGGAACTTAAAACCCAAATGTTAAACAAAACTTAAGAGTCAATAATGAAAAACGGAAAAATGCACAATAGCGAAAGCTACTAATAGAGAAACTCAAAAGACATAATAACTTCCTTATAGAAAATTATGATAAGAGTTTCAAACAACAAATGAAAAATATATCAAAAATGTGATACTGAAAATATTTCTAATGAAACTGGTGACTAGCCAAAGAGATTGAAATATTATTAGTGACTTGTGGGGAGCGTACTTGAACCTATGAGTGAATGGTCATTTTTTTCCTGATTGCACATACCCCGTCACTGATAAATTTCAAAACCTTTAGCGAGACTTTAAAACGAGATGTAGAAACAGATCCCTGAGATGTGGATTTCACTCCTAACTCAAAGATGTATTTCAAAATTGAAAACAATTGAGGAATGAAACCAATCACTAAGTTAAGGATATCACCCCTAGCTTAGTGGTTAAGTTTCTTTTTGAAGGAAATACTCTTTGAGGTGTGGATGTCACTCCTATCTCAAAGGTATATCCCTAAGATAAATAACATATAGAGGAGTGAAACTAATCACCAAGATATGGATACCACTCCTAACATGATGATATCGTTTCGTTTATGAAATACGAGCGTCTTCTTCTCCAAGCAAAATATCGAAAGAATAACGAGAAAATCATAGCGAAAATATCTTGAAAGAAAATATAAGAAACGAGAGAAATATACACGAGAGGACTCGTGAAAGTAAACTTAGTTATAGTCTAGGCTAAAAGGCATTCTAATAACCTAATTCCCTACAACCATGGCTCTGATACCAATCTGTAACACCCCAACCGATGGCGGAAACATCGAGGTGTCACGTAGTGACGATTGTTCAATAGCTCATGGACTAAAGTGTAAATTTTAAATACATTGATTAAATAATTTATTACATTGAAATGAAATACAACGATTCTAACTGCCAACTAAATTAAAATACAATGAATCAAAATCTAAATATAAATCCGAAAGCTTAAAGGATGCATCTCAAAACAACCTGAAACATGTACAAAATAATTTGGTCAATACAAAAATTGTATTGGTGAGCATACCCTGTCTAAATAAATATAGTAGAAAAGTGTTTAGCAATTCATGTGCGGTACCATTTGCAATTATGTAATAAGTAATATCCGTTCAAAACCAAACCTGAGAATAATGACTAACACATGACTAACCAACTGAATAATGAATTAACAAGACAATGACCAAGATTCTCTCAACAGAGTCTCAAGGGGGTATACCATAGTACTATTTATTGAAAAGCTAGGCCGCCCAGCGGTTAATGATTTTGACAAGTCATAGACACACCAATTAACATAAAGCAAACACACATGAGAATTGCATTTAGTAAAAGGAGTAGAAACTTGATAGTAAGTACATGAGTCACCCCAGAATAGTAAAACAGTAAAAAGGGGAAAGATATACTCACATTTATTATGAAGAACTTGCTAGAATTCAATGGGATCAACGAATTATGCGTGAACCTATATTTTTCATTATTAAAGTGTATGAGCAATGATTCGACTATATGATTCGAGGAGTTATAGATTTTATATCATTACAACAATATATATATATATATATATATATAGATATATAACTTTTTATAAGAAATAAGTTTTATTTTCATTTATATGAACTAATATTCAGGGTTAATAATATGTTTACTAAAAGTTGTAAATTTGGTTGAATTTTGCCAACGACATGTTAATATTAGTTGGTTGGTTAAAGCTTTTTACTCCTAACATAATATATACATATACATATATATATATATATATATATATATATATTACTCTTAGAATTTAGAAAAAAAAACACATTTTGTATTATGTGAAAATTGTCACACCCCGACTTTTCCCTTGTCGGTTGCGACGTTTGGTGCCTTTGCCAGCGCAGCAGAAAGATGCATCTAAGACTCTGGTTCCCTGAACGCCATTGCTAATCCTCTAGAATCCCCGATCCCAATATGTCGACTACTCCAACCGTGCCGTTACCAAAGTTTAAACCTGAAAGACATACTTAAAAAGTCAACATAAAGCTGGTGAGTTCATAAGTTTTGCAAAATGTTATCAAACATTACCAAGTTCCAAAAGTGTTACCATGTTCACCCTGTCAATACTATGCAAAATGTATACCAAAGTACGCTAGCTAGGCGTATGTTTTGTTACTACTACGATTGGAAAACCATTACTAACTCGCAAACCAGATGTTGTGCCCGATGTAGTAACCCTGTTGTTCCTGTTTGAGACAATATGCACTCGCCCGGCCCTCCAAGCCGACGAGTGGGGTTGGTCACTCCCAATAGCGCTATTCACATTTCCCCGTTGTGCAAACCCGCACATTCATGGTTCCCCCCGGGACTTCCAAAGATCGTATAGTAAACCATAGAAAACGCATAGTATGACAGTAGTTACCAAACATAAGTTTTAACACATGTGTTCTTCCCCGAAAAGTGAAACCAGTTAAAAGAGGGGCCGTAAACTCACGCAACCCGTCTCATTTTCCAAAACTTTGTTTCGTTTTAAGTTCCTCAGTTTTTCATAAAGAAGCATGTCTTCCACCCCGGAAACATTTATAAAACAGTAAAAAGTGGGGTTATGAACTCACCTTAACCTCCTTGCTTAGCCAACAAACAAAGCCCGAAGCTTTGACCGACTTCCTCGTGCCCCATAACCAATAAAGGACACCTTAAAGTCTAACACATATAAACCTAGCCTATTATCCGGCTATCTAGACTCGTGTGTATCAACTCGAGTCTCAACTCGACGAACCGACAATGACTTAACTTAATTCCCATATATAACATAGCACCCAAGTTGCACACTTGTTACTATTTGTGTATAAACCATGTTGGACTATAACCCCGAAACGTATAACTATCCTGAGCCGAAGATCATCTCGTAAATCATTTTAGAAAATACTCTTTGAGGAAAAACAAGTTTAGTTATTAAAACCAATTAATAACATTTGCTACTTTTTCCCAAACATTGTCTGAAAATCATCTTTATTGTTACAAATAGATAAACTTTGAAAACACCTTGATTTTGTATATAATAATGCATTTGTCCAAAACGCTAAAGGGAATTTATTTAACAGAAATAACAGTTCGTTACGTTTTGGTTTTTATAAAAATTTGGGCAGAGTTTCCTCTGTTTTTGTACAAACCAGACAACACCCGTTGTCTACAATTTTCCCCCAAAATCAACTTTCAAACACAATTCAACAAGTTCTTTTTATCCACAATTCCGATTCACGAGATTATACGTTTCGACACCTAAATACACTTAATTATATAAATATATATATATATACCAATATATATATATATAATATAGTCCGACAATATAGTCCAATTATATTTAGTCCGAGTTCGAAACCATAAGTCACGTCAAGTTAATCGTTTACCAAATCGTTCGATATTTAATATATATAGTTTCCGTTTAGTATCCGGTTCGTTCGCGAGTCAAACGTATTTCATCCATAACAATATATTTACAAATATCTAATATTCATAAATATATAATATTTACAAATACACAATATTTATAAATATATATAATATCTACAAATAGTAATAAATACAAATTTAAAGTATACCGAATCACACGCGCGCGTCTCGATCTACGCGTTAACCGGACCAGATCTGACCGAGTTGAAAACCAATCCCGAACACTTGACTCGACCATCAATCAGGGACCCGAACCAACCTCGACTCGTGACCAAAATCCAACAAACCGGACCACCATTAGCACCCATCGGACCCGAACCAAAACCGAGCCAAACCCAAGTCCCCTCCGGACCTGATGTGAACCGGTACCCAAACCCGAAGCCATGACCACCACGAACCCGACACCATCGAGCCAATCCAAACATCCTGATCCAAGCCCACTTGCCTTGAACCTCGTGTGCCGCCCCTTCCCCTCCCCGTCTTCTGCCCGACGTGGCTCTGGACCACCATGCCGCCGCCGCCTTCAGCAACCAACCCGAACTGAACTGAACCAACCACTATTGGCAACCTAATCGGACCATCCCCTCCAAACCCGTCACCTACAACCCAACGAACTACCACCCTGAGACCACCACAATCGCGACCATCACCATCGGACCCCAAAACCCACCAAAAACCATCCTTCTGTTGCTGTTTCTGCGCGCTTTTCGAGCCACAGGCCTGCGCCGCCTTGAACCACCGAGGGAACCACCACTCTGCCCACTCCGGGCTTAAATCATCGCACCGCCACCACCGATCAGAACTGGTGGTGGTCGGCCATCACATGAGGAGAGTGAGGGAGGACAGAGGGAGTTAAGAGGAGTGAGGGTTGAGAGAGAGAAGGAGAGCAGGTTTTAGAGAGAGAGAGAAAGTCTAGAGAGAGAGTGAGAGGGGTTAGCGGCTGCAACAAAATGAGGGAGAAGAAGATTATTATGCCTTTTATACTTAGGGTTAGGTTAGATGGGTTATTACCGCGTACCGAACCCATTTTAAACGTAAACGTCTCGGTTTCTTTTCTAGGCCCAATAATAAATTATAAAAAGTAGTCGGTTTTGTTCGAATGACAAAACCGAGCATAAATATAAATGTTTTCGATGTCCGACGCGTGTTTTCAGAACACGCGTTTAAATCGCGTTAATTAGATCGGTCGCAGTTTGGATTGTAAAAACGGTCAGTAAACTTCCGAAACTTCAATAATTAACAATATTTAAAATAAATATTTAATTTTAATAATAAAAATCACATCAGTATAGATCGGAAATTGCCGGTTGTCACAAAAATAATTTGTTAACACTTAAAACGATTATGTCTAAATGTATAGCTAGGAATATTAATAATAAAATATAGAGCGGTGAATTGAAGAAGTGTGTGAGAGACATTCACTTGTTTCATGAATACATAAAAGCGGTATAGATGTCCAGTTAATGAATTTTTATTTTATTTAATTTTGTTTTAAAAAAAATTAACATGCCACTGTTGTGCGTGAAACATGTTTAAAATTTCAGAAAAACAAAAAAAATATTTAAGCATGCAGAATAATAATATTCTCTAAGTTTGTCGATGATAAAGATTTCGTTTGCGGATTAAAATTATAAATAATAAAATAAGGGTTCTGAAACTATTACCTGGTGTTCGAAAAGTAACTATCAATTCACAGAAACGACGGATATGGACTGTGGTGACAGTGTGACGGTATCCACGACGACAGAGAGAGATAGGTGGTAGTATTGACTAAATAGACAGGCCAGCGGAGGCGCAATTGCGGACATGACCATAGATTGAATCAAGAGGAATCAAGAGACTAATGAGAATATGACTATGATATAGAGATCATTTAATCATTATTGAATGGTGTCTTGATTGTCAAAAAAAAAACTCACCAAGAGATATTGTAGAGATGAAACGTAGGAATAGGATTAGTCAAAGCATTTAATTGTTCCATTTAGTATATATACATAATTGCCATGAATGACGTTAAAAAGAATGGAGTCGAAACATAAAACGAACGTCATTTTCTTTAAAGATCTTGTAACCACTATCCATTTATTCAACTTAAATAAGTCGATTCATTATCATCATTTACTACAATTATTATAATTTACTAAATTGTTTAATAACAAACCAAAATAATATGATTAAATAAATTTTGACTTATAGTTAGTTATACACTAAATTTCAAAACTGTTTCAAACGCCTTGTGATAGCATAAGACTTTTGTAATAAAGAGCTTAATTTGTTTTCCACAAACATTTTCGTCAAAACATATTTTTTTTCTCTCATAATATTAATTAATAAGATTCAGATATTACAACATTACCCCAATCGTTATGTTAAATTACTGTATATGAAATTTTCAATTATGTATTATTGTAACTTTAGGTCCCCAAAGTTATAATTAAAGTATTATGAAAACTAGGAATGTTACAATTATAATATAGTATAGATATAGATGTATAAAATGACCAAAATATGTGAGGATATTTACAACAAGTGTGAACGATTCGAGGTTCGCCACAGAGTAACCTTGAAAGTGGTACCCGCTGATAGCCCCGAAAACAAGGCAATTGTAATCAGACAAATCGAGTATCAATCTAGGTACGGCAAGAATTCCCCCACATTTCGGCGTGACAAATGTTGAGGCTGACACTAAATTAGGTTTATTATGTTTTTTAGATTAAGCTAGGTTTATTTATATGTAATGTTTTTATTTTTATGTAATGTTATGTATTTTTTTTTTATTTACTTCATTTATAACTTTAAAATGAAAACAAAAACTAAGCTAACGTGATGGACACTCAGCCACTGTACGGTCCATGCCACCATCACCCCGTGGTTTTTTATTTTATAGGGGAATTCCATCTACGTTGAGGTGGACTCGACATGTCGGTCTATGGCCATCTCAAGGGCATGGCCACACCATGTGGAAACTATGTCAGCAGAGAGGGAATTCCCATCCAACCCTAAGAAAACCACAGGGGTGGTGGTGTTGTGGAGATTTTTTTTTTTAATTAAACAACCAATCACAATTTTCCATAATTCAATAACCAAAATACAACCATTCATCTCACCCTCACCTTTTGCCCGACGTCCATAAATATCTTTAAGTCCCAATGGGTCATGCCCCTTTCATGCCATAGAGGGGGTGATGTTGGTGACGTGAAGGAGCTTCACACCCAGCGGTTGATTCATAAATTTTTTTCCAGTGTGTTCATTGTTTTTAAATGCTTCAATTTCATAGGACTGGACAAAAAAACATTTCTGGTCGGTTCGACGGTTAGGATTAGGTAAGGTTCATAACATTTTAAAATACGATACAAACCCGAACTCTACGCGAGTTTTTGGGTGTTGACATGAACACAAGACGTTTGAACCCAAAGCTTATTTTAGTTTTTGCATACTAATACTCTAAAATTACATAATTTACAACCAAAAATATAAATTTATACAAAATAAATTTAAAAGTTAAATCATAAAAGCTTGATTCTCATTTCTCTGTGCATTATAGGACTCTAGCATAAAATACCAAATTAATTTATTTAAGTTATGACATGTTTATTCTCACCTAAACTCCCAAAAGCAGTGGTGGATTCAGAGGGGGTTCCGGGGGTTTCTAGGAACCTCTCGATTTGGAAAAAATTAAAAATTTTAGTAGCAAAAGTTAAAAATTTAGTGAAAATCTACGAAAGAAACCCTTTGGAAATCATTCCTGGATTCGCCACTGTCCAAAAGCTTATGTTACGTGCAAACTTTCGGCGTTCATCAAGTGCTTGTCTTTCTCTAATGATTGAAAGATATAAAGTTAGTTTATATCAAGTTTTCACCTCCTTGAAAATCATCAAGTGCTTGTCTTTCTGTAATGATTAGGGCCATAACCTTTCCTTATGTAACAAAGGATGACAAAATCTCATTTCACTTATAAGCTAAACTGGAAGCATTTTAAATCAGGAAGTTAGAAAAATGAGAACCTGGGAAATGAGGATGGGGTGCACACGATGAAAATATTATACCCTAAGCTGTTTAGCTGCAAGAAAAAAATAAACCGCATCTATCAAGGTTCGAATCTGGGACCTAACGCTTAAAGGTGGGGAGCTTTAACAAAAGAGCCACTGATCATATTTGTTAGTGGGTTCATTCCGATTTTATTTATGGGTTCGTAACTTATTTTCATATATATTTCTGCTAAAAATTTAAAACTGAGTGGGTTCGTCTAAACTCGTACGATTGTACCTAAATCTGCCCCTGTTCACACCCTATTTCCACACTCACACCGTGTAGTCACCTTTGCGAGATGGCAAGACCATATTAGTAGATCACTAAGCAGTGATTTTTTTTTTTTTTTTTTGAGATACAACTTTAGGATAATCAAACTACGATAATTATTGAGATAAATAATACAACGAATATATATCAAAATGGAAATAGGTATTCAATTATGTGCTAAATTTTAAATAATATAAACTGTTTCTTAAAAAATAATAAAAATAATAAAATAAAGAATACCAACCGGATAACCACCAACAGGGACAAAAGGACACTATCGTTGTCTTCACAATACGACACTGAAATATCATTATATAAATTAGAAACATCAATTGCAGATCAATAATTTTCATTTTAAAATCAGCAATTAGATTATAAATAAAAATAATTTTTAATGAGACAGAATTTAGGTAGAAAAAGACCCGTATCACTGTATCAGTTATACATATTAAAACTCACTAGTAGGAATGTTGGAATAAGAATCGATACAGCAGCGGATAGGGGTGTTCACGAGCTGAGTCGATCCGAGCGGAGCTTTGCTCGTGCTTGGCTTGTTTACAAACCGAACCGACCAGAGCGGCTCGTTTACAATCGAGCATAAAACCGAACGAGCATTCTTCGAGCGCAAATTTTCCGAGCGAAAGCCGAGCGAGAATCGAGCGGAGAGTAATATGTACGGTCATAAAATTGCGATATTTCCTTCGATGTTTTCATTGTCGGGTGACAACTAAGGTCGAAATGTCCGATAATAACACTAATATTGAGATCCTAGTGTCCAATGATGAGGCTTAGATTGAGGTTGGTGAGAATGAGCATACGTCAAAGAAGTCAAGACTGTCACCTCGTGTTTTATTGTTTTACTATTAATTCTAGTGTTAAATTTCTATTGATTTAAGTGGGCTGGTTATATTTTGTTTGCATATATTGAGGCAAATCCAATATAATGTTATATAAAAAGCCATAAATTTATCTATAAATTGTGTGCATATCTATTATTAAATAAATAAAAATTTATTCGAGCCGAACCGAGCCGAGCGTACCTTTGCTCGTGCTTGGCTCATTTACAAACCGAACCGAGCTGATCGGTTCATATACAACCGAGCGGAAGACCGAGCGAGCATTTTTCGAGCATTTTCCGAACGAGCGACAAGCGAGCCACGAACGACGAGTGATTTGAACATTTCTAGCAGCGGAAAATGATACTATATGCACTGATTTGTATAGATTAAGAGTGATCAAACAATAAACAAATGATGAACAAACAAAATAACCGAATGTAAGAACAACTATTTCTTATTAATGGATTGATCTTAATCGGAACAATTTTGGTAACTAACATTAGACATATACAAGTCCTATATATACATTATGAATAGACATGTTGGTTGGTTGTGTTGGTTGATCCCACTGGTTCGCTACTTGGGCGCCAAAGATAACTGCCTTCAACCGTTTTTGTTCCAAGGGTATATTAGTCTTTTCAAAGATGTTTGACCCATTTAATATGTTCCTTCCTTTCTGTTTGCAGCTTCATTCTTTTGATCCGGTTATTGTTGACTCGTATGTAGCCTTCTGATCTTGTTCTTCTTTACCCATATTGTAGATAAGTTGCAGCCTTTACTTGATCCATTTCGACCCATATATATACACATACATACTAATAATCTATAATCTATAATCTATAATCTATATCTATAATACATTATAAAGGAGGAGTGATGTACCATATTGGAATTTTGACATGGGTACAATTTTTAAAACAACAAGTATAAGAAAATAAAGCTTATTTCATAAGGGTATTATAGGGATATTGGGGACAATTAAGACACTTAGAGGGTTAGTAGAGTAATTTTATCTTTTGTTTTTAGTTAAAAGCTAAAATATCATTCCTATAGTACCCCTAACTCCCTTCACCTTCCCTCTTAGGTCATATGAAGAGCTCTCCTAATTAATTATTCATTGATTGTGTTTTATTTATATTAATCATTCATAACAAATTCTATTCCATTCCATGAAGAAACTTCCATTGATAGTAATGGCAGGGATGTATGTAAGTTCTTGCCCTTATCTCTTTACTATTCACCTTCTATCTTTCTCTAATCAATTTCTATCAAGCTCAATGCACATGTTCTGTTCATTGTTATCTCTTTACTTATCTCTTTATTATTCACATTCTACCTTTGTAGATAAGGTATTGTTATCGATTTTTGTTTCAATGTTACTTAGTGTTGATTGTTGCATCTAGCAGTTTATGATGATCAGTGCGCACCGGAGGGACCCCAATAGTCCAGGTTTCTTCTCTCGGTTCTAATTCTGTATAACAATTGTTAATCTATAAACTACATGTTGATTATTACATTGTGTTACTTGTCGATTCGAATTGGTTGAAAACCACTCCAAGTTTATCTTTAATGTATACCTTTAATAATTTTGTTATTTTTGCAGAGTTTAGTTGTTTAAAATGAGTGCACTAAAGACAGTTTCAGTTGTTACAAATGTGATCAAGACTCTTTGCTGATCTTATGGTGCTTTTTTAGAGCTATAGCCAGATGTCAGATTCAGATTCAATGTATGATATTAATCCTCCAGTTTAATCCTTCAACTCTTAAACATATAGTCCAATATTAATGATTTTAGCTATTTTTATATACCCTTTATTTATCTAAATATAATTACTTAATTTTAAGTTACTTTTTTTTTAAATTTTTTATAGCTATTTTTTCCATGTTTATGGATATATAAAATTTTGAGGTGGCTAAGATTTTATCTTTTTGGTAGGTTTGATTCTTTGAAAGATCTTCATAGTATTGTCACTTAAATACAGAATGCTTCATTATTTTATTAAATGGTTTTTAATTTTTAAAATAAAATTTATCAACTTTTATTTCCATTGAGTATTTCATTAAGCATCATTCTTAAGTTAACATAGATGTCACCTTAAAACTTTTTCTCTTTCTGATTACACAACATTCATTCTCCCCAACTCCCCAATTCAATTTGAAGATGGAAGTAGGTGGTATAGTGTCACTAGAGAAACAAAACACAGACTCCGCTACGACTTCGTCTTACACTTACTGGGTCAGAGAAGCTAAAAAAGCTTCAACAATTTGCTATCTCTTGAAATGTATATTAATATTAATTAATTTTTAGTTACATAGATTTTTTAAAACTTTTTTCTACATATGGATATACATATATATCTTCTCTATTATTTATTTATTATTACCTTATTATATATATAACCTTGATCCCTAAGGTTAAAACTCCTTTGGGTCTCAAAGATTACAGGCCAATTACTCTTATTGGGATGATTAGTAAGGTCATTACTAAAATCCTTGCTAATCGCCTAAAAAGGGTTTTGGGTACTGTTATTACGGAGAATCAATCGGCTTTCCTTTCAGATCGTTATATTCTAGACGGGCCGCTAATGGTGAACGAGATTATGGAACGGTTAAAGAAAAAGAAAAAAAAGGCGTTCATGTTAAAAATAGATTTTGAAAAGGCGTATGGCAACGTTAATTGGAGTTTTTTAATTTCTATATTAGCCCAAATGGGGTTCCCTCAAAAATGGTGTGATTGGGTGAAAGGTATTTGTGTTTCATCAAGAGCCGCAGTTTTAGTAAACGGATCCCCTACTTTCGAGTTTAAGTGCGAAAAAGGGCTCCGCCAAGGCGATCCTTTGTCTCCTTTTCTTTTCCTAATTGTTATGGAAGCTCTTTCATGGATTATCAATAAGGCTAAGGAGATAGGCGTTTTCAAGGGAGTTAGCTTATCCGATAATGGTAAGGGTATTACTCACTTTTTTTATGCGGACGATGCCCTTATTATGGGTGAATGGTCGGTTGACAACGTGAAATGTATTGCCCGGATCCTTCGTATTTTTTATCTTTGTTCGGGTCTTCGTATCAATCTCCATAAATCTAATATTTATGGAATTGGAACGGAGGATGGCGAGGTTGATTACATGTCACACCCCGACATTTCCCTCGTCGGTTGCGACGTTTGGTGCCTTTGCCAGCGCAGCGGAAAGTTGCATCTAAGACTCTTATTTCCTGAACGCCATTGCTAACCCTCTAAGATCCCCGATCCCAATATGCCGACTACTCCAACCGTGCCGTTACCAAAGTTTAAACCTGAAAGACATACTTAAAAAGTCAACATAAAGCTGGTGAGTTCATAAGTTTTCTTTTATAAAAGAGTTGTTGTAAGTTCGGAAAGATCATATCTGTTACTACTATGTTATGAGAACGTTAGCTAGACGTTAAGTGTTTTTACTACTACGGTTGGGAACCCATTACTAAACCGGTATAAGTGTTGAAGCCAGCCCAGACGGACGGGATTACCGATGCCTCGGCAACCCCAAAGTGTTAGAGACAATATGCACCCGCCCGGCTCCCAGCCGTCGGGTGGGGTTTGTAAGGCCCAATAGATCTATCCACATTTCCCTCGTTGTGCATCCCCGCACATTCATGGTTTCCCCCTGGGACTTTCCGTAAAAGCCGTATAGTAACATAAAGTGCCCATAGTATAACATGATCTTTAAAACAATGTAAGTAGTACGCATGTTTCTTCCCCGAATGTAAAACCAGTAAAAGCAGGGCCGTGACACTCACGCACCCATTTCATTTTTCAAAAACTTGTTCGTTTGGAATTCCTCGGGTTTTCATAAAAGAAGCATGTCTTCCACCCCGAAAACATTTATAAAACGGTAAAAAGTGGGGTCATGAACTCACCTTAATTTCCATGCTAAGCTAGCAAACAAGTCCGAAGCTTGACCGACTTCCTCGTGCCCTAATACAACAAAGGACACCTTAAAGTCTAACACATATAAACCTAGCCTATTATCCGGCTAAAAGATAGTTTATCCAACTATCTAGACTCGTGTGTAACTCGAGTACTAATATGCTTTAACTCGACGAACCGATCGTGACTTATCTTACTTATGCGTTAACACACGACAAAGTACCCAAGTTGCGCACTTGTCACTATTCGTGTACACACCACGTTGGACTATATTATGAAACGTATAACTTATCCCGAGCCGTAGCTCGTCTTATAATTATATTTTAGGAAAATACTCTTTGATAAAAATATAAGTAAAGTTATTTAAAACCGATCCATAACAAGTGTCGCTTCTTTTCCTAAATCCGTGCCTTTAAAGGTTTCAAAATATTAACTTTTTGTATAATTCTTTTCTCCAATACGCCGAGCGTTTTGTAATTCAAAACTGTTAAAATAGAAATGTTTTAGTTACTGAAATCTTTAAAGGTTGACACAATTGACGCTCAGTAATTAATATGCATTTGTCTTGGAAATAGCGTTCGACGTTTTTCTTTAAATGTTGCAAGAAATCGTTTGTCAAAAATACTTGAAGATTGTTGATAATGAAATATACAACAAATATCGCCTTCATTTATGCTTATAAATTTTATAAAATTTCGGCAGAGTTTCCTCTGTTTTCGTACAAACCAGGCAACACAAGTCGCCTTCAATTTTCCCAAAATCAATATCCAATACAAGACGAACATATAATTATCCGCAAAGTTTCAAATAAAATGAGATTTTATATATTCCGTTAACTTTGATATAAATCGTACTTATTTATGTAAATATACATATAGTCCAACAGATTAGTCCGATAATCAACAACACCAAGTCACGACCAATATACAAATACTATCATATAATCCTTTCCGTTTATTATTCATATCGGTTCGCTAGCGAGTTAGTCGTTTATATTTATATATTTTAGAAATATATATATAAATATAAATAATAATACAAAAAGAAATAATCACGAGTTAGTTATACCGAAGCGCTTGACTGAGTTGACCGGGTCTTGACCGAATCCGAAATCTGACCCGTTGACCGTCATTGACTGAGTTGACTCGGTTTGACCGAGTTTGACCAGATCTGCCAAGACTTGAACGAGATTCATACCACCGAAGTATACCCGGACCAGATCTGTCCCGCGACTCGAACCCAACACCAAAATTGACCCATTCCTTTACCCGAGCCTAACCCAGACCAAAACGAACACGAACCCAAAGTCGGGTCTGTAAACGAAACTCTACTTGACTCGGGTTTGACCCATAAACCGGATCGGAACAATACCCGAGCTGGAACTACACCCGAACATCAAACGATCTAGTCTGACATGTGACCCGAGGTTGAACCAACACGAATCCCGGCTCACCCTTGACTCGACAGCCACAACCACCCGAAACAACCACAAAACCAAAACTAAATAGATCTTGAACCTGAGACGAGGCTTTCAACGAACCCGACCTGACCCGATCTATCACCTCCACCTGCAACCACCACCGCCGCCGTCACCTTACCAGCAACAACCATAACCATAACCACCATCGGCCACCCCTTCTTAAACTGAACCGAGCCACCACGAACCCGAGACCCAAACCCGATCGGAACCCAAACCAAATCACCTCAGCCCCTGTGGGCTTTCCGGACCACCACGCCGCTGCCACCATCCCCATGGTGGTCGGCCGGCTTCCTTAACAGAGAGGAGGAGGAGAGGGACAAAGAGGGAGCTGAAGAGAGAGTAGAGAGAGAGTTACCAGGGAGAGAGAGAGCTTGAGAGGGTTCTCATCTTGTGTTGGCTGCCAAATGAGAAGGAAGAAGAAGATAAAGGCTTTAAATAGCTAGGGTTAGGTAGGTAGACACCGCGTATCGAACCCGTAATCTCGCGAAACGTCTCGGTTTAGATTTAGGCTCGATAATTAATTATAAAAATTAGTCGGTTTTATTCGAAATTAGAAATATAACTAAACCCATCAAATATAAATTTTATTTTCGTCGTCTGACAGATGCGTTCGACGCACGCGTTTAAATCGCGTTAATTAATTCGGTCATGTTTTCTTTTGTTAAAATAACCCCGAAACTTAATAATAACAATATTTGTAAATAAATAATCACTTCGAATAATTTTTAAAAAAAAAATCATATCGGAAATTGATCGAAATTTGTGGGTTGTCACATTCTCCCCATGTTACAGGAATTTTGTCCTCAAAATTTGAGCAAGAACATCTTTGAAAACTTGATAGGAGTTTGACCACATCAAAAGAGTCAACGAACTTGTCAATACGATGACACAAGATATAGTTTCAGAATCAACTGAATGTAAAGATATTTTGATAACAAATCTCGAATGCTTAATCTAAGCGAGTCTCAAGAAAACACATACAATTTCAATTTTCTACACGAACATCAAAAGTGTAGATAATAGTTTTGTCAACGAATACTATTGGCGCACCTCAAATGAAGCAACTGGTGCACCAACTTTTCTATTACATGCCACAAGGTGTGTTTTAAATTTAAGACAAGTCGATTGAATATTCACCGCAAGGTGCTATATCAATTCCAAACAATTCATTTCAACTAAAGTGTCGAGTGTAAAGAAACTCGTAGACGAAGTATTAAATGATTTATTGCCCACAATGGCCTGACACATCAAGATTGGAATACACACATTACGAGCAACGTAATGATAAACAAATCATTAATGAAATCACTGTTCGATGTGAAGCCCTACAATGGATCTTCACAAATTTATGGAATTCAACATACAACAGTTGACACGTGTAATAAAAAAAATATACACGCCTGGTTTTGTGAGAAAGATAAGGAATTAGCAAAAATTAAATTCCTTTACGATGAAATGTTGAAGGTCACAAACACAAAAGAAGAGAGATGTAAATCATACTGAATGATATAACTAGGTTCAACAACATGAACCTTAGAAGCTCAAGAAACAAGATCAACTGGTTTAAGAAGGTTGAAGTCACGAATGACACGAACAGGGGAGAATAGGCAATCACGTCCGTAACAACAAAAGAATGAATAACCCTTATCCATTATTTGTATATATACAACAACACATTACAATATAGATACCATCACGATAGATGTTCTTAGAATTATCAAGTGCCTGTAAATTCGCAATAATGTGACGTCTGCGTTATCGAAAATTTACCTCACCAGATCATCCTATTAACCTCCATCATAAGTTATATCACGAGCACTCGTTACATTCATATAATAACACGTATACACAACATAATATAATGTTCGTCGTGTGCGCCACTTTTCCCAGTGCTATTCCCGTCCGCATTCAAGCTTCGCAGTATCATCGGCAAAACGAGGTGCCTCATCAAGACGCCTTCGGCCCAAACCGACCTTGACGACATAGCATAATCTGAACCCGAGATGCGAGACTGCAGATGCTACAACAATCCCTTTGCCAACTCGTCCAACTAACGTGACACGTGTGAGCGTTGTAGATACGTCCAAGCTTGAGTCGACAACCATCGGCGATACGTACTATATATACTTTACATAAATACACATAGTATATAAACAAGTAAATTGTTCCTCTTACGAAGAAACAATGACTCACCTAACTCTATGTGAATAAACACTCTGATGTCTAAAACGATGACTCGCCAGTCACCAGTGAGGTATGTCTAACCATCACGTGCTATTAGCCTTTCTATATACACTATAGAACATACCAACTTCCTATTCTCATAAGAAAAATAAATGTTCCTTGCGCCGAAGGAATGTACGCTGAGCTAGTGTGATACACTAATAATCATGCAACTGATTTGGCAACGGTTGGAATTCCAGTCCCTAGGCGTTCATGCTAAATGTCGTGACTTAGAGGTTTTTGGTCCCTATCTCGAAACAAACTCAGGTTAAAGCCTAGATATCTACCCAGACACCTAGTTCGCTAAAACCTATGGCTCTGATACCAAACTGTCACACCCCGACATTTCCCTCGTCGGTTGCGACGTTTGGTGCCTTTGCCAGCGCAGCGGAAAGTTGCATCTAAGACTCTTATTTCCTGAACGCCATTGCTAACCCTCTAAGATCCCCGATCCCAATATGCCGACTACTCCAACCGTGCCGTTACCAAAGTTTAAACCTGAAAGACATACTTAAAAAGTCAACATAAAGCTGGTGAGTTCATAAGTTTTCTTTTATAAAAGAGTTGTTGTAAGTTCGGAAAGATCATATCTGTTACTACTATGTTATGAGAACGTTAGCTAGACGTTAAGTGTTTTTACTACTACGGTTGGGAACCCATTACTAAACCGGTATAAGTGTTGAAGCCAGCCCAGACGGACGGGATTACCGATGCCTCGGCAACCCCAAAGTGTTAGAGACAATATGCACCCGCCCGGCTCCCAGCCGTCGGGTGGGGTTTGTAAGGCCCAATAGATCTATCCACATTTCCCTCGTTGTGCATCCCCGCACATTCATGGTTTCCCCCTGGGACTTTCCGTAAAAGCCGTATAGTAACATAAAGTGTCCATAGTATAACATGATCTTTAAAACAATGTAAGTAGTACGCATGTTTCTTCCCCGAATGTAAAACCAGTAAAAGCAGGGCCGTGACACTCACGCACCCATTTCATTTTTCAAAAACTTGTTCGTTTGGAATTCCTCGGGTTTTCATAAAAGAAGCATGTCTTCCACCCCGAAAACATTTATAAAACGGTAAAAAGTGGGGTCATGAACTCACCTTAATTTCCATGCTAAGCTAGCAAACAAGTCCGAAGCTTGACCGACTTCCTCGTGCCCTAATACAACAAAGGACACCTTAAAGTCTAACACATATAAACCTAGCCTATTATCCGGCTAAAAGATAGTTTATCCAACTATCTAGACTCGTGTGTAACTCGAGTACTAATATGCTTTAACTCGACGAACCGATCGTGACTTATCTTACTTATGCGTTAACACACGACATAGTACCCAAGTTGCGCACTTGTCACTATTCGTGTACACACCACGTTGGACTATATTATGAAACGTATAACTTATCCCGAGCCGTAGCTCGTCTTATAATTATATTTTAGGAAAATACTCTTTGATAAAAATATAAGTAAAGTTATTTAAAACCGATCCATAACAAGTGTCGCTTCTTTTCCTAAATCCGTAAGCCTTTAAAGGTTTCAAAATATTAACTTTTTGTATAATTCTTTTCTCCAATACGCCGAGCGTTTTGTAATTCAAAACCGTTAAAATAGAAATGTTTTAGTTACTGAAATCTTTAAAGGTTGACACAATTGACGCTCAGTAATTAATATGCATTTGTCTTGGAAATAGCGTTCGACGTTTTTCTTTAAATGTTGCAAGAAATCGTTTGTCAAAAATACTTGAAGATTGTTGATAATGAAATATACAACAAATATCGCCTTCATTTATGCTTATAAATTTTATAAAATTTCGGCAGAGTTTCCTCTGTTTTCGTACAAACCAGGCAACACAAGTCGCCTTCAATTTTCCCAAAATCAATATCCAATACAAGACGAACATATAATTATCCGCAAAGTTTCAAATAAAACGAGATTTTATATATTCCGTTAACTTTGATATAAATCGTACTTATTTATGTAAATATACATATAGTCCAACAGATTAGTCCGATAATCAACAACACCAAGTCACGACCAATATACAAATACTATCATATAATCCTTTCCGTTTATTATTCATATCGGTTCGCTAGCGAGTTAGTCGTTTATATTTATATATTTTAGAAATATATATATAAATATAAATAATAATACAAAAAGAAATAATCACGAGTTAGTTATACCGAAGCGCTTGACTGAGTTGACCGGGTCTTGACCGAATCCGAAATCTGACCCGTTGACCGTCATTGACTGAGTTGACTCAGTTTGACCGAGTTTGACCAGATCTGCCAAGACTTGAACGAGATTCATACCACCGAAGTATACCCGGACCAGATCTGTCCCGCGACTCGAACCCAACACCAAAACTGACCCATTCCTTTACCCGAGCCTAACCCAGACCAAAACGAACACGAACCCAAAGCCGGGTCTGTAAACGAAACTCTACTTGACTCGGGTTTGACCCATAAACCGGATCGGAACAATACCCGAGCTGGAACTACACCCGAACATCAAACGATCTAGTCTGACATGTGACCCGAGGTTGAACCAACACGAATCCCGGCTCACCCTTGACTCGACAGCCACAACCACCCGAAACAACCACAAAACCAAAACTAAATAGATCTTGAACCTGAGACGAGGCTTTCAACGAACCCGACCTGACCCGATCTATCACCTCCACCTGCAACCACCACCGCCGCCGTCACCTTACCAGCAACAACCATAACCATAACCACCATCGGCCACCCCTTCTTAAACTGAACCGAGCCACCACGAACCCGATACCCAAACCCGATCGGAACCCAAACCAAATCACCTCAGCCCCTGTGGGCTTTCCGGACCACCACTGTAACACCCCAACCGATGGCGGAAACATCGGGATGTCACGTATTGATGATTGTTCAGTAGCTCATGGTGAATAATATATTCCATTAAATGATTTAAATGAATTACATACAATAGTTCTAGAATTTGTACATCAAATTGAATAAATCTATACACGTATCTTCAAGCATCAATTCAAATCTTCAAGCAAATAGAACCTGAAACATGTTAAGTTGAAAATGTTTTTGGGTCAACAAAAGTTGGTGAGAATTACATAGTTTTTTGATAATTGAGTAAAAATGATGTGCAATTCATGTGTCATGTCAATCTAGTCCATATGTGAGAACATACTAGAAATAAATCGAGTGCATAATCAACCCTGATGACTGTTATAATATGATACATACCATACGCTCATGGTCCAATTGAATATGTTATGCGATAACAAACACCCACGTAACCTTTGTAGGAGGCACGTATCCGGGTGGGATTGTCAGTCCAATAGATCTATCAATGTATACCGTCGGCTGATCAATGTTAATGATTATGCTAGAATGGTGCTTACTCTAATCATGCTCAAGACATAATGCAACATAGAAAACACATAGACACATTGATGATTGAATTGCAATGATAATGTTATAACATGTTTCACCCCAAAAATGGTGATAAATAAAAGGGGCTATGTAAAACTCACCTGAAATTCACTGTGTAAGTAGTAGCAACAAGTATGAACTTGGATTAATTGAGCTCTTGTATCCTATTACAAACAAATGATGCCTTAAATTCTAAGTTCATGTTCGAAGAGGTAAAGGATGTGAATTTGGATTTTGAGAGATGATGAAAACTCAAAGTAACATCAAGGTTGTGAAAAATGGTGAATGTGTAGATGATTGATAAAGGGTTTAATTTACAGGGTTTCAAAAAGACGCAAGTAATAAGGTGATCATGCAGAATAATCGTGGGGTTTGAATAAATAGTTAGACACAAGCGTATGAGAAAACATGATTGCGGTATTTGCCAAAAATTTGTAATAGTTCGAACAAGTTTAAAATAAGTATATGTCAATGGAAAAATTGTAGAGTAAATTTCGTTCCTGTGGAAGGAAAGATTTTATTTTCAAAGTTGGTTTTGTATATAAAGCAAAAGTCATTAAATAGTACAAACTAAATGGATCTAGATCAACATATTTCAATGAGTCGGAGGTTTCAAACACGATGACGGGTTTCAAAAATCAAGATTTTGTTCAGACGTTTTGTATAATAGGCTTCGAGTAATCCATAAAAGAAGTGATTATTAATAGATTAAAACATTTTTATCGAAAATCATTTGTTACGCCAATAAATTGTTCAATAAAAATTTGAAGTTTAGCAAATAAGTTTGTGGAAATAAAACTCTTAAAAAAAATATATTTATTTGTTATAGTTTGTGAAATTCCCAAGTGATGAAAGTTTGACAAAATTCAGTACTATTTAGTTTTGGTGCTAAAGTATCTCTTATAAACAGGTTACGAGATGATGGTTTGAACAAGGATTTTAAAATCTTGAATATGATGAACTTTTATGGTTGATAGTATTTTCAAAATATACATATATATATTTATATATATACACATAAATAAAAATGTAAGGGGGGAGTTTAAAATAAAATTGGCCAGAAACATCAAAGATGATAGATTTATGCATGATGTAAAGGGAAACATATGATTTGAGTTAGATGTTAAAAATAATTAGACTTATGGGTAATATTATAAGTTTGTAAAATGAATTAGGATTGTGAAACTCAGAAATGATTCATGAAGTTTAAGCTAATGAGAGAATTATAAGAAGAAAATATATTTGAATTGTAAAAATTTTGGGATTCAAAACTTATATATATATATTTTTTTTTTCAGGAGTGAGGGGGTATAAATGAAACACAAAGATTGTAAATATCTAACCCTGAATAAACGAAAATGTTAGCTTATCAAAACAGATCAGGTTTAAGCCCAACGAATTTGCCCTAATAATCTAGAGTTACGTTAGGATTATAGCAAGTAAGTGAAAGAGAGTATGCAAGACTAAGTTAGGCTAAGAATAAGAATGAGGATAGGGATAGAGATAAGGATAAGGTAGAGCTACAAGTAATTGAAGCAAATACTGGTTAAAGTCCTAAGGTTATAGACTAGATTATTTTTCTAATAACCTAATTCCCTATAACCATGGCTCTGATACCAATCTGTAACACCCCAACCGATGGAGGAAACATCGGGATGTCACGTATTGATGATTGTTCAGTAGCTCATGGTGAATAATATATTCCATTAAATGATTTAAATGAATTACATACAATAGTTCTAGAATTTGTACATCAAATTGAATAAATCTATACACGTATCTTCAAGCATCAATTCAAATCTTCAAGCAAATAGAACCTGAAACATGTTAAGTTGAAAATGTTTTTGGGTCAACAAAAGTTGGTGAGAATTACATAGTTTTTTGATAATTGAGTAAAAATGATGTGCAATTCATGTGTCATGTCAATCTAGTCCATATGTGAGAACATACTAGAAATAAATCGAGTGCATAATCAACCCTGATGACTGTTATAATATGATACATACCATACGCTCATGGTCCAATTGAATATGTTATGCGATAACAAACACCCACGTAACCTTTGTAGGAGGCACGTATCCGGGTGGGATTGTCAGTCCAATAGATCTATCAATGTATACCGTCGGCTGATCAATGTTAATGATTATGCTAGAATGGTGCTTACTCTAATCATGCTCAAGACATAATGCAACATAGAAAACACATAGACACATTGATGATTGAATTGCAATGATAATGTTATAACATGTTTCACCCCAAAAATGGTGATAAATAAAAGGGGCTATGTAAAACTCACCTGAAATTCACTGTGTAAGTAGTAGCAACAAGTATGAACTTGGATTAATTGAGCTCTTGTATCCTATTACAAACAAATGATGCCTTAAATTCTAAGTTCATGTTCGAAGAGGTAAAGGATGTGAATTTGGATTTTGAGAGATGATGAAAACTCAAAGTAACATCAAGGTTGTGAAAAATGGTGAATGTGTAGATGATTGATAAAGGGTTTAATTTACAGGGTTTCAAAAAGACGCAAGTAATAAGGTGATCATGCAGAATAATCGTGGGGTTTGAATAAATAGTTAGACACAAGCGTATGAGAAAACATGATTGCGGTATTTGCCAAAAATTTGTAATAGTTCGAACAAGTTTAAAATAAGTATATGTCAATGGAAAAATTGTAGAGTAAATTTCGTTCCTGTGGAAGGAAAGATTTTATTTTCAAAGTTGGTTTTGTATATAAAGCAAAAGTCATTAAATAGTACAAACTAAATGGATCTAGATCAACATATTTCAATGAGTCGGAGGTTTCAAACACGATGACGGGTTTCAAAAATCAAGATTTTGTTCAGACGTTTTGTATAATAGGCTTCGAGTAATCCATAAAAGAAGTGATTATTAATAGATTAAAACATTTTTATCGAAAATCATTTGTTACGCCAATAAATTGTTCAATAAAAATTTGAAGTTTAGCAAATAAGTTTGTGGAAATAAAACTCTTAAAAAAATATATTTATTTGTTATAGTTTGTGAAATTCCCAAGTGATGAAAGTTTGACAAAATTCAGTACTATTTAGTTTTGGTGCTAAAGTATCTCTTATAAACAGGTTACGAGATGATGGTTTGAACAAGGATTTTAAAATCTTGAATATGATGAACTTTTATGGTTGATAGTATTTTCAAAATATACATATATATATTTATATATATACACATAAATAAAAATGTAAGGGGGGAGTTTAAAATAAAATTGGCCAGAAACATCAAAGATGATAGATTTATGCATGATGTAAAGGGAAACATATGATTTGAGTTAGATGTTAAAAATAATTAGACTTATGGGTAATATTATAAGTTTGTAAAATGAATTAGGATTGTGAAACTCAGAAATGATTCATGAAGTTTAAGCTAATGAGAGAATTATAAGAAGAAAATATATTTGAATTGTAAAAATTTTGGGATTCAAAACTTATATATATATATATTTTTTTTTCAGGAGTGAGGGGGTATAAATGAAACACAAAGATTGTAAATATCTAACCCTGAATAAACGAAAATGTTAGCTTATCAAAACAGATCAGGTTTAAGCCCAACGAATTTGCCCTAATAATCTAGAGTTACGTTAGGATTATAGCAAGTAAGTGAAAGAGAGTATGCAAGACTAAGTTAGGCTAAGAATAAGAATGAGGATAGGGATAGAGATAAGGATAAGGTAGAGCTACAAGTAATTGAAGCAAATACTGGTTAAAGTCCTAAGGTTATAGACTAGATTATTTTTCTAATAACCTAATTCCCTATAACCATGGCTCTGATACCAATCTGTAACACCCCAACCGATGGAGGAAACATCGGGATGTCACGTATTGATGATTGTTCAGTAGCTCATGGTGAATAATATATTCCATTAAATGATTTAAATGAATTACATACAATAGTTCTAGAATTTGTACATCAAATTGAATAAATCTATACACGTATCTTCAAGCATCAATTCAAATCTTCAAGCAAATAGAACCTGAAACATGTTAAGTTGAAAATGTTTTTGGGTGAACAAAAGTTGGTGAGAATTACATAGTTTTTTGATAATTGAGTAAAAATGATGTGCAATTCATGTGTCATGTCAATCTAGTCCATATGTGAGAACATACTAGAAATAAATCGAGTGCATAATCAACCCTGATGACTGTTATAATATGATACATACCATACGCTCATGGTCCAATTGAATATGTTATGCGATAACAAACACCCACGTAACCTTTGTAGGAGGCACGTATCCGGGTGGGATTGTCAGTCCAATAGATCTATCAATGTATACCGTCGGCTGATCAATGTTAATGATTATGCTAGAATGGTGCTTACTCTAATCATGCTCAAGACATAATGCAACATAGAAAACACATAGACACATTGATGATTGAATTGCAATGATAATGTTATAACATGTTTCACCCCAAAAATGGTGATAAATAAAAGGGGCTATGTAAAACTCACCTGAAATTCACTGTGTAAGTAGTAGCAACAAGTATGAACTTGGATTAATTGAGCTCTTGTATCCTATTACAAACAAATGATGCCTTAAATTCTAATGCAAATAAGCTTGTTTTTGTTATGGTTGTAAAGATAGTTTATCCAACTACCTAGATACGTATTGAAAGAATACGTGTCTTAATAAGTGTATGGCTTAACGAACCGATAGGACTTGGTTTTAGTTTCTCGAAGTGTGAGCGCATGTGTGTTCATTTAAAATTCATGCTTCAAATAGTATTCCGAATAGCAACTTTTAATCATTTTGAAATGGCACGTTGGATAATAATATATGTATCATTAGCACGACAAAAATAGAATTTAAATATTGTATTTATTGTTAAAATAATCAATTTGTGAAAGCGTGTTGGTTCGGAGATAATTCTATTTGTGAAAACGTAGTTTATTGAACAAATTCATAGATTTGAACGCTCGATATGTTTCTTATGTTTTGTAAAAATTTGGGCAGAGTTTCCTCTGTTTTTGTAAGAAACCAGACAACGCAAGTCGTCTATATTTTTCCATCAATCAATCGTCCAAAATTTACAATACACTTCATGATCTAACTAATCTTTTACTCGTGACAAGTGATTAACTTTCTAAAGTTAAAAATGAAAGTAAAACATACGCTTCGACAATTAATACATATATTTATATAGTTCGTCATTTAGAATATTCTTGTAAAAATATATATATTGATGTAGGGTAGTCATTACTCGACTCGTCCAAGCTTAACAACAAGAATAATTATTTTCGTTATAAGTTGACTCAGTTCGTTTAACAATAAAAATAGTTTTTGTTACAGCTCGGTTCGGTTCGCTTACACTTTTAGAATAGGTATTTATATACAATATACACGAAAAAAATAAAAATAATGAAAATAGACTAAGATCGTGGCGCGCGTTATACCTTCCATTAATAAGCTCGTGAACCGTCAAGTACCCGCCTCGAATCGAGTTGACTGATCTGACCCGGTTGACCCGGTTTGACTGAGTTGACCAGACTTTGACCTGAGTTGACCAGACTTTGACCCAAACAAGAACAATCTCACATGAACCAAAACTCAAAACGAACCCCACCAATGGTCGCCGGATTGTAGCCAACCTGGACCAAAGGCTGATCGGAACCCAAAAGAAAAAGAGAAAAAAAAGAAACGACATACTTTTCTGCTCGTCGTCGGTTGGCTCACAGGGACAAGTCGGCCGCTCAGGGAGGTGGTGATGCGCATGACGCTGGCTTGGCAGCCTGTTGTCGAGCTCTGCTGCTGTCGCTGGTGACGTGGGGAGGTGGTATGTGGCGGCTTTAGTGGTGGTTTGCTTGTTGGAGGCCGCCGCAGGCACAGAGAAGAGGGAGGAGGATGTAAGTGGTGGTTCGGGTGGTGGTCCTTCTCCTTGCCGCCGCTGCCATCTAAAGAGGGGAAGGCAAGGGTGACTCGGGTGGATGGTGGTTGTTGGCGGCGCTGCTCAGGTGGTGGCCGGCGGGTCAGATAGTGGTGCGGCTGTTCACCTAGAGAGCTGAAGGGAGAGGGATTTTGGGGGAGGTTAAAAGTGCGGGACTTGTGCAGAGGAAGAAGGAAAAAGGATTAAAGAAGGTAGGAGGCTTGAAGGTTATGGGGGCTAGGGTTTGTGATGATGAAGATGAGATAAGGAGAAGAAGATGAGTTAAAGGGTTTTAAATAGGTAGGGTATTGGAGTAGGTTAAGTGGTTGGGTACCGCGTATACGAGCCAGTTACTGACTCGATCATGCTTAAATTACATGACTTGTTCAACTGCTAAAATAGATATTTGTTAAATTTATTTATATAAACTGACTTAAAACGAGTGGTTGGACTGTATATTTGCTATAATATATTTTTAGTCACGTTTAGAAATTTACAAGGATACTGGTCGGTTAACCAGTGTGTTATTATTTACAAACGCGTTATTTTAGATGATTAAATTTATTAATGAATAAGTATGTATTTCTTAGTTAGCGAGATATTATTGTTAACGAATTAACGAATCGTTTTAAGAATACAATATTATTATTATTATATTATTCGGGAAACGCTGGGTGTTACAGTCTCCCCTACTTTAGGAAACTTCGTCCCGAAGTTAAAAAAAAACACATGGTTTAGGTAAATGCTTGGACGGTTATAATTTAGTTTAAAGTATGGTAGAAGTTTTATGGATACTAGGATAAAGTGTTACGTATGAGTTATGAGGGTTGGATTACGATAGTCTAAAATAACGAGGGGGAATAAACACCAAACCTAAGTTATATGAGATAATAGACTATGGATAGGCTAAATGAACCACCAATTAACTAGGGTTTGTTTTTGGCTCGACCCCAAATCTCATTTCCGATGTATCGTTAGTGTTCCTTACCAAAGTCCTAATAGAATTTCACACCACCCCAACGTACCTGTAAATTCATGATTACGTTCCGGACCGCAATCACCAATTTACCTTACATTAGGGTTTTGTGTCCTTCTATGACTCTAAACACACATGTAAGTAATGCAAAAATAACATTATGATTGAATCTTTGTATCAATTTACATGTATAATGCATCTAAAGATGAGTCCAACTGTTGAGCAGGAAAAAGACTTCTACCAGTCAGTGAATAGGAACCTCTACCGATTGTTGAGCAGGTGCGATAGCCCCTACCAGTCGTTGAGCAGGTTATTAGAACCTCTACCGACTGTTGAGCAGGCATGATGACCTCTACCAATCGTTGAGCAGGTTATTAGAACCTCTACCGACTGTTGAGCAGGCATGATGACCTCTACCAATCGTTGAGCAGGTTATTAGATACTCTACTAACTGTTGAGTAAGTACTTCATCCTCTACCAGTTGTTTGATTAAGTGTAACAATTGTTTTTGATTTAACACGTAAGTTGCAAGTTGTTAATATATACATGTAGCAAGTTTGTAAATGCATCAAGTATCGAGTATAACATGCGAGTTGTAACAGAGTTGCCCTAGACAAGGTGAATGACTCTAGGTGTGTTTATAGCAAATAGTTTATATTCCATGCTTTCATGTATCATGAATAATCAATTGTCCAGGTAGATAATCAAGTCCTCATGTATAACTAATATTCAAGTTTGATGCAACGAACAATTAAGTTTTCAATAGTGTGGTTATCGTGGAGATCAAGTTCATGTTCGAAGAGGTAAAGGATGTGAATTTGGATTTTGAGAGATGATGAAAACTCAAAGTAACATCAAGGTTGTGAAAAATGGTGAATGTGTAGATGATTGATAAAGGGTTTAATTTACAGGGTTTCAAAAAGACGCAAGTAATAAGGTGATCATGCAGAATAATCGTGGGGTTTGAATAAATAGTTAGACACAAGCGTATGAGAAAACATGATTGCGGTATTTGCCAAAAATTTGTAATAGTTTGAACAAGTTTAAAATAAGTATATGTCAATGGAAAAATTGTAGAGTAAATTTCGTTCCTGTGGAAGGAAAGATTTTATTTTCAAAGTTGGTTTTGTATATAAAGCAAAAGTCATTAAATAGTACAAACTAAATGGATCTAGATCAACATATTTCAATGAGTCGGAGGTTTCAAACACGATGACGGGTTTCAAAAATCAAGATTTTGTTCAGACGTTTTGTATAATAGGCTTCGAGTAATCCATAAAAGAAGTGATTATTAATAGATTAAAACATTTTTATCGAAAATCATTTGTTACGCCAATAAATTGTTCAATAAAAATTTGAAGTTTAGCAAATAAGTTTGTGGAAATAAAACTCTTAAAAAAAATATATTTATTTGTTATAGTTTGTGAAATTCCCAAGTGATGAAAGTTTGACAAAATTCAGTACTATTTAGTTTTGGTGCTAAAGTATCTCTTATAAACAGGTTACGAGATGATGGTTTGAACAAGGATTTTAAAATCTTGAATATGATGAACTTTTATGGTTGATAGTATTTTCAAAATATACATATATATATTTATATATATACACATAAATAAAAATGTAAGGGGGGAGTTTAAAATAAAATTGGCCAGAAACATCAAAGATGATAGATTTATGCATGATGTAAAGGGAAACATATGATTTGAGTTAGATGTTAAAAATAATTAGACTTATGGGTAATATTATAAGTTTGTAAAATGAATTAGGATTGTGAAACTCAGAAATGATTCATGAAGTTTAAGCTAATGAGAGAATTATAAGAAGAAAATATATTTGAATTGTAAAAATTTTGGGATTCAAAACTTATATATATATATTTTTTTTTTCAGGAGTGAGGGGTATAAATGAAACACAAAGATTGTAAATATCTAACCCTGAATAAACGAAAATGTTAGCTTATCAAAACAGATCAGGTTTAAGCCCAACGAATTTGCCCTAATAATCTAGAGTTACGTTAGGATTATAGCAAGTAAGTGAAAGAGAGTATGCAAGACTAAGTTAGGCTAAGAATAAGAATGAGGATAGGGATAGAGATAAGGATAAGGTAGAGCTACAAGTAATTGAAGCAAATACTGGTTAAAGTCCTAAGGTTATAGACTAGATTATTTTTCTAATAACCTAATTCCCTATAACCATGGCTCTGATACCAATCTGTAACACCCCAACCGATGGCGGAAACATCGGGATGTCACGTATTGATGATTGTTCAGTAGCTCATGGTGAATAATATATTCCATTAAATGATTTAAATGAATTACATACAATAGTTCTAGAATTTGTACATCAAATTGAATAAATCTATACACGTATCTTCAAGCATCAATTCAAATCTTCAAGCAAATAGAACCTGAAACATGTTAAGTTGAAAATGTTTTTGGGTCAACAAAAGTTGGTGAGAATTACATAGTTTTTTGATAATTGAGTAAAAATGATGTGCAATTCATGTGTCATGTCAATCTAGTCCATATGTGAGAACATACTAGAAATAAATCGAGTGCATAATCAACCCTGATGACTGTTATAATATGATACATACCATACGCTCATGGTCCAATTGAATATGTTATGCGATAACAAACACCCACGTAACCTTTGTAGGAGGCACGTATCCGGGTGGGATTGTCAGTCCAATAGATCTATCAATGTATACCGTCGGCTGATCAATGTTAATGATTATGCTAGAATGGTGCTTACTCTAATCATGCTCAAGACATAATGCAACATAGAAAACACATAGACACATTGATGATTGAATTGCAATGATAATGTTATAACATGTTTCACCCCAAAAATGGTGATAAATAAAAGGGGCTATGTAAAACTCACCTGAAATTCACTGTGTAAGTAGTAGCAACAAGTATGAACTTGGATTAATTGAGCTCTTGTATCCTATTACAAACAAATGATGCCTTAAATTCTAATGCAAATAAGCTTGTTTTTGTTATGGTTGTAAAGATAGTTTATCCAACTACCTAGATACGTATTGAAAGAATACGTGTCTTAATAAGTGTATGGCTTAACGAACCGATAGGACTTGGTTTTAGTTTCTCGAAGTGTGAGCGCATGTGTGTTCATTTAAAATTCATGCTTCAAATAGTATTCCGAATAGCAACTTTTAATCATTTTGAAATGGCACGTTGGATAATAATATATGTATCATTAGCACGACAAAAATAGAATTTAAATATTGTATTTATTGTTAAAATAATCAATTTGTGAAAGCGTGTTGGTTCGGAGATAATTCTATTTGTGAAAACGTAGTTTATTGAACAAATTCATAGATTTGAACGCTCGATATGTTTCTTATGTTTTGTAAAAATTTGGGCAGAGTTTCCTCTGTTTTTGTAAGAAACCAGACAACGCAAGTCGTCTATATTTTTCCATCAATCAATCGTCCAAAATTTACAATACACTTCATGATCTAACTAATCTTTTACTCGTGACAAGTGATTAACTTTCTAAAGTTAAAAATGAAAGTAAAACATACGCTTCGACAATTAATACATATATTTATATAGTTCGTCATTTAGAATATTCTTGTAAAAATATATATATTGATGTAGGGTAGTCATTACTCGACTCGTCCAAGCTTAACAACAAGAATAATTATTTTCGTTATAAGTTGACTCAGTTCGTTTAACAATAAAAATAGTTTTTGTTACAGCTCGGTTCGGTTCGCTTACACTTTTAGAATAGGTATTTATATACAATATACACGAAAAAAAATAAAAATAATGAAAATAGACTAAGATCGTGGCGCGCGTTATACCTTCCATTAATAAGCTCGTGAACCGTCAAGTACCCGCCTCGAATCGAGTTGACTGATCTGACCCGGTTGACCCGGTTTGACTGAGTTGACCAGACTTTGACCTGAGTTGACCAGACTTTGACCCAAACAAGAACAATCTCACATGAACCAAAACTCAAAACGAACCCCACCAATGGTCGCCGGATTGTAGCCAACCTGGACCAAAGGCTGATCGGAACCCAAAAGAAAAAGAGAAAAAAAAGAAACGACATACTTTTCTGCTCGTCGTCGGTTGGCTCACAGGGACAAGTCGGCCGCTCAGGGAGGTGGTGATGCGCATGACGCTGGCTTGGCAGCCTGTTGTCGAGCTCTGCTGCTGTCGCTGGTGACGTGGGGAGGTGGTATGTGGCGGCTTTAGTGGTGGTTTGCTTGTTGGAGGCCGCCGCAGGCACAGAGAAGAGGGAGGAGGATGTAAGTGGTGGTTCGGGTGGTGGTCCTTCTCCTTGCCGCCGCTGCCATCTAAAGAGGGGAAGGCAAGGGTGACTCGGGTGGATGGTGGTTGTTGGCGGCGCTGCTCAGGTGGTGGCCGGCGGGTCAGATAGTGGTGCGGCTGTTCACCTAGAGAGCTGAAGGGAGAGGGATTTTGGGGGAGGTTAAAAGTGCGGGACTTGTGCAGAGGAAGAAGGAAAAAGGATTAAAGAAGGTAGGAGGCTTGAAGGTTATGGGGGCTAGGGTTTGTGATGATGAAGATGAGATAAGGAGAAGAAGATGAGTTAAAGGGTTTTAAATAGGTAGGGTATTGGAGTAGGTTAAGTGGTTGGGTACCGCGTATACGAGCCAGTTACTGACTCGATCATGCTTAAATTACATGACTTGTTCAACTGCTAAAATAGATATTTGTTAAATTTATTTATATAAACTGACTTAAAACGAGTGGTTGGACTGTATATTTGCTATAATATATTTTTAGTCACGTTTAGAAATTTACAAGGATACTGGTCGGTTAACCAGTGTGTTATTATTTACAAACGCGTTATTTTAGATGATTAAATTTATTAATGAATAAGTATGTATTTCTTAGTTAGCGAGATATTATTGTTAACGAATTAACAAATCGTTTTAAGAATACAATATTATTATTATTATATTATTCGGGAAACGCTGGGCGTTACAACCACGCCGCTGCCACCATCCCCATGGTGGTCGGCCGGCTTCCTTAACAGAGAGGAGGAGGAGAGGGACAAAGAGGGAGATGAAGAGAGAGTAGAGAGAGAGTTACCAGGGAGAGAGAGAGCTTGAGAGGGTTCTCATCTTGTGTTGGCTGCCAAATGAGAAGGAAGAAGAAGATAAAGGCTTTAAATAGCTAGGGTTAAAGTTAGGTAGGTAGACACCGCGTATCGAACCCGTAATCTCGCGAAACGTCTCGGTTTAGATTTAGGCTCGATAATTAATTATAAAAATTAGTCGGTTTTATTCGAAATTAGAAATATAACTAAACCCATCAAATATAAATTTTATTTTCGTCGTCTGACAGATGCGTTCGACGCATGCGTTTAAATCGCGTTAATTAGGTCGGTCATGTTTTCTTTTGTTAAAATAACCCCGAAACTTAATGATAACAATATTTGTAAATAAATAATCACTTCGAATAATTTTAAAAAAAAAATCATATCGGAAATTGATCGATATTTGTGGGTTGTCACATTACATGATGGAATTTTTGGGTTGTAAAAGAGGTGAGATGCCTTTTAGTTATCTCGGCATTAAAGTTGGTGCCAAGATGACCCGGATTAGTCAATGGGAGCCGGTTATTGAAGTCATTAGAAAGCGTCTTGCTTCTTGGAAAGCCAAATATTTATCTATAGGCGGCCGTTTAGTGCTTATTAAATCGGTTCTTGAAAGCATTCCGGTCTATTATTTGTCTCTCTACAAGGCTCCAAAAGCCGTCTTAGAGGGTATGGAGACCATAATGCGGCGATTCTTGTGGGCGGGATCTTGTGTGGATAAGAAGATAACATGGGTCGCATGGGATGTTGTAACATTGCCGAAAAAACAAGGGGGTTTGGGTGTTTCTAGGCGTCATTAAGTCAACGAAGCTCTCTTATTAAAGTGGTTTTGGAGGTTTAAAAACGGAGGAACTAGCTTGTGGAAGCAGATTGTTGTTGAATGTCACGATTCCAGCAAGCCTTGGACGATTATCCCCTGCAATAAGACGTATGCTAGCTGCTGGAAACACATTGCAACTATTGGTGAGCTGAAAATCCCGAGTGGTTTTCCGGTGAAGTTCCTTTTCACTGCTGATGTGGGTACAGGACGGGATACTTTCTTTTGGGGAGATGTTTGGCTTCGAGAAGCTCCTCTTAGGGTCATTTATCCGAATTTGTTCAGACTAGATCGATGTAAATGGGCCAAAGTTTCAGATCGGATTTATTATACCAATGGTACAAAGAGTATTTGCTGGGATTGGCGCACGGCTCCACAATCACCAGCTGAGATTACCGAGCTGTTTCAAATCCTTCAAGACATCTTCAGCTTCAATTGCATCGATGGAGTGGATAAATGGAAATGGAAACATGCGAGTGATGGGATGTTCACAGTTTCTTCGGCCAAAACGGCTCTAGTTCATCACTCTTCTGGTAACGGTGCTATGATAAAATGGAAGGGATGGGTTCCTATGAAGTGTAAAATTTTCGTTTGGCGTCTCGCTCGCAATAGAATCCCCACAATTGCGGAACTTGTTAAAAGAGGAGTTAGTATTCAAAACACGGAATGCTATCTGTGTCAAGAGGATTTGGAGACCACTCTACACCTTTTCACGGGATGCTGTTTTTTTCAAGAGGTATGGCAAAGAATAGAAGCGTGGTGTCGCATCCCACATGATTTCGCCTTTGATGTCATGGATATAATTCGAGTCCCGGAGAACCAAGTCTACTCAAAAGACACTAGGCTTATTTTGCGGGGCATTGTTTATACCACTCTTTGGGTATTATGGAATGAACGCAACAACCGGATTTTCCACAACAAGAATAGAAGACCGATTGAGGTGGTGCAACAAGTCAAGTCTTCGTCGTATTTTTGGATTCGCAATAGGTCTAGATGGAAAAAATATCGATTGGAAAAATTGGTGTATTTACCCTTTGGGTTGACATTGTATTCGGTTGTTTTCCGCTCGTAGGTCCCCTCTTTGAGGACCTCCGAGTTCTTGTTTAATGAAATTTTCCTTTCAATATATATATATATATATATATCTACTACCTTATTAAGGAGGAGAGATGGGTAATAAGGTAATTTCACCATCATTTTAAGATGGCATACAAAAGGTCTCATGCATAAATCTCTAACTTTTATCATTTTCTTCCATCTATGCCCTTATGTACAAGTCACTAATACAAATCAATTACACCATTCAATACATTTAATTCATGTATTAACTTTTTGTTACCTAGAACCATTACTAAGTAATAGATTAATTCATGTAACTTTTTTTTAATGGATTAACTTTTTGTTACCAATGGAATTTGAATTATCACCACAAGAAAAGGCTAAGCCTTATTTAACACTTTGTAACCAGTAGGCTAAAGGCTCTTTGGTTCATGTGTGTAACTAAATGTTGCAAATAAAAATCAAGCACGGATCGGATTGGATAAATGACAGTATGGTGTATAAAGTTTTGGCAATTTAAAATGTGAATACAAATACATACCCGCGGCAACGCGCGGGCATTCCACTAGTATATATTAAGTACCAAGCATGTCCAATAATGTAATTTCAACATAATTTTAAGATGGGAGTTGAATAGACTCTTCACAAATGTCTATTTTTTTTGTTATTTCCTTCCCTTTTTGCCCATTGTGTACAACATATCATGCTTATTGTATATGTGTGTAATACACACTTAATATCATTTTCAACATGTAACCCCCCATTTATAGAGAATTAGATGACCACATTAACTTTGTGAAACCCCTAATTATTATAAACCACTTCATAGTCCTCTATTATTACCCACCAACTAATCAATAAGTTATGATTTGCACATGAATGGATAACTTGAAATATCATTCTCTTATCTATTATACTATCTTATTAAGTACCAAAGCAACATGTACAATTGAATCAACCTTAATTCATAAGGGTATAATAAGAATATTTGTCACAATTAAGATGCTTTTAAGGGCATGATAGTAATTTGATCATGGTTTTATAGTTAAAACATAAAAACTTCTTCCATACCTGCCATTATGTCACCAAAATTGTTCTCTTCGTTTTCTTCTCAAGGCCCTTCATCGTCTTTCAATTAAATGGTTTCTCAATTCAATCGCATTCACTACTATTGAATGTCATTCTCCTTCAATTGCCCTACCTATTTATTGTGCCTCCTTTTCATAGACTCTCAACTAAAAGCATAATGTTCTTTGATCAAATTACGATTGTTCTTTTTCCTAAACACTAATTTTTCATTCATGTCCTTTAATTTTTCAGTGCATTTGAAGATGAATTTGTTACTCAATGGCTTCCATTCCTCTTCTATGTGCCTGCTTTCTTCCTCATGCCTCATGTTTACTTAACAGGTAACTAAGTCTTTGTGATTTAATGTTGATGTAGGTTCTAATATTTCTATCAGGTATTGATGTTTTACAAGGAACTATTTTAGTTGTGTCTACAGTTTTTTATGCTTATTGTTTTTTTTTTTTTTTGCCATGCTTCTACAACATGTTGTGTCTACTATTTTTGTTCTTATTGTTGTATTTTGCTATGCTTCTACAACATTTGCTTATAGTTTGTTAACAGAAAAAAATATGGATTTTTTTGTTCAATTTTGTAAACAAAAGGAGTTATATGTAAATTTACCATGATGCGCATACTTTGCACTACAAAGGGGTTATAGGCATCTTATTAAGAAAATTAGCTAGTGCGTATTCTTTGTCGTTGGGTCTTATTTAAACCCCACAGCAATGTGCGGGTAAACCCACTAGTACATATAAATATATCTAGCTTATAATCCAATACCCTCCCTTAAGCTAGATTGGGAGAACTTGTATCTTGTCTCTTAATGATGATATTTGTTGCTTGCTTCTCGTCAATTTCCAGTCATATGATGCTATCTCCGTGTCATCCATGGGAGTTGTTTTTCCTGTACCATCCATAGGAGTTTTTCTTCTGTGACATCTATGGGGTCTGTTAGCTTAGTCATCATGTAATTCCATCTTCCTTTTATTTTACATGAAGGGATTGACTCTCCCTTTTTCTTTCTTCTTTAATTCTATTTCTGCACACTTTACTCGTGTGTCCATATTTATGGCAATGGTAACATTAAATATGTATGTATGATTTTCCTTTTCTTTCTCTATGTTTTTCGTCTAAACCAATGCCTTAGTCATGTGCATCTTCTTTGCTTGTTGATTGAAGAAGGGCTTTTTCATATGTAGAAGCATCATTATGTTTCATACGTAGTTCATGAGCTTTAAGAGAACCTAATAGGCTTTCCAATGGTAAAACAGAGATATCCTTTGTTTCTTCTATAGCCACAACAATATTCTCGAATTCTCTTGTTAGACTACGTAAAATTTTCTCAACAACCCTTTTATCTTCAATGATTTCCCCATTTAAACGAATTTGGTTCCACAATTTGATCACACGATTATAGAATTCTTCAACAGTTTCGTCTTCTTTCATTTTAAGGTTATCAAATTCACTACGTAAGGTTTGTAGTTTAACCCGTTTTACCTTTTCTTCTTCGCGATAAGACTTGTAGAGCATATCCCATGCATTCTTTGATGATGTTGTAATTGAGATTCTTTCAAATATTACTTCTTCTACGGTTCTATACATGTAGAGTAGTGCCTTCTTGTCTTTTCTTCCCTTTTCTTTTAATTCTTGTAACACCCCGCCCCTCTCACCACCAATATTGTCCGCTTTGCCTATCCAGAGCTCACGGATTTGTTTTTGGCTGCCCAAGTGGAGACTTCCCAGGAGGTCACCCATCCTGGAATTTCTCCTACCTGAGCACGCTTAACTGTGGAGTTCTCCTCTCATCCACTAACATTAAGCCTCAAAACGCGTTGGTGATTTAAGAGGCAAGACATTACTTATGAACCAAGGATCTCTCCTGGCCACGGCCGATGTGGGATTTTCCTGGGGTGTCACAATTCTTCTCTTTGTTGATCTGTTAATGAGGCACTTTCAACTGGTTCTTGAATTCCATCTTCTACAATGTTCCATAAGTCTTCCATTTCAAATAAAACCTTCATTTGAATGCTCCAAGAGAAATAGTTATCTCCATTTAATTTTGGAATTTGAATCTGTAGAATACTATTGCTATTTGATGTCATCATGAACTTGTGTCGTCTTCAATAGTGATCCACCTAAATTCTTGATAACTCTTTTTTATATATAACAAAACAATGCTTCCTTCTTCTGTGTTGTTCGTATATAGTGTCGGCAAAAAAACAGCCAGCGCCTCTTTGTTGTTCTTCTTCGTATTTGACTTTTAAAAGTCGATATTTTTTCTTTCACTACCCAAAATCAAATTACACTTTCTTTCTTTTGTTTTGATTGGATAGGATGGAACAACAACATTAATTTTGTTCCACAAAAAACTTTGGTTTGATTCCTTATTAAATCTTTTAATCTTTCCTGTAAATCGAATACGGTTTCGTTTTTTTTTCTTTTGTTCCCGGTAATCTTTAAAAAAAATTCTGTTTTGATTCTTTAAATCTATTTTAACCGATGAAAAAACATTTCTTTCTTTTGATGTTCAGATTAAACACCTTGATTGAAAACGTTTTGGAATTAATATTCTTAAAAGAAAATTTGGCGGGAATCTGTATGTTCTTGCGATGAAGAACAGGGGAACCGTAACCGTTTATCAAAATCGTGTTTTGATTAAATTTTCTTATGTATTCGATTATTCTTAAATGTAAAAGGATGGGAAGGATTCTTGTAACCGTTTTGTCAAATAAATTCTTTGTTTGATTCTTGTTTGGAATTCTGGTGTATCGATTAGAAAACACAATTCTTGGCCGGATAGTTCCTTCTTCTCCTGTTCAATTCTAAGACCAGATATTGATGTTCGCTGTAATTCTTTGGATAATAGTGTATATATTCCGACTTCTTCTCTTCCGATTCTCTGTTTTTCCAACCGTTTTCGATGTCGTCTCCGATGAATAATTCCAATACTTTGTTTCTTCGACGATCCTGTAGATGTATGTTCTTCGATTTTTCGCTGGATTTCTTCCAATAGATTGAATATCTTCTGGATTCAAAACGGAAACAAATCTGTTTCTGATCTTTAATCACGTAACTCTGTTTTTCTTCTTCTTCTTTTTTTGATCCGCTTCAAGATGATGTTTGTATACATTCTGTTTTTCTTTCCAATCTGATTCAATCGCGTTCTTGATCCTTCTTCTAATTACCGTAACTCTGATACTAGTTTGTTGGAATAAGAATCGATACAGCAGCGGAAAATGATACTATATGCACTGATTTGTATAGATTAAGAGTGATCAAACAATAAACAAATGATGAACAAACAAAATAACCGAATGTATGAACAAGTATTTCTATTTAATGGATTGATCTTAATCGGAACAATCTTGGTAACTAACATTTGACATATACAAGTCCTATATATACATTTATGAATAGACATGTTGGTTGGTTGGTTGATCCCACCGGTTCACTACTTTGGGCGCCAAAGATAACTGCCTTCAACCGTTTTAGTTCCAAGGGCATATTAGTCTTTTCAAAGATGTTTGACCCATTTAATATGTTCCTTCCTTTCTGTTTGCCGCTTCATTCTTTTGATCCGGTTATTGTTGACCCGTATGTAGCCTTCTGATCTTGTTCTTCTTGACCCATATTGTAGATAAGTTGCAGCCTTTACTTGATCCATTTCGACCCATATACATATACACATACATACTAATACATATAAATATATCTAGCTTATAATCCAATAAGGAATACTCGCGCGTTGCCGCGGTACATAGAATTGAAATATGAATGACTGAAATCGTTTATGTATAGAGGGCCAAAGTGAACGCAAGTGATTTTATATATTAGTTCAAGTGGTCTTTGATTCAAATTGCTTTAACAACATACAAAATTTATATCCAAACTAAACCAGTATCTTTAGAATCAAATTAATTTAATGGATGAATACATATATACTATATGTGTTAATTTTGATACCAGTGGATGTTAAAGAAACTTATAATAGTCCTTTGTAGTTGTTTTTATTTTATCTATCTCATATGAGCACATGCATATGAATAAACAAAGTTTAGTGTGTGTACATGCAAAAGAACCCCTACCATCTTACGAATTCCATTAATATTTATTCATAACTAACATTCTCAACATATTCACCCATCTGAATAGCAACATTTTTCAAAAGTACACCAACCTAGCAAAAAAATCCAATCAGACTCGACATGGAAACAAAGAACACAACTGAAAGACGATGATGATGCAGGACACTCAATATGTTTTGTTCCTTATGAATAAACCTCACAATATCCAAACTTTACTACCATCATTTGCAACATATTCATTACATGTTAGAAATTAGTAAGTGTAAAATTAATTAGTTGCATCACTCTAGTCTATGTCATAAGCTTTAAATGTCTCACTTAAATAAAAATTTATTATTAAAAATATAAACTACTTAATATTGTATGCATGACAAATCTTAACAAATCACATAATTTAAACAACCTAAATCTAACCTTTTATTTTAGAATGGCCACATGTAGAGTTAAAACAAAGTTATTGAATAGCGCCAAATTGCTAAAAGTTGTCAATAGTGAAATTGCTAAAAGTTGTCGCTGCAACCTAGCTGCCCTCCCAACATATCCGGTTTAGTTTATTGCAACTCAAAATTGTAGTTAACATTTAAAACCAAAATACCCATCAACGTTCATAGAACAATTATATAATGCCAAGACCATGCTAATTTACATAAAAACAAGTTAAGACCATCCTAATCACCTTTAATGAACCAAAAAACAATGTTTTATATGATGATATCATGTATGTTGATAATTTTTTTTGCTTTAAAGTTTATGAATAAAAGTAAATACATTAATTCATGAAACTACAAATTATATCAATCTAATAAGACACACGTGATGCCTATGTTTAATGATTTTTTTGTATACGGGTGACGGCAACTCTGCTAAAATAATCACAAAGACATCAACCAACTTGGAAGCACACACAAAAAGAAATTGTTATAACTTCTTATCGGTTTGCAATAAATATTCACAAAAGTTTTTAGTTATTATTGAAACAAGAAATGACTGAATAATGATTTACTTAATTCCCAATTAAGTCTGATCGGTCGGGTTAGGAAGCGGGTCAAAACGATTTATGTGTGTATATACATACTTAATATTTGACAATAAAAAAAAAGTTATATAACATTATTTTACACACTAATTAAAAGTTATTTTACACATTAATTATATAGAATTCAACCATTTCATTCAATATCACAAAAATGTACAAGTTGCTTTTGCAAATAGGGATAATATTGAAAGAATTTTTATGACATCTTAAGTGTGAAGTAAGGAACTCTTCATATGTCATCTTAAAAATAATTGGAAATTACTATTATAGCCACCTTTAGCTCTTTATAATGTATTATAGATATAGATTTATCATTTCACTTCTCACTACAATACACCATACCTATTAACTCATTGGCTTCTAAAATATTTTTTCTCGACAAAAATAAATAATAACAAGGATAAAATCATCAAACAAAAACTTGATATGATCTTTTGAGAATAAGTAAATAAACTTGCTACAGTGTTTAATGTTGGAACAATCTCTTAAGACTTAAAAGAATGAAAATATGAAGATGAAGACATGATGATTTGTTGATTTTAAATGTAAAGAATGAGAGAAAATCACGTGAACAAGTTTTAAAGTTGAGACGACACATGGTAGGGCTTAATGGCTTGAGACTAGTTGCACTCGCATCAGGGTTCAAAGCAATAAAGCATGGACTGATGGACCAGCCTTTAAATTAATAAGCAATACAATTTAATTCATAATCATAAAGTATCCTAATTTTCTTTGTCCTGAAATGAAAGTAATAAAAAAAAAAGAACATAATTTCTTATTGCAAAATACTATGAATAAAAGATGGTATGCAGTCAATTTTTAATTTATGGGTATGTTTGGCAAGAAGCTTTTAGGAGCTTCAAGCTACAAGCTTTTAAAAAAAAGCTTTTACTCAATAAAAAGTCTTGTTTGGTTGAAGAGCTGGAAGCTTTTAGGTTAGGAGAAAAAACTCTATAGTGAAAAGCTACTACTACTAGTTTTTAAGAAAAAACTCTACTAGCTACAAGCTTTTAATTAGTAAATGACACAAATACCCATTCTATTTTAAAAACAAAATAAAAAACTTCCTTACAAGCTTTTAATTATGTCCATTTTAGTCATTTTATACATTTTATTAAAAGCTGCGGCTACTTTGCCAAACACCAAAATATATTTAAAAACTTCCAGCTAATTTTGCCAAACATACCCTTAGTTTTAGTTAATTAAGCACGTCTTGAACAAAAATTAGAATTGTGAAATTAAAACCGAAAATAACATAATGGTCTTCTGGTTGGCGCCTTTAGAAGGAAAAAATAAGTGTTGGTCTTTATCAAAGAAAGCAACAAAAGTTGACATAAAATAGAAATAAGAATCGATGTCTTTTGGTTTAACAGCAGACAGCAGTTATATTATTTTTATCGTAAAATTTAAACTTACAACTATTCAATTTTTTTTATACTTTTTTTTTTATTATTTTCAAGTGAAAATTAATTCAAGATAGTAGTCGGACGAAAAACAATTAAAAACGAATTAATAAACTCTTGATAATCTTGTTAACTCTTAATATGAGGAAAAACCTAACTTAAGAATTATCACTTATAGTATTATGCCCACGCGCTCCGCTGCGTAAATACAATTCTAAAAAAACATGATAGTGTATTGCATTTTAATTTGGCTAAATTTCGTAAAGCATGTCTCTTTCTCGCTCTCATTCTCATAAGAGACGGCTTTTGAAAGTAAATTTAAGATTTAACAATCAAATTACAATTCTTGTTTTTTTTACAACCCACATATGTTTTTATGTTTATTTTGTTCATACAATCAATAAAGCTTAACTTCCTTAGTATAATATAATGATTTTAGAATTTATATTTATATTATAGTCATTTTGCAATTGATCTAGACGGTCACTTTGTCTTTTTAATTGAAACCATATAAGGGTAAGGAGCTTTAAAACAACTCACATGATAGTAATGAACATTTTTATAAAAGTAGAATTTTCATAGAATACTTCAAATTTTATTTATATATAAGTACATGATAATTGGTGTACGGGCATATTAATAATTCGCATGTGATAATTCAAATACATTAAAAAGTCTCTAAATTGATTATATAGTTATAGTACAAGTGCATAATGCAATAACGGATATTATGGAAAACTTTTACATGACATATCTATGTTAAAGCATGGGTCTCTTGATATCCCATCTTAAAATGAGTGTAAAATTACTTTTCTAGACATGTCTCCTCCTTAATAAGGTAACATAAAAAGTCTCTAAATTAATTATATAGTTATAGTACAAGTGCATAATGCAATAAGGGGTATTATGGGAAACTTTTACATAACATATCTATGTTAAAGTATGAGTCTTTTGATATCCATTTTAAAATGAGTGTAAAATTACTTTTCTAGACATGTCTCATCTTTAATAATGTAACATAGATTGTGCAAAAACAAAGTTTACTAAACAAAAATTAAATATTATAACAAGTAATGATAATGCCGTTTTTTTCAAGTTAATTTAAATAAACATACAAAAACGAATATTTTTCTTTTAATCTTTGAGATGACACAAGAAAAATGAAATGAGATGAGACACAAAAAAAAATCTTTCAGTTAAAAGTAAACAAGTCACTAAACTTTATATTAATAAAGTTTCTGAAACTGAAAGGAAAACCTTTTTTACATGTTTTAAGTAGTTATTTATATATAACGTTGTCTACAGGCATGAGTAGTGGTATGGTTTGTTTCTTATAGCCTCATCCCTCAAGTAAAAGTTTAATTTTGAACATTTTTCATGATAACAAAAGAGTTATTAGGTTCTCATCTTAAATTGTTAAACAACATTAAATATTAAGTTTAGAGATGGAACACCGAAAGTTGGCGGAATGGTTACATTTTTTTTATTGATGGTTTAAAAAAATAGTGGGATTATATAAAAAAAATTTAATGAAGGTGGGTGAAATTTGTAGTGGAATATGAAAAAGGGTGAAGGTTTTATTATATAGTGGAGGTAAATAATTTTTTTTTTAAATGCCCAACGGCTATAATTCCACCCGTTAAAAAATTTGACCGTTAATTTTTTTTTTTTATTTAAAGACCTGCCACGTGACAGGCCATGATTGGCCCAAACAAATTTTAACCTACGCGAAAAATTTCGCTAGGGACGGTTAGCGCCCCTTAAGTAGGGAGGAGGGGGCGGTGTTACAATGTGAACCGGGCGCTAATTTTGCCCTTTAGCACCCCATTAACGAATGATTACACCTGGTCTAAGTGAACAAACTGGTGACATAAGCAGTGGCGGATCTAGAAATTAATTTCAGTAGTAACGTTTTTCATTTTAGTAGTAACATCGTTTTCCAAATATCGTAAAAAAAACAAATTTTCCACTACACGCGCGAAGTTGAGTAGCAATGGACGCGGCACCGAGCTTCAAGCTAGGTCCACCCCCGGACATAAGTATAGCTAGGCCAAGGGGTCTAGACTAGGGAGAAAATGCTTGGAATGAAGGTTTTTGGAGGTACCAAGGGGTGGGGGGGTGTGTTCCACGGGGTACACACCATGCCACATTAGGTTTCGATCATTCTTTAGTATCCTCATCATCCCGCATCTTCTTTGTTGCTAAACGACCATCCCGCTTCCACCATCAAAATCTTCATCTCTCGTTGCCACCTCATTATCACATCTTATACTGAGTTCACACCCACAACATTATAAGCAAAACAGACGCCAACATCCTATGTTGTTGAAAGAGTAATTTGATGTCACACACCATGCCACATTAGGTTTCGATCATTCTTTAGTATCCTCATCATCCCGCATCTTCTTTGTTGCTAAACGACCATCTCGCTTCCACCATCAAAATCTTCATCTCTCGTTGTCACCTTATTATCACATCTTATACTGAGTTCACACCCACTAGGGGTGTTCATTGGTTCGGTTTACGGTTTATTTGGTTTATTCGATTCGGTTTATTCGGTTTTCAAAATTTTGTACCTCAAACCAAAAACCAAACCAAACCAAATTAGGAATACGAAAACCAAACCAAATTCAACCAAATTGAATTCGGTTTAAAACCAAACAAACCAAATTCAACCAAACAAACCAAATTGAAACGGAGTTTTTTTTCTCTAACTTATATACCTATATGTTCTAAAATCCGAAAAGAAAGTTTGCAATAAATATAAACCAAAAAATCAAACCACGTAAACAGAAACATCATAAAAATTAGAATTCTTAAAATGAACCCTAGTTTACTAGTTCATACTCAGATTATTACCTATATAAATTGGTGGACTTTATTTATTTTGGGTTGAGTTTAATATTTTGGGCTTATATATTATATATGAGTTATTAAATATTATTATTTTTATTTAATATTTAATTATTTTACCGGTTTATTCGGTTATCCAAATAAACCAAATAAAAAAAAATGTAGAACCAAAAACCAAACCAAACACCGAATAAGCAATTCGGTTTCGGTTAAAACCAAACCAAACACCAAATTCGTTGTTCGGATTGGTTTTTTTCGGTTACGGTTACGGTTCGGTTTTCGGTTTTTATTTGGTTTGCGGTTTTTCTGAACACCCCTAACACCCACAACATTATAAGCAAAACAGACACCAACATCCTATGTTGTTGAAAGAGTAATTTGATGTCAAAGATAATACATTTTTTTTTGAAATGTGATTTTCTATGTTGTGGCAGAGTTCATCATAACCCCTCAGAAGGGGATCCCCTAGCCACTCTACAATAGTCAGACTATGTTGTTGGGGTGTTCTTTTTAACCGATAACCAATAACCGAACCGAACCCGAAGTGACCTGACACGAGAAACTACCTTACCCGATTAACCCGAACCCGATTAAGTGCATACCCGAACCCGAATAGAGTCTTTAGGGTCGGTCTTCGGATTAGTTTTGTATAATTCAAGTTGACCCGAATAACCTGACTAATTCAAAAACAAATAAATGTTCTAGTTTCCATATTTTTATGTATATCGGAGTAGTGTTTTTATAAGCCAAATTTGCAACTAAATATTGTAGCCGATGTTGTGGTTTTATTTTACATATATTATAGCCCAAATGGATAGAAATACGCAACCCAAATGGTTGGAAATATGTAACTCAAACACCCGAACCATTAAACCAATAACCATTTAACTCGACCCGAAAAACCCAAACCCGATTAACACCATAACCGATAACCAATTAACTAGATTGGGTCGGTTATCGGGTAATATTTTCACAACTGAAAATCCGAATAACCCGACCCGAATAACCCGAAAACCGAAAACCAAACCCGATGAACATCCCTACTATGTTGTCTTAACCGGGTCCACGCTGACGCGAGAGTGGCCGGCCCACAAGCGAGTCGAGGCTGCGCATAAGGGGCACTAAGGCTTCCACCCGGAAAATTTCCCGCCACCTGCCACTTGACAGATGTTGCACCCTTCACAAGAGACAAGCATCTCTGGAGTAAATGCACGGTAATAAAAAACCGGGGGTCATCAGAATCAAACATGACCCCTCCAAAGATAACACATTTAGAATACAGGAAATTGCCTAATTTGTTCCCGTTCATTTATAAACAATAATCATAATTATTAACTCGTAATCTCTAAAATCTAACCCCTTAATTTTCTAAAACTCCGAAGAATCAACACTATCTATATTTTTTTTTTTTTCATAATTCGTCCTTCTTGTAGAAACATATTCTAAAAACTTTTACGTGTTTGTAAAAAAATGGTAAATACAATATTTATAAAGTTACATATGATTGTTTGGAAATATTGGACCATTTTGTATATGGATGAGATTGAATCGTGCAAGTGTCTAGTAATATCGGGTCATGTCTCAAGTGGTCTTGGCCCATGGGGATAGGGTGGTGGGGGTGTCACCAGCCCACCGTTCACGTACGGTTTACGTCTCCTAATGATCAAACTTTGTGGTTTCATTGACATAGACTACTCAACCAGTCAAACTTATAGTTCTTTAGTGACCAAAACATTTTCATAATAAATATTATTAGCTTTGATATACAGGGGATGATTAAATGAGAAGAAACTTATTGTGAGAACAAAAAGAAGAAATGAAACATTAAATACTTTAACTCTTATTACATTAATTATTATCTCTTTAATTAATTAGTCATTAACACCTTATCTTACACATTATCAAATTTTGTCCTACACATATCAAAATTCATCCTACACATATCAAAATCATCACACGTTTATCCTACACATATCAAGATTATCATACGTTAATTCTACACATATAGAAATTCCACCTACATTTGTCTTACATATATCGAAATTAACCTTCACTGTAAAGTAGGATTGATATGAAAGAATATATTTTAATGAGTTTCATTAATTTAACTAGCTTAGGAGGGTTACAAAAAAATAATCATTTATATAACATTAAATACAATTATTATATGAAGAATTTCTATTGGTTTAAATTTGTTCTTTTTCTTCTTAAATTATTTGTTCTTCTCATTTGACCTCGCCACTTGATATATATATATATATATATATACTACTATATAGTGGGTTCTGGATGGGTAACATTGTCATTTCATATTCATTTAAATGGGTAAAAATGTAATTTCATTTAGTTATCAAGACAAATTTAAGACAACTATTAAATCAACTTGTTTAACCTATTAAAAGTAATTAAGAAGGTATTAAAACCATTGAAGCATTTGAAAAGTTTAACATTATGACATAAAAGATCTTAGAGAATTCATAATAGAAGATGACATCAAGAAGCATTGTTATGAAATTATACAAATATTACTTAAAACTATAAGTCAAATTTATACTTTCTTTAAAATTTATGCTACCACTTTGCTGAAAAAATCTATATCTATATAAATATATCTCCTATGGTTATCTCTATGATTTGCCTATAAAACAAGTCTTAAAGCTAAATGTAGAACATGTGTTTCACGCATCCACACTCCCAACAGAGATGCGCTTGTTTAAATTCTTAAAGATGCCATCGTATTGTTATAGATCCAGATCCATGATTCCAAGCATTAATGATACTGTTCTTAATTTCATTCATGGGATTAGTAAATCCATACCTTAGAAATCAACGGTTCTTGGAATGCCATCGTATTGTTATAGATCCAGATCCATGATTCCAAGCATTAATGATAGTGTTCTTAATTTCATTCATGGGATTAGTAAATTCATACCTTAGAAACCAACGGTTCTTGGAATACATTTGTATGTTCCTTTTACTCATGCTGGCCCCATAAAAAAAAACTTCCAATCAAACCCTAATATGTTCTAATTTATGTTTGTTGCTCATCTTTCATATATACAATCATCATGTCGCCGGTGATTGTGGATAACTATTTCTAAATAGATTTTGATTTATGGGTTTATACATGAGTCTTTGATTGAATGAATCAAGAGTGTTTGATTGATGTTAGTTTGTCATTGTGGTGCTGCAGTCCAATTTCATTGAAATGCACCATAATATATTCGAAGCCCTTTTATTGTTTACGTTGTTGTGCATTTTCAGCTCTCAAACTTACCAGGAACCGTTAATTTTCCTTGACATTCCTAAGTTTAGTTCTACATGAGCACTATTCCAAGTCCTTATAGTTAGGTCAACTGACTGAGCACAATTGGATGCATATGTATTGGAGTCTACCTCTATTCAATTTTCAAGGTTTGGTTATCACTTTATGAAATGTCATAAGTCGAACACATCTTGTAGTCAATGATTAGTCTAACGTCATTAGTAAAAAAAACTTACCACATAACGATATTATTTTAGACATTATTGTTTTGTTTTTGCATTTGATCTATGGAGCATACATAAAGTAATGCATGAGGTGATCATACATGCAGTATGCACAACAGGAAGCCAATTCTACATGCTTTTGTTGCATAGGCATTGCTAAATGCCCCTCACACCCTCTCATCATATGAATTCTTCTAAAACTTGCATCACCACCACCATTCCCATGCTATCTACTGTGTGTAGTGTTTGTAATTTTACAATTAATGATGGGAAGACGACCTTCATGTTGTGATAATCATATATCAAGAAAGGCCCGTGGACGGTTGAAGAAGATGTAACTAAACATGTCAATTACATATATGCCAATTGTATATAGTCAACCATCGTGCAGCCCCGCCGCAACGCGCAGGTTCCTACTATCTATACTACTATATAGTGGGTTCTGGATGGGTAAGATTGTCATTTCATATTCATTTAAATGGGTAAAAATGTAATTTAATTTGTTATCAAGACAAATTTAATACAACTATTAAATCAACTTGTTTACTCTATTAAAAGTAATTAATAAGGTATTAAAACCATTGAAGCATTTGAAAAGTTTAAAATTATGACATAAAAGATCTTAGAGAATTCATAAAAGAAGATGACATCAAGAAGCATTGTTATGAAATTACACAAATATTACTTAAAACTATAAGTCAAATTTATACTTTCTTTAAAATTTATGCTACCACTTTGCTGAAAAAATCTATATCTATATAAATATATCTCCTATGGTTATCTCTACGATTTGCCTATAAAACAAGTCTTAAAGCTAAATGTAGAACATGTGTTTCACGCATCCACTCTCCCAACAAAGATGCGCTTGTTTAAATTCTTTAAGATGCCATCGTATTGTTATAGATCCAGATCCATGATTCCAAGCATTAATGATAATGTTCTTAATTTCATTCATGGGATTAGTAAATCCATACCTTAGAAACCAACGGTTCTTGGAATGCCATCGTATTGTTATAGATCCAGATCCATGATTCTATGCATTAATGATAGTGTTCTTAATTTCATTCATGGGATTAGTAAATCCATACCTTAGAAACCAACGGTTCTTGGAATACATTTGTATGTTCCTTTTACTCATGCTGGCCCCATAAAAAAAACTTCCAATCAAACCCTAATATGTTCTAATTTATGTTTGTTGCTCATCTTTCATTCTACGATCGTCATGTCACCAGTGATTGTGGATAACTATTTCTAATTAGATTTTGATTTATGGGTTTATACATGAGTCTTTGATTGAATGAATCAAGAGTGTTTGATTGATGTTAGTTTGTCATTGTGGTGCTGCAGTCCAATTTCATCAAAATGCACCATAATATATTCGAAGCCCTTTTATTGTTTACGTTGTTGTGCATTTTCAGCTCTCAAACTTACCAGGAACCGTTAATTTTCCTTGACATTCCTAAGTTTAGGTCTACATGAGCACTATTCCAAGTACTTTTATTAAGATAAACTGACTGAGCACAATTGGATGCATATGTATTGGAGTCTACCCCTATTCAAGTTTCAAGGTTTGGTTATCACTTTATGAAATGTCATAAGTTGAACACATCTTGTAGTCAATGATTAGTCTAACGTCATTAGTAAAAAAAACTTACCACGTAACGATATTATTTTAGACATTATTGTTTTGTTTTTGCATTTGATCTATGGAGCATACATAAAGTAATGCATGAGGTGATCATACATGTAGTATGCACAACAGGAAGCCAATTCTACATGCTTTTGTTTCATGGGCATTGCTAAATGCCCCTCACACCCTCTCATCATATGAATTCTTCTAAAACTTGCATCACCACCACCATTCCCATCCTATCTACTGTGTGTAGTGTTTGAATTTTAGAATTAATGATGGGAAGACGACCTTCGTGTTGTGATAATCATATATCAAGAAAGGCCCGTGGACGGTTGAAGAAGATGTAACTAAACATATCAATTACATATATGCCAATTGTATATAGTCAACCATCGTGCAGCCCCGCCGCAACGCGCGAGTTCCTGCTAGTATATATATAGGGTAAGGTTCCTGTAGGAAAAATAATTTTTGTAGGAAGGGTAGGAAGTGTTTTGATCCATTGGATGTTGAGATTGATGGTTGAGATTAAAAACATATATGTGTTTAATTTTTAATTAATTGTTTATAGTAGTTGAAGGCAAGATAGTACAATCAGTGTTTTATTTAAAGGCACTATGGTAATTGTGTGTGCTTTATTTAGAGAAAACCAATTTCTCTCTCCTATTAGTTTTGAAACCGTTCCCATAATTCCTTAATTAATGCACACTAGTTTCTATCTCATATCAGTTTTAAAGCACTTCTACTGTTTTAAAACACTTCTACTGTGTTTAGTTTCTATATAAAACACTCCTTATTAATGTATACCAGTTTCTCTTTCATTATAAAACATTCCTGATGTTAACCTTCTGCCATGACTTGAATAATCGAACAAGTGATAAAGATGGGTTATATGTTTGAAGAATCGAACAAGTTTTTGGGTATTGATCAACTTATTTGATATGAATATCTTATGATTCTTATGAAAAATAATGAATAATTAGTTAATTTAGGATGATTAATCTTCATAAATATCTAGATGTTAGTTGCTAATTTAGTGGGTTTGTAATAATTAAAAAAATGGACAAAAAGTTTATAATGCCCCCCATCTAAAGATTTAATCAGATTTGATCTAATGGTTGAAAATACTTCATACACAAAACAATTTTCCTACTGAATCCTCTACACACACACACACACACACACACACACACACACACACACACACACACACATATATATATATATATATATATATGGTTAGGATCCTAAGAGAATCCTTATTATAGTGAAAACTCTGACTTCCCGAGCTTTTTAGGGCATGTAATATACATGATTTTAAGCATTTTGAGCTAAAAAAAAATCAAAAAAGCGCCAAACACTTTTTTAAAAAAATAAATAAATAAGTTTTCGACTAGCACATGTTAAGCGAAATTAACATGTGTTAACAATGTGTTACCTGAAAACTTATTTATTTTTTTTAAAAAAAAAAAGTGTTTGGCATTTTTTTTTGATTTTTTGGCTCAAAATGCTTAAAATCATGTATATTAAATACCTTAAAATTTTCATAAAAAAAAGCTCGAGAAGTTAGAGTTTCCAGAGTTTTCACAATAACAAGGGTTTCCAATATAACATTATACTATATATATATATATATATATATATATATATATATATATATATATATATATATAGGGTTAGGATTCGTTGAAAACTCGATGAGTTGTGAGAACTCGACGTAAAATGCAGAAAAAAAATTGCACACTGGTGTAAAAACACGTAAACCCCGGTGTAATTTTTTTTTATAAAAAATACATTAATTTACGCCAAATTACACCGGTGTAAGGGATTTTTACCCCGTGTAAGTATATTAGTATTTTATTCATTATTTTATTGTTGTTTAATTCTGGACAACATATTCATTTTTTATTAAAATAAGTGTGTGGTTATAAATTGAGTTCCTGAGTTCTCACAACTCAAAGGAGTTCTCAAATGATCCGGATCCTATATATGTGTGTGTGCGCGCACATTATGTATAATTTAGGAAAATAAATAGCATTTTGAATACCTAAAGAAAATAATTTCTTGTAACATGATCAAAATAATACCTAAAGAAGTGTTGAATCACATGTGTCACACCTCTTCTCCTTCTCTTCTTCCCCTAGTTGACGACTATCTATGGCTCATGAACATGTGAACAACACATAGACGTACAAATAAACACGTATGTTGATCCAAACATATAATCACACATAAAACGCAATATTCAAACTTATTTATCAAACGCAAATTACATGTCCATGGACAACCGTTAAATGATTTTGCCAAATTAGAAATCAATTTGGTATTTGTTTGGTGTTCGGGAGTCTGTTGAGAAAAAGAGAAAAAGAATGAGCGAGCAGAAGTGTGTCGACGTGTCGTAGAGGAGAAAGTCAGAGTTGTGGAGGCAGTATGTGCGTTGGGTATAAAGGAAGGGGTTGGGGTTTATGTTACGTAGAAATCCCAACTACCCTGTTTAAGAACTATATTAGCTAAATGGTTTAACTGGTTGCAAACAACAAAATTAGAAATAATCGGTTATAATTATTGTTATGAGGGTGTTTGGGATTGAGTTTGGAAATGCAAAAGTGCTTATTTGCTTTTAACTTTTAGAAAAGGAGTTTTAAAAAAATGTTTGGATTAGCTTTTGGGATGAGAAATGTCAAAAAGTCAATAGATTGGCTTTTTTAAGTGTTTCGCTTAACTTATTGTGAATATTGGTTGTATGGGTTGTAACACCCCAACCGATGGCGGAAACATCGGGATGTCACGTATTGATGATTGTTCAGTAGCTCATGGTGAATAATAGATTCCATTAAATAATTTAAATGAATTACATACAATTGTTCTAGAATTTGTACATCAAATTGGATAAAACTATACACATATCTTCAAGCATCAATTCAAATCTTCAAGCAAATAGAACCTGAAACATGTTAAGTTGAAAATGTTTTGGGTCAACAAAAGTTGGTGAGAATTACATAGGTTTTTGATAATTGAATAAAAATGTTGTGCAATTCATGTGTCATGTCAATCTAGCCCATATGTGAGAACATACTAGAAATAAATCGAGTGCATAATCAACACTGATGACTGTTATAATATGATACATACCATACGCTCATGGTCCACTTGAATATGTTATAAGATAACAAACACCCACGCTACCTTTGTAGGAGGCACGTGTCCGGGTGGGATTGTCAGTCCAATAGATCTATCAATGTTTACCGCCGGCTTGTACGGAGTTAATGATTATGCTAGAATGGTGCTTACTCTAATCATGCTCAAGACATAATGCAACATAGAAAACACATAGACACATTGATGATTGAATTGCATAAATGATGTTGTAACATGTTTCACCCCAAAAATGGTGATAAATAGAAAAGGGGCTATGTAAAACTCACCTTGGTAAAATGTTATATCTGTTGAGAAATTTGGATATTTGTGTTGACCAAATGTATCAAGTATCACCCTAAAATGAGGTAATAAATATGTCTAAGTCTATCAAGTCTACAAATGTATAAGTTCTAGGGCTTCGAATTGGGGATAAACGCTCGTTTGATTTATTGTTAAAAATATTCGACAATTGAGAGAAATTTAGTAAATGAATAACCAAAAATCTTTTTATAAGTTTTATATCTAAGATAGTCACAAGAATGTGTTTAAAGTATAAAAATAATTTTTATAAAATTATTTTCTTTAAAATAGATTATTAAATCTATTTATTACAAATTGTCAAACTTTAACTTTAATAATTAAAATTACTAAAATTAAATAATTATTATTTTAAAAATCATATTTCTGTTCTAGATATTTAAAAATAAATTGTATAAAATTTTGGTGCAAAAATAATAAGAATTGAATTTATTATGATTTAATTATGATTAAATCTAAAAAAATTTTATTAAAAATACTAAATAAATGATTTTTCAGAAATAAAAATCATTTCTGAAAAGTTTAATGTTATAAAAATTTAGGATAATTTTTGTGGAAATTTATAAGGTCGTTTTGATATTTTTATAGATTTTTATAAATAAAATAGAATAAATTTGATTTAATTATTATAAATATTAAATAAATAAATTTCTGGATATAAAAATCTGAATAATAATATTCAGGGCATGAACATCATTATGTAAAATTTTGGGGATTTTTGAAGGCTTATAAGTATTTTAAATAATTAAAGTAGATAATTGTGTAATCTAAACCTTCAAATTTAAAAGCCAAAAAAAATGCATTTGGTGGGAATTGAACCTGTGTGGTTCAGGTTACAAGGCACCAGACACAACCACTTGGTCCAGACCAGTGGTTGTGTTTTGTTTTAGTTCATTATATATATAACATATAAAAATCGTGTTTTTCCCCAAATTATTAAGAACAAGCCCTAGATTTTGCAATTGTTTGATTCACACATCAATAACCCAATTAACCTTAGGGTTATTGATGTGTGGATGCCGAAGATCAAAACCCACTAAAAATATTAGACTTACAAGTCTGTTTCGTGCACGATTGCTCGGTCAGTTTAAAAGTCAAACACGACGAAATTTAGCATGAATAGAGGTTTGTTGTGAAGAATTGAAGATGGGGAAAGATGAAATAGCAAGTTGGGATGGTTCGCAGATGGTCAATTTATAGTTCTATGGTCGGGATGAAGGATTTGGTAAGGTTGACCACATAATGAATACTATACGCGTACATGGCTAATTGATTATCAATCAATTGATAATCAACGTGTTTCCTAGTCAGAAAGGGCCGAAGACATTGATTCCCATAATAATTTAGTCAAAAACGCGTGAATTATGGTGATTATGTTGGTCAAATATGGAATTTCCTTCGTCATTACTGCTGCTGCGTGCCAACAGAGAAGAAAGAAAGGAGGGAAAAAGGGGTTAAATATAATAATCGTTAAGTTTAAATCAACACATGGGTATGGAGCAGTTGGTTAGTGCGCGTGTGTGCGTGTGGTGTGACGCCGGTTCGAAACCCGGCATAGGCAAAAATTTTGTTTCTTTTTATTAACAGCCAAGGGGAGGGGTGGAAGGGGGTTGGGCCAGTTTGTGTTGGGCCGGACACTGGTTTGGGCTCAGAATTGGGTTGGGTAAACAATTAATAAATCAGTTATTATTATTGTTACTATTATTATTATTATTATTATTATTTAAACTTTTATATATATATATATATATATGTGTGTGTGTGTGTGTGTGGAAAATTATCTTTGTATAAGGGTTCAAAATATCACCAAAAATAATAAAACTTGTCGTTTTACTTCGTAACGTATAATAAATGCGTAATGTTACATGGGTGGTAAATTTGTAATTTTTTTCCAAAAGCCAAAAGTCAAAAGCCAGAATTTCTAATTTCTCAAAAACGACTTTTCCACCTTTAAAAGCGAAAGCCAAAACAAAAGGTGCTTTTGGGTTACACAAACGGCTTATTAACTTACTGGCTTGTTGAAAAAGCTAATCTATACTACCTTATAAAGGAGGAGAAATATACAAGATAGTAATTTTCATATCTATACAACTTAATAAGCAACATGTAGTTGGTTTGAAACTCAATCCCAAACACCCTCTATATTGTGTATGACATCTTGCCTTAATTGATGGAAACATAATATGTTCTCTATTCAATATTCAAGCACACCATGTTATGTTTCTCCTAAAATAAAAAGGTTATATTAAATTTAATAAAATTTTAACAATTTCATTTACAAAATAAGTGCTTGGACCATCACATGTGCGAGCCTTAACCATACGAGCACATGATATGTTTGAAAGAAGTAAACATGACCCCACCAAAAAATATAAAGCCAATGCATCCTTTTTGTAGGGGACTAACGAAAACAAAGGAAATAAGCCTTTAGAAAAAACTGCAAAAGGAAGGTGTTTTGGCGTTAAGGGTGGGTGGGGGATGGTTACAGTATTATCACACTCAATCTCATTGTGTCATCTCATTTCATCACACTCCATCACATTTCATCATTAAACACATGGGGCGGTCCAAGTTCCATCACACTACCACATTCCCTTTTCTTTTCTCTGCGATGGCCGTCACGAGCTGGCCTCGCGCCCGTGATGATTTGGTGGGGGCGGTGGTCCAAGGTCACACATTCCATGTGTGATAAAATACTGTAAGATCGCCCGAAAGACACCCTCTATTCTCTTCACTAAAATCATTCGGATACATCTAAAAAGTGCTAGGATCTTAGGTATGTCAAACTTTAAAAACGAATCACAAGGATTTAAACCCGACATATTTGCCTCGCCTTATTATGTAAACTACTAGGTGCAAACCCGTGTGAAACACACGGGTAGACTAAAACTTACTTTAAGGCCAACCAATAGATTGGCTGCACATTATCCAATGTATCCATCAATTATATTCAACTTTTAACAACTGATGATTATAATATACATTATTATATTAACATCACCCCAAAACAATAAATGAATGGCCCACGTATGTACTAACAAATGTAAGATATATTAATATTTTAAGATTTGATGTACTTGAATGCCCCACATATGTACTATTAGATGTAAGATATATTAATATTTTAAGCTTTGTTGTACTAACAGATGTTAAATATATTAATATTTTAAGCATTGATATACTTGAATGACCTACATATGTACTAACAGATGTAAGATATATTAATATTTTAAGCTTTATGTACTAACAGATGTTATATATATTAATATTTTAACTTTAGATATACTAGCAGATAGGGGTGTTCATCGGATCGGATAACGGGTTATTCGGATCGGATTATTCGGATTTTGAAATTTTAGGAGCCTATCCGAATCCGATCCGAATTGGATGTATACCCATCCGGTCCGAATCCGAATCCGATCCGAATTCAATTCGGATCGGATTCGGATAAATCCGAATAATCTGAACGGATATCCGAATAATCCAAATTAAACCAAACAACAATTTTTCAATTTTTTTTTATTTTTCCTAATTTATGGTTCCTAACATTTTATTAATTTGAATTCAATAAACATACAAAAGCAAAAATAAAGATTAGTCTTAAACACAAATACAAAGTTCAAACTTCAAAATATAGTCTTCAAAACGTAAATTTAAACACAAAATCAAACTTTATAACATAGTATTGAACATAAAATCAAGCATCACGAAACGTGACACTAACGAGTCCATATGGATGGACGATGTTGAAGAATTATGGTTTAGTATTGGCACCATGTCTCATGGGTTGAACTAAGTTTCAAACAATTGGTCATTCCCTTACTAAAACTCAATTGAAGCTTATTTGGGTTATTCGGTTATCCGAATTATCCGAATAACCCGAATAATTTAATGGTGAAATCCGAATCCGATCCAAAATCCGAATTAGTAATTCGGATTCGGATCGGATCTATCCGAATAAGAATTCGGATCGGTTTTTTCGATTCGGATATCGGATTTCGGATTTTTTTGGATTTCGGATTTTTTGAACACCCCTACTAACGGATGTTAGATTTAATATATTAATGAATGGCCCACATATGTACTAACAGATCTAAGATAAATTAATATTTAAAGCTTTGAGTTACTAACAGATGTAAGATATATTAATATTTTAAGCTTTGATGTACCAATAGATATTAGATATATTAATATTTTAAACTTTGACATACTAACAGATGTTAGATTAAATTTAATGAATGACCCACATATTTTTTTGAATATTTTAAGCTGATCAAGTGAACATGTCTAACATCTGTTTTAAACAGACCTTATTAAACAAACCTTATAATTAATGATCAAGTGAATTATCTATATGTTTTAAACAAATCAATTCTTATCAGTCCACTGGACCGTCCACTGATCAGTTCCTCAACAGTCCACTGGAACTGATCAATGGTAACTGGTAAGGCATTATTTTCTCTCGGACAATAGTAAACAGACTTTACTAAACAGACCTTATTAAACAGACCTTACTAATTCATGATCAAGTGAATTATCTATATGTTTTAAACACACCTTACTAAACAGACCTATTAAATAGACCAACTGCTCTGAAACAGACATTACTAAACAAACCCACTCATGAATCATAACAAACCAAAAACATAACAAAAACGTACAACAAAATAAAACGCAAAAACTAATTTTATACAAATTCAACAACAAATTCATACAAATCTCAGATGCTTGAAACAGACTATGAAACAGCACAACTTCAAGCGGCGCCTCGATCTCCTCCATTCCCGTTGCTTTGAATATTTAGAGATCTTGTTTTGTTTTTAATTTCAATTCTTTTATAAATAAGAAAAACAAATCAATTCTGATCAGTCCACTGGACCGTCCACTGCACCGTCCACTCGACCGTCCACTGATCAGTTCCAGAATCAGTTCCTCAACAGTCCATTGGAACTGATCACTGGACCGTCCACTAGAACTGATCAGTGCACCGTCCACTGGACCGTGACATGCTACAATCATTGGGTGATGACTGGTCTGTTTCAAGAATAAAAAACGTCGAACAAAATGAATTATCAATTCTACATTAATAGTGGAACAAATATATCCACTGAATGGAGTAATCTCACATTTAAAAAAATCTAGTCATCGATACAATTAGTTGTGAATTTGATGTAACGATTCTTGCCGTTTTTTTCTGGTCCATGAATAAGCACAAACATGCCCATTCCAAAGCACAACCATGCTTGTGAATAAGCATAACCATGCTTATTCCTGATCACAACCATGTTTGTGAATAAGCACAATCATGCTTGAAACATCAGTAGTTTTCTTCTGTTGTTTCTTCATCAGCGATTATCAACATCAGAGGATATCTTCACCAGCTGTTGTTTCTTCATCAGCTATTTGTAAACAGTTGGTGGAATAAGCACAACCATGCTTGTGAATAAGCAAAACCATGTGAAAATAAATTGTACTTTCTTTAAGGCTGAACATAACCATGCTCATTACTAAGCACAACCATGCTCATTCTAAGCACAACCATGCTTGAAGCATCGGTAGTTTTCTTCACCAGCTGTTGTTTCTTCATCAGCTGTTTGTAGCAACAACTGTTTCAGACACATCTCCTTAACAAACCCGCTCTGTAATAGACCTTAGATGCTTGAAGCATCGGTAGTTTTCTTCACCAGATGTTGTTTCTTCATAAGCTGTTTGCAACAAAAACTGTTTCAGACAGATCTCCTTAACAGACCCACTGCTCTGTAATAGACCTTAGTAAACAGACTTTATTTGCAACAGATGATAACACTCTAAAATTCTTTAGTTTCAAAATGCTTGCTACAGTTTTGCATATATTTTTTTATTATATAACCAAGAAAAATTACTAACAATTACATAATAACACTCTACACATTCATGTAAAAATGAGTTTATCCGTTATGACAATTTTATCATTATATTTATTTTTAAATTTTATAGTTATATTAAAGCCTTCTTGTGATAGCCAAACATTGTCTAATTTCTCTCTAATCCTTACAGCTATAATAAAAAAAATTTCCACCAGTGTTTAGGCTTCCAATATTGTACAACTTTATACTTTACATGGTGCAAATATGAGGCACGATGCGCAAAATGCAAAAGCGTTTGCCTTTTTGTACGGAAGGCGCAAAGTGATTATATAATTTATTTTATATATTTCATAGGTTTTAGCATTCCCTAACCAAAATATAGCATTAAATAAGGTTTAAGTATGTTTTAACATATAAATCTCCTACATCTACAACTTAAAAAAAAACCTGTTTTACAACATTCCGTTAATAAGACATGTACATGAGACACTCGCATCGCCTGCACTTCAGGCTAAGATTTTGACAAAAAAAAAAAACACGCCTCACCATGCCTTAGGTTGTCATACGCCCTAAGTATGAGGTGATGCCCTTTGTCTTAAGGACGCCTCGCGCTTAGGCGCGTCTTAGTCACGCTTTTTAAAAATCAAGGACATAGCATATAGCCATATACCACTCGACCGTCCACTCGACCGTCCACTGATCAGTTCCAGAATCAGTTCCTCAACAGTCCACTGGAACGGATCACTGGACCGTCCACTGATCAGTTCCTCAACAGTCCACTGGAACTGATCAGTGCACCGTCCACTGGACCGTGACATGCTACAATCATTGGGTGATAACTGATCTATTTCAAGAATAAAAAACGTCGAACAAAATGAATTATCAATTCTACATTAATAGTGGAACAAATATATACACTGAATGGAGTAATCTCACATTTAAAAAAAATCTAGTCATCGATACAATTAGTTGTGAATTTGATGTAACGATTCTTGCCTTTTTTTCTGGTTTGTGAATAAGCACAACCATGCTTATTCCTGATCACAACCATGTTTGTGAATAAGCACAATCATGCTTGAAGCATCAGTAGTTTTCTTCTATTGTTTCTTTATCAGCTGTTTGTAGCACCAACTGTTTCAGACAGTTGGTGGAATAAGCACAACCATGTGAAAATAAATCGTACTTTCTTTAAGGCTGAACATAACCATGCTCATTACTAAGCACAACCATACTCATTTTAAGCACAACCATGCTTGTGAATAAGCACAACCATGCTTGTGAATAAGCACGATCATGCTTGAAGCATCAGTAGTTTTCTTCACCAGCTGTTGTTTCTTCATCAGCTGTTTGTAGCAACAACTGTTTCAGACACATCTCCTTAACAAACCCGCTCTGTAACAGACCTTAGATGCTTGAAGCATCGGTAGTTTTCTTCCCCAGATGTTGTTTCTTCATCAGCTGTTTGCAACAAAAACTGTTTCAGACAGATCTCCTTAACAAACCCACTGCTTTGTAACAGACCTTAGCACATAACCATGCTCATTCCTAAGCACAACCATGCTTATTCCTAATCACAACCATGCTTGTGAATAAGCACGATCATGCTTGAATTTTGTCCAGGTATAATCATTAATATCAAAATAAAAACTATTAACCAAGATTATAATCATTAATATCAAAATATACCATACCAAAGGCTTCGCTTCTTTAAATTAAGCACAATACATAAAGACAGATGCAAGAGTCTTCACTGATATTATCTGAAAACATAAGATAAACAACATAATCACTGCCATAAAAAGGAAATCATTTACATTCGGTACTTTTTAGAACTTAGGAGCAATAGAATTACTCACAATACAATTTAGATTGAGATGCCCATCAAAGGCTTAAACTTCTCCATTTAAAAGCAAACCTACAACAACAAAAAAAAACTACACGTTGAGCCATATCGATAATAATAATAATTTCATTAAGAGTTCAGTTTGACTTTTATGAGACAATCCATTAAAATCAAAGAGATCAACATGAATATGAAAAGATTGATGCATTAGAACCTCTGAATATGTAATCGCGTTAGAACCCTTATGATCAGACAAATATCCCTGTCATCACGAAGATCTAGAAACAAAAGAAGAACAGAAAACATTGTGTAATCTTGCATTGTATGCTTTTGTTTCAAGATTTCTATATTGCCAAAACATGAATAAGAAGTATCACAAATAGCTACCATTACATCAAAAAAAGTAACATATTAAATTAAGCAAATTAATAAAAGTTATTATACCTTAAAAAGAAGCTAATCGGAAAAAGAATAAACGTGGTTAGATGTAACAATTAGTAATGAATAATAAAAAGACAAACCTTGGATGGACGAAGAGGATTTAAGCTCGAACGGTTTTCTGAAATCTGGATCTTGGATGAAGAAATTGAGAGTGGAAGAAAAAAAAAGGAGATGAAAAAGTGATTGGGTCTTCTCTCTCCCTCCTTTTATATCCCTTGGAAATAGAGTTGGCTTTAATTTTGAATTTTGAAATTTGAATTTGTAGCTTAAAATTGAATTTGGAGCTCAAATTTGACCTAACACATGTAAGTAACATCTGCTGAGTAGTATTGCTTTGAGCTCAACAGATGTTGTTGAGTGGCCCACTTTGTTGACTAACAGCCTTTAAATGAGTGCCTCACAATTTTTCTTGAATATTTTATATGCAAGTGGCATTATTTTTGTGAATATTTTTAAGCTGATTAATGACATCACATTTGGCATCAAATTGCATCATATAAGCATTGGTGGCCTATCTCTAAGCTTGACACATCAGCTTTCTTACATCACTCACGCTTCTCCTATTATGGAAAGTATAGATTTTGTAACCAACATGATCTTTAAAGGCCCTCGGTTTAGCCCAATAACAAAAGCCTCCACTTGTAAAAGTATCTCTTCCACCTTGATTACCAACACTACTAGTAGGAATGTCCGCGCGTTGCGGCGGGTGCATCTGTTTTGCCCCTCGTGCATCGTGTTTGTTGGTTATTCGTTATGATGAAGTAGAAAACAACGATATATAAAATATATATTACTAAAAACTGAAACTCATAAGTATATCTTCTGAAAATTTTAAATGGGTACATAACAATAAGCCGTACTATTCCTTGCAACACCCTTAAATTAGCCCACGTCCTTTGGTGGGACCCTTTTATGTATCTCGAAGGCAGATAAGTATGCCATCGTAGAGCGGTGCTTAGCGTAGTGAAGTGGCGTTGTATCTCTTAATGACCATAAGATTGTAGTGGAAGTGATGTAATTACTAAAATGCATCTTGTAGTGTCCAACATATTTCTATTATTTTAGGGCACCCGCGAGATGCAGCGGAGTCAATGATTTGCATAGATACTCTCGTTTTATGTTAGTTTGACAAGCGCCGTAACAAATATAATTGATCAAACAAATTAGTAATCAATATAGTTAAAACTACCAAATCGACTGATAAGAACTTGTCTTCTTTTGGATATGTAAACAATTGGTGACTTCGTGAGATCAAAAACTACTATTCCTAGAAGCTTATAGTAGCAGAGAAAACAAAAAAAAAACCATCGAGGAAGATGATGACGTTGCTCATGAAGTATTTATACCATATTTGCTTGTATAAACGTCAAGCTTACATATATCGCTCACTTTAATGGGTTGAAACGTGTTATGGGTCGGGTGTGTTGGCAAACTTCAAGCCTATATATTCATTTGTGTGCAAAAGTGTCACATCATACCATCCTGCAACCACATAAATTTAAAAAGAATATATAAATACATAATATATGATGTAATTTATTTACTATAAACATTGAAAGATATGTAAGTTATGTATGTGAAGAGTCACAACATTATTTATATACCAAATACATGACCACTATTTATAAGACTATAACATTGATACAAACATAATAAAGACATGGAGGTTATGAATGTAAAGAGTCACCACATTATTGTTAATTTCCTCATCAATTTTATAATTATGTTTAAGTTAATTTCTTCAACAATTTAATATTTAAGTAGAAAGACAATTTTACCCCCTAAATGACTTCAATAAGCATTGTACTATAAGCAATAAAGGTTGTATTTACTTAAATTTTGCAGGTATCCTTCACTGATGCTTTATAATATAGTATAGAAGATAAAAATTCGGGTTGATTCATTAGCGTGAGCATGAATTTATAGCTTTTTGATTTCTTATTTCTTAACACAAATAACATAAGTAATTAACACATAGTTAAGTTTTTGTTTTCTCTTTATGCCAGTGGTTAATTTATTTTATTAATTAGAATTAGAACTTAAACAATATACAATTGCCGAAAGCAAAATAATATTGCGAACCACACTTCATACAACGTTTAACAAGAACATTAAATAGATCAACAAATACCTTAAAAGTCTCAGAACAAATATAGTTTACGTATAGATGGAGTTAATTATTTCATGGCGTTCAAGGAGACCATGTTGATTGAAATTGAGGAAAGTCTCCATACCCTTCTCCAACCATCCTCTCCATTATCTATCCTCCGTGTCCATTTGTTCCCTGCAACATTAGTTTTCATCCCATGCAGTAAGTGGAAGTAATATTTATAATATTTTAGAAACATATTAGCAAATCTAGAATGTTATATTTATAATTTTGTCCGTTTTATTTAGTTAACAATATATATATGATTCAAGATACACAACTTCTTAACAAGGAGAGTTAGAAAAGCCATCTGTCCCCTTCATAGGGGCCATATCATCCAATTCAGTAGAGTTGAGGTCAATAGGTCATAGAACATGCTTGCTTCTGAAAAGCTTCATGGAGAGAAACTAAAAATGCACAAAGAAGAGAAAACACTGTACTAATTAATTTTGAAAAATATTTTCTCATCAATAAAAAAAATGTATATATATATATAAAGATTAACTCATATCTTTATACCTTGTAGCATCCGGGAACAATATCTTGCAAGCGTCTTAACTTCTCATTGATTTTTTTCTCTTCTCATCTAATGAAGACATAGTTTTTTGGACAAAACAATGTTTCAAAACATGAAATTAGCTATTAGATTTTGTTTGGGGTTATGAAAAGACTATTAGCATTCAAGAAATTGATTATAATGAAGTATATATAATAATATAGAGGGGGTTGAAAGATCTCACATTTAAGATGCATCATAGGTTAGGTTGTATTTTGTGTTTTAAAAGTTGGACATAAGGGCAGAATTGGGATAAGATTTTAGGATGTGAGGTATTGGATTATGTTAAATTTACTAATCTACTCTCCTAAGTGTCTTAATAGTCACAAATATGCCAATAATACCCTTAATTTTTTTGCTTAAACATGTTGTACATCTTGTTTGTTAAATTGTACGGAAATGAAAATGACTATTTTAGCCATCACTCCTCCTTAATAAGATAATATAGATTACTAAACAAATAACAATATAAGCAATATGCTCTTTCTTTTTTAGTGCTAAACTCCAACCACTCATACTTTTCAAACCATTTTATGTTGAACCATCTCCGTTTGCTACCATATTGTGTCCATTTAAATACATGACCTCATGGTTGAAAAGCCTTATTCACAAAATATGCTCTTCTTATGTCATATTTGATTAGGGTGATAGCTAGTTTAGGATTCGAACGTTGTTTCATATTTATAATCGTAAAAAAGTTGCAATCCTAATCAATTAATCAAAAACAATATAATCATTTATAACATCCAAATTCCAAATCACAAATTATAATCATTTAGGTATTGTGTATATTCCAAATTTTAAAACACAAATTACTAAACAAATAAACAATAATATCAAACTATATATATATATTCCAAAATAGGTACTGTGTATATTCCAAGTTAATAAACTGCACACCACAAAGCCATAAAACCTCTATGGAAAGTAAATATAAAAAAGGATACTCACAAACAGTAGCCGAGGGAGGCCTGAGGACAGAACACAGGGTCGAAGGAAAAGGACCGAAGCTGTGGAGCAGGGAGGAGGACCGTTAGGACTTAGGCGTTAGGTTTATGGAAAATATAAAAACTTAGGAATTTTATTTATGGTGTTTAGAGTCTACGTCTAAATTTGATAAATTTTTTTGACAAAAACTAATTCCTAAATTTGAGTATTACCGGCCAAACGGTGAAAGTTGAGAGTATTTAAATCCATTAACCCTTTAAATTGTAACACCCCAACCGATGACGGAAACATCGGGATGTCACGTATTGATGATTGTTTTAGTAGCACATGGTATATATCGAAATTTTAAATAATTTATTCATAACATAAATAACCAAATGAAATGATGTCTAAAAATCCCAAATACATAATATCAAATAAAGCAAATAACTTCAAATAACTTCATAGTATTTCCTCATGCATACTCTAAGCCTCAGCTTCATTGTTACCTGAAACATGTTAATTTTGAAAATATTTTTGGGTCAACAAAAGTTGGTGAGAATTACATAGGTTTTGATAATTGAATAAAGCTTGTACAATTCAAGTGTCATGGCAAGTCTAGTCCATATGTGAAAACGTACTATCAGGTAAATCGAGTGCATAATCAACCCTTGTGACTAGAATATTGTGGTCCATCCCATACGCTCATGGTTCACTCGATTATGTTATGCGATAACAATCACCCACGCTACCTATGTAGGAGGTACACGTATCCGGGTGGGATTGTCAGTCCAATAGATCTATCATTGTATACCGTCGGCTGATCAATGTTAATGATTATGCTAGAATATTGTGCTTACCCTAGTCATGTTTAAGACATAATGCAACATAGAAATAACACATAGACACTTTATGATTGAATTGTAGATAGAATGTTGTAACATGTTTCACCCCAAAAATAGTGAAATAGAAAAGGGGCTATGTAAAACTCACCTTAGCAAAATGTTAAGTCTCGTGAAAATAGAATAAGTGTAGCCCAACGATGCCAAGTATTACCCTATATATAAGGTAATAAATATGTCTAAGTCTTTCTAGTCTACAAATATTTTCTAGGGTTTCGAATTTGGGGATAAGTATTCGTTTGATTATTAATTATATTGTTTAATAAATAAGAGAATTTCGATAAATAAATAAACAAAAGTCTTTTTGTAGACTTTAGATTAAAGATGGTCACATTATAAGGTTTTAAGTATAAAAATAATTTTTATAAAATTATTTTCTTAAAAAATAGAATATTTAGTCTATTTATTTCTATTTTGCCAAAATATAACTTTAATATCTAAAAATATTAAAATTAAAGAATTTTTTAAATTAAAATTTGTATTTCTGCTCTAAATGGATAGAAATAATTTATATAAATTTTTGGTGCAAAAATATTGAAAAATGAATTTATTATGATTTATTTATGATTAAAATAACAAAAATTGATTAAAAATATTAATAAATGATTTTTCGAAAATAAAAATCATTTCTGGAATGTTTATTGTTTTATAAACTCAGAATAATTTTTGTGGAATTTTATATAATCGTTTTGATATTTTTATAGAATTTTATAATTATAATGGAATAAACTTGAAATATTTATTATATATAATAAATAAATAATTTTTGGAAAACTAAAAGTTGTATGATGAACTTTTCTATTAGAACATCATAAAATTAGTTTTGTAGAATTTATAAAGAAATTTTAGTATTTTAAAACCATTTTTAAAATAATAAAGAATATATAAGTAATAAAGGTTTTAAAAAAAAGGTTTTGTGTGTGCTATGGCTCGAACCCGCGTCAAACCCGGGTCGGGGTTTTAAATCACAAGCCCAGACCAGTTGGTCTGGACCCTGAGAACGAATATACTTGGTTTGAAATTAATTATATAGTTATACTTGAAACAGATTTATAATCGTTATAAAAGAAAAGAAAAGGGTGGGTGAAACGGGACTCGAACCCGCGTACCCTAGGTGACAGACAGACGACACAACCACTTGATCTAGATCAGTGGTTGTGTCTGTTTTGTTTCTGATTTAAATAAATATCGAGGCCTGCAGGTTGTGTTTATCCCCAAATCAAAATGCCGAGCCCTAGTTTTTACAATAAACATAATTGACGAACAATAACCCGATTAAACATGGGGTTATTGTTGTTAGGGGGCCGATGAACAAAACCATACAAAAACATTTAACTTACAAATTGTTTCTCGTGATCTTTGAGCGGTCAAACGAAAAGTCAAACACGAACCCAAAGAGGATCAAAATGAGTTTTACAGAAGAAATTGAGGGTAGGGAGAGAGTGTTCGGCGATTGTAGATGAAGATTGAGGGTCCAATTTATAGTGAGATGCTTGGGTGTTTGTGTAGATGCATTATTGTGCGACTAATGCTTTGGATTACAATTAACATGTGTTTTGGTGATTGTCGAACGGGCGAAGGAGTTAATCTGTGGGCGAATGAAGTTTTTGGTTGGTGCGAAGGAGAGACAAGGAGTGCGAATGTAGATTTATTTGTTTTGTAATGCTTGGTTCGCACGAAGTGTTTGGGCGAACCTACACATTCGACCATGTAATATGGGCGAATGTGCAGGCCTATAAATAGGTTAAGCAATTTTTGAAAGTTAGTTGTTGGTCATTTTATTCCCTCCTGTTTTGTGTCTCTCCCTAGTGTTTTTGTCAACTTATTTTCACGTCATATCTGATTGTAATCTTTATTAAAACGTGTAATTTGAGTTGATTATGAATGACAAAAACCTTTGAAAGATGATTTCTGTGTTTTGATTGTTTGATTATCATTATTGTGATTGATTCAGGGATTCCGCACCTGAATCAAACTTGTTTGATCAATCTCTTTGTAGATTTGACGATCCTAAGCGCTTACAAAGTGGATAATTCTCTTTGATAAACTTGTTCCAAATCAAATCCGAATCAAAACCTGATTAAAATCATCAAATTCTTTCAACTTTTGAAAAATTTGATCAAAATCAACTGATTTTCAAAGAATAATCGCTTTTAGTGGTGCAGATTGGGGCGGCTGTGACAAAGACAGCAAATCCACAACGGCTGGATGCCAGTTTATGGGGAGCAAGCTCGTGACCTGGCAATGTAAGAAACAGAACGCAGTTGCATTATCCACATGTGAAGCAGAATACGTTTCAGCATCGAGCTGCTGCTCACAGGTTCTTTGGATCCAACAACAGATGGTGGACTACGGTTTGCAATTTCTTAAAACCCCTATTTACTGTGATAATGAAGCCGCAATCGCATTAACAAAAGACTTAGTAAATCACTCAAAGGCTAAACATATCCGGATTAAATATCATTTTATCCGCGATTGTTATGCTAAAGAGTTGATCGATATGGTCAAAATCCACACTGATTACCAACGCGCAGACCTTTTTACCAAAGCTTTTGATAAATCGAGATTTGATTATCTTTTGAAAGCTAATGGTATTAAAGAAAAACAAGACTGGTCACCACCTCAGTTTATCGCTTTTTAGTTTAAATTTTTACTGTTTTTCAGAAAAATTTCGAAAATCCAAAAACATTGAAAAATTTCAAAATCCATAAAAATTAGAAAATTTCTTTGCTGACTGCTATATCTTCTTTCCTTAGATTAACGCCGTCAGATTTCTGTGAACAAACGATATCTGGGCAGTCACATATTTGAAATGCTCCAGCTTATCCTTGGGAACAGTAAATTAAAAAAATTATAAAAAAATCAGAAAAACCAAAAATGATTTCCTAGAGAAAAAGGGGAAATGATAGTACATCAGTGGGGATCTGACACATTCTAAAGAAATGTAATGCTATATAGGGCGTGTGTCTGAGTCTATGCGATGTGCTAATAGGCTTCGTAGACCTAATACTGCGTGCCTGATACATACATATCAAACGAATTGTTGTGTGGATGAACTCCTCATTGGCATATGGTCTTAGTACCGTAATTTCGTTTGATAGGGTATTTGTACAAAACTCGGAGGTTTTGGGTCGTTATGTTATTAGTTGTCTGGGGATAGCCTCTCTGATCTTCTGCTGTAAGTCGTTACGGACCTAGATCAGATAGGGTGTCTTTATAAAAGAGCTTTATGCCAAATCCTAAAGTTACCGAATTGAGGAACTTTCCATGTTTTATGATGATCAAAGATTATCTATTACATCGTATTAATCACTGATGCAAATCATGATTGATATCAGTCCTCAACCTGGTAGAGTGCACATGTTACTTTGCTGCATTAATTTGCTGACCTGTATACCTCTATGCATTATACCTTGTAAATTACAGACGACGAAAGCATAATCACGCTTTACAATGAGTCTTTGTGCATTTACTTCTTGATACGGGAGTATGTCGTGTGCGTGGGAACCACAGACAGTTATGTTTATACTATACATAATAGTATCAGTCTAAAGCACTGCACAAAAGTCTGCATGTGAGTTTATGTGGATCACAATATCAGCAGTTGCCAGATCACACATTGTCTTTAATGATAATAATCAAAAAGATCAACGGTGTGATCAGATTTCTCAATAACTGATATGATCCCTTTACCGGAAATCACAAAACATTTACTGTTTTCTCTTTACATTTCTACATTTTATTTTCTCATCAAAAATTACAAAACTCAAAAAGATTTTAGGTGTGTTTTAACATAAGCTTTAGAAAATCCAAAAAGATTTTACATTTCTATCTTATTTTTGATAGCTGATGGTGGTTGATGACGATTTTCTAAACCTTGATGAACCATTTGAGCTTTGTCATCTTTAACTGAGAAAATATGATTGTCGGATGCTTAAAAGTTGGAAAATATTTTGAACGGGACTCGATTTTGAGATTTTGTTAAATTTTCAAAATTCCTGATTCACTTTCGCCCATTCGTTTGGGTCGAAGGAGGAATTTCTTGTTCATTTGTATGTTTCATTTTGGGCGAATGTGAGAGTTCTTTAGTTGTTTTCTCTTTCGAACCCTTATGTCTCATTTGTACCTTTCATTAGGGGCGAAGGAGACATAAGCTTCACATTCGACCGAGGTAAACGGGTGAATGAGAAGTCTATATATATCATCTCTGCTCATTCGAACCCTTTACAGATTTTTTTTTTCAAAATCTTTGATCCTAAGTCCACTTATTGCTCGTGCATTTTAGACCTTACCATTGTGTTCGTCTGTTGATTCTGATCATTTTCCACTCATTTTTACAGGTTAACATCAAGATTTGAGGATTTAATCTGACAATTTCAGTTCAAACCCTAACTGCCATTAAACTATGTTTTAAACATGATAATTGTTTTTGTTTTTGATTAGGATTCATTATATCAATGTTTTAGGGGGAGATAATCCAAAAACTAAGGTGTCTAATCCATCAGATTGATCAATTGATCATTTTGTTCATTCGAACCCTAGTTTTTATTAGAAAACAATGAAATAATGATTGTAGGTTAAAATTGATGGTTTGGAAATATTATTCGGAGGTTTTAGGTGCCTAATGGATCAAAATAACAAGTTGAAATCCACTGATTTTCAAAATTGAAAATTTGAATTAAAGAACTGTCCCTTCGCCCCTTTCGAATGGTCGAATGAGTAAAACTGGGCGAAGGAGTAGGTTTGTCTGGGCGAATGAAGAAAAATGGGCGAATGAAACATTTTTTCAAAACTTTTTACATTCGTACCTATAAAATTCACATTCGTACCCCCAGAAACTCTCATTCGCACCTCCATTTGGGCGAATGAAAAGATCAAAAACCAATTTTTCAATTTTTGATTATCTTGTCGATTTTTAACGTATTTAATTGTTTTGTTTTGCAGCATAAACCATGTCTGAACAAGAAAAACCTACTGAACAAGCTGGAGCATCTTCACAAGCTGCCAAGAAAGGAAATGAAGAGCTTTTGCCGTTCGAGAATGCACATAACTGTTGTGCATATCTTGGAGACGTAAAGAAACACACCGAGTTTACAGAGATTATCGAGTTTCTGAAGAGAAGTCGGGTGATAGATGCAATTGCTACACCTGCTATTATCTACCGAGACCTGATACAAGAGTTTTGGACGGAAGCGAAAATGGATTTTTGGGAGTGTGAATCATCTCTGGTGAGCAAGATTCAAGGAAAACTGGTTATTGTTTCAGAGAATGATATCAGGGAAGCTTTGAAGCTTCAAGATGAAAAGACTGATCCCAGAGAGCTTAGTTTTACTGAACAAAGAAAATGCTTTCTAAGGATGAAATATAACGGGCCGATTACTGATGGTTCGTTACACAAGGGAAAGCTTTGTCCGCAATTCAAGTATTTGGCGCATGTTGTGATCCATGTATTCGGTTCAGCTGCAGGAGGTTATGATTTGATGAGGAAGAGTATTAGCTCAATGATGGTTGCACTGATATTGAATAAACCGTTCAATGTATCAGGGATGCTGATGGAACATCTGTTGGAACCTGTCAGAGGCACAAGGAATTTGAAGTTTTTGTTGTATCCTCGATTCCTTCAGATGATATTTGATCACAAGTATAAAGAGTTGAAGAGGGATCCGAAGCAGATCGTAGTTCAAGAGCATATGTCCATTAACACATTGGCAAGAATGAAGGCGTATAAAGGTTTGTCGGTGAATGAACGACCACCTGTTAGACGTTTATTTGGACATTTAGCAAGGATTGATTATGAGGATCCAGGTAATGATAAGGTAAGGCATGCTGATAGTGCATCAGACGAAGACAATCCATTACATCCTGTTGATCCAGAGGCAAAGCGAAAGCGACAGGTTGTGAATGTGGGAGCTAAGAGTGGGAAAGGGAAAGAGAAAGAAATCAGGATTGAAGTTGTTCCTGAAACTGAGCCTGCAAAGAAGAAGAAAGTGTCGAGAATACATAAGACTGTGGCTAAGAAAGGGTTACATCTTGTTGATGAAGCGTCAGTAGATTCTGAAGAGACGTAGGAGGATGAACATTGGGATTCAGATACTGAGACGGTAAAGACTACCACGCCCAAGGCCACTGTGGCTGGTGAGTCTGCCAGTTTGAATAGATCTGTGGAGGAACAGAGAATGAATAGCCCTATTCACTTGGATGAAGAGGATGAGGGTTTAGGTTTGGGTGCAGGAGACTTTCCTGGTTCACCAGTTCAGGGGGAGAAACCAAAGAAGTCCCAATTCAAGAAGAAAGAAAAGGTGATAAAGCCCGCAGAGAAACGAGCTAGAGAGATTGAATCGTTGATAGCAGGAAAGAAGTTGCCACCTGCTTCAAGCTCGAAATCACCAGTTGCTGCTCCAGCCTCGAAGAAGCAGAAAACCACAACTACTTCAAGTACTGAACAGGGAGCTGATATACCTGTTGACTCCTTTAATGAAGCATTAGATAATGTACTGAAGAAGATGAAGAAGGGTAAACTTCCAGAGGTTGCTGAAGTTTCTACTCGAAAGGTTACAGTGGATAGTGATGTGATGAACACTGTTAACCGGAAACTTGCTGAGATGATGAATATCATAAACAAGCAGCAGACAGAGATTGACCAACTGAGAAAGAACGACTCAAAGATGTTGGATGTCGTTGTTACATCACATGAAAATAATGAGGAACTGAAACAGAAGATTAAACAGTTGCAGAAGGATAATAAGAAACTGTTAAAACATGAGCAAAGAAACACCAGAAGGATTATAGCTTTGAAGGGAGAGAATAAGAAGCTAAAAGAGAGTAATAAAAGCATGGATAATCTGATTAAAGATTTATATTCTCAGGCTCCTCAGTTGAAAGAAGGTGAAGAGGATAAAGATCGAGACGAGGAGCAGGTTGATTTCGAACTGTCTGATGAAGAGGAGGATGATGAGGATCTTGATGAAGATGCTGGAAAGACTCCTAAAAAGAAGAAGGATGATGGAGATGATGATGGTTCGAATGATGGATCTGGTGATGATGGCAGCTTTGCATTTGATGATGATGATGATACAGATGAATATAAGTATGAGAAACGGGAATCCGGAAAAGGAGGAGAATCTAGTTCTAAAGCTCCTGGAGGATCAGTGGATGAGGATACGATCTTCTGGAATGAAAAGCTGAAGTCTATGTCTGAAGATGATAAACGAATGTATCGCCAGATGCTTACTGATCGAGTCTGGACGATTGACATGACCAGCAGATTTTCTGAGATCTTTGAATCTTGTGACAGGGTGCTTGAATTAGAATATAATGATCCAGATTTGGAAGATGGTGAAGTTTCGGCGGCGATGACAAAAGAGATTCTTGAAGGTTTAGCGAAGCAGGTTGGGAAAACGTTAGAAGAACTGTTAGCTGATAACCAGATTCCTAATCTACCTGAAAAGGAAGCTGGAAATCATTCTGATGATCGTGACGTACCTGTGTTCGAGGATATTGAAGTTGAAGATATCACAAGTGAAGAGTATCCAGAATATTTTAAGAAAGATAAGGATTCTGGATTTACTGCATTCACTGATGAGCTATTGAATGAGGCCGAGAGACTTGCAAAAGAGAAGAGCGATAAGTTTGTTGATGAAGTGTTCAAAGGGCATGATAAACCGCATATCAAACAATCCGATAGCTTGAAAGAATTACTGAGGCAACTAAAAGAGAAAGAGGCTAATCGTCCAAAAGCCGAGATTCAGGGTAGCTTTTATAAACTCCACAACGAAATGTTTAAAGGAAAAGCGTTGGGTTGGATGTTTATAAAGCAGTTGAAGTGTGTTGCAGTGAAGTGGGAGAAGGGGATACTCTACTTTGATAGATTTCATGATTTGAAGACTCTCCCATACTGGGCTATTTGTGATATTTGTTGTCACAAGTTGACTGAAACGTCAAATGATCAGATTGCCTACTTTGCTGATAAAATGGCGAGAGAAAGCAGGACGAAGTGGAATCTTTTTGAACCTGAGTATCCGAAGCGGATTGTACACAAGAAAAACATTGATGATATAACCGGTTTGCCCAAGGTGACTTTATCTGGTGGTACTACGATTGGAAGATTGCAGAAGCTGTGATAGTGTTGAAAGATGGAGACAAGAATTTCAAAAAGATACACATATTTGATCCCATGTGGTTAGTGAATTGTTCACATGAGGACATCATTATGTTGTATTACAATCCTATTTCAGCGATGTGAAGGATGCTGAACAAGCAAGTAAATACCAGCGAGTGGTATTTCTGTGCTTTGCTCATGACATTAATGCCGGATGCGACTTTGATAAGAAGCTTGGCAAGTTTGTTAAAGCTCAAGAGGTTCCTAAAGCAAAGAAGACAAAGCCAAAGCAAGTATTTGAAAAGGTGATGACATTGGAAGAGAAGAAACTACTGCGCATAAAGCTGTGAACAAGAGAATGGATGAAGAACGAAGGCTTAAACAATCCAAGCAATAGTCGAGGGGGAGTTTGTAGATGCATTATTGTGCGACTAATGCTTTGGATTACAATTAACATGTGTTTTGGTGATTGTCGAACGGGCGAAGGAGTTAATCTGTGGGCGAATGAAGTTTTTGGTTGGTGCGAAGGAGAGAAAAGATGCGAAAGAGAGACAAGGAGTGCGAATGTAGATTTATTTGTTTTGTAATGCTTGGTTCGCACGAAGTGTTTGGGCGAACCTGCACATTCGACCATGTAATATGGGCGAATGTGCAGGCCTATAAATAGGTTAAGCAATTTTTGAAAGTTAGTTGTTGGTCATTTTATTCCCTCCTGTTTTGTGTCTCTCCCTAGTGTTTTTGTCAACTTATTTTCACGTCATATCTGATTGTAATCTTTATTAAAACGTGTAATTTGAGTTGATTATGAATGAGAAAAACCTTTGAAAGATGATTTCTGTGTTTTGATTGTTTGATTATCATTATTGTGATTGATTCAGGGATTCCGCACCTGAATCAGACTTGTTTGATCAATCTCTTTGTAGATTTGACGATCCTAAGCGCTTATAGTTTGAATTGGTAATGTTTGACGCGTTTAAAGACAATGACGCGTGATTGATACTAATTTGGAATGTCATAACAGCTAATTGGCGTGTATAAGACGCGAGTCAGTCAACCAATCACGAATCTTACCATATCAGGGATTAAAACGCGGTTTGTTATGCTAATTATGGATGATTATCGTCACAGTTGACTTTCCAAGTCAACTGTTACGATTTAATAACCTTATATAATTATAATGCTTGAGATATGAAACAAGTATGTGGTGTAGATCAGATGGTTGGTTGTTTGTGTTTAAATGAACCGGCCTAGGGCATGGGTTCGAATCCCGGCCCAGGCATTATTTTTTTAAACAATTATTCCACTAATATATAAATAATATATGCTTATAGTATGGTACTAGGGGTCCAAACGTGTCACGATATATTTTTAAAAGGCACGATAATGATAAAAATTCGGCGTTTTATTCAATAATAATCGTAACGTACATAGGATTTAATGCGAAATTTACAGTCTCCCCTACTTTTAAGAACTTCGTCCCGAAGTTGGAGTTGGAGAGTCTGGCGGGAAAAGGTGTGGGTACTTAGACTTCATCTGGTCCTTGCGTTCCCAAGTGAACTCTGGGCCTCGTTTAGATTCCCAACGAACCTTAACAATCGGAATGCGACTGCGCTTGAGTTTCTTGACTCCAGTATCCACGATCTCAACAGGTTTCTCGACAATGTGCATAGTTTCATCGATCTGCACATCTTCAAGAGGGACATGGAGGTTCCCATCTGCTAAGCATTTCTTGAGATTCGAAACGTGAAAAGTTGGGTGAACATTGCTTAACTCAGGTGGAAGATCAAGTTTGTAAGCCACTTTTCCAATCCTGTCAAGTACTTTGAATGGGCCTACATATCGAGGAGCTAGTTTTCCCTTTCTACCGAAGCGAATTAATCCCTTCCAAGGAGATACCTTAAGAAGTACAAGGTCCCCGACTTGAAATTCCAAGGGCTTTCGACGTTTATCAGCATAGCTCTTCTGTCGACTTCTAGCCTTGAGAAGATTATCCTGAATGAGTTGGATTTTATCTGTGGTTTCCTGGATCAGTTACAGTGATCTGGGCTTCACCAACCCCAGTCCAACAGACAGGTGAACGACACTTACGACCATAGAGTGCCTCGAAAGGAGCCATGTTAATGCTGGCATGATAATTGTTGTTGTATGAAAATTCGACCAAGGGAAGATGAGAATCCCATGCGCCACCAAAATCGATGACACAAGCCCTGAGCATATCCTCAAGTGTCAGGATGGTCCGTTCAGTCTGACCATCTGTTTGAGGGTGATAAGCAGTACTCAGGTTTAGCTTGGTACCCAAAGCGTCTTGTAAAGAATCCCAAAAGTGAGAGGTGAAACGTCCATCACGATCAGAGATAATGTCCAAAGGTATACCATGGCGACATATGATTTCACTTACGTACATCTTTGCTAACCTTTCCACAGAATATTTCTCACGAATTGGTAAGAAATGGGCTGACTTGGTCAAACGGTCGACGATTACCCAAATGCTGTCAAAACCTTTGGTTATACGAGGGAGTTTAGTGATGAAGTCCATTGCTATGCTCTCCCATTTCCATACAGGAATTTCTGGTTGTTCAAGCATACCAGATGGTTGTTGATGTTCAGCCTTGACCTTTGAACAAGTAAGGCATTTTGCAACGAAAAGAGCGATATCTTTCTTCATACCAGGCCACCAATACGAATAACGAAGATCTTGGTACATCTTGTCAGCTCCAGGATGAATAGAATAACGAGACTTATGAGCCTCGTTCATAAGAAAGGTACGAAGATCATCACGGTCAGGAATCCAAAGTCGATTGAGAAAATAAAGTAGACCATCAGGTTTGGTTTCAAGTTGAGTCTCAGCACCACAAGACATTTCCTCGTACATGTTACCTTGGGTGACTGAAGTATGTTGAGCCTGGAGGATACGATCCTGAAGATCAGTACGAACTCTCGCACAATGAAGTTTGATGCGCTCTTTACGACTGAGTGCGTCAGCCACAACATTCGCTTTGCCAGGATGGTAGCGAATCTCGCAATCATAGTCGTTAAGTAACTCAACCCAACGTCGTTGCCTCATGTTAAGATTTTTCTGGTCGAAGACATGTTGGAGACTTTTGTGGTCCGTGAAAACCACACATTTGGTTCCATAAAGATAGTGTCTCCAAATCTTAAGAGCAAAGACGACAGCGCCCAATTCAAGATCATGGGTGGTATAATTCTTTTCGTGGGTCTTAAGATGTCTAGACGCATAAGCAATAACCTTGCCTCGTTGCATGAGAACACAACCAAGACCTTGGTTTGATGCATCACAATAGACCACGAAGTCATCATAACCATCAGGTAGAGACAGGATAGGAGCTTCATAGAGTTTCAGCTTAAGAGTCTAAAATGCTTCATCTTGTTTTGGTCCCCACTCATAAGGTTTACCCTTGTGAGTTAAGGCAGTGAGAGGAACAGCGATCTTGGAGAAGTTGGCAATGAATCGACGATAATAACCAGCCAAACCAAGGAAGGAGCGGACTTTTGTTGGAGTTTTAGGAACACTCCAATCTTTGACAGCTTCGATCTTCGCGGGATCAACATGAATTCCGTTCTCATTGATGACGTGTCCTAAAAATTGAACTTCCTTAAGCCAAAATTCACATTTCGAGAACTTGGCATACAGTTGTTCTTTCTTTAGGAGACCCAAGATTGAATGAAGATGTTGTTTGTGATCGGAATTTGATTTTGAGTAAATCAAGATGTCGTCAATGAAGACGATCACGAATTTGTCAAGGTAGGGTCTACAAACCCGATTCATTAGATACATAAACACTGCGGGAGCGTTGGTCAATCCAAACGGCATGACCATGAATTCGTAATGACCATAACGTGTACGAAAGGCTGTCTTGGGAATGTCTTCTTCGTGAACTCTAAGCTGATGATAACCAGAACGAAGATCAATCTTTGAGAAGTGGGTTGCTCCTTGAAGTTGATCGAAAAGATCGTCAATCCTAGGCAAGGGATAACGATTCTTGATGGTGAGTTTGTTGAGTTCACGATAGTCGATACACATCCTGAGAGATCCATCTTTCTTCTTTACGAACAATACGGGTGCTCCCCATGGAGAAGAACTGGGGCGAATGAAACCTTTATCAGAAAGTTCATGTAGTTGACTGGCAAGTTCTTGCATCTCAGATGGTGCAAGGCGATAAGGAGCTTTGGCGACAGGATTGGCACCAGGAACAAGATCGATCCTAAATTCAACTTGTCGAGCAGGAGGCAAACCAGGTAAATCCTCTGGAAAGACTTCAGGATAGTCCCGAATGATTGGGATGTCTTGGATACTTTTGCCCTTGTCTTTCTTTTCTATCACGTTAGCCAAGAAAGCCATATACCCCTTTCGTAAGTATTTTTGAGCAGTAGTACAAGACATGAGTTTAAGCTCACCACAAGGCTTCTCACCATAGATCTTCAAAATATCACCAGATTCGAGAGGAATGTGAATAACTTTCTCAAAGCATAGGATTTCAGCACGATGGGTTGACAACCAATCCATGCCTACTATGACATCAAAGCTTCCAAGATGCATAGGAATGAGATCGATAGAGAAAGTATGTTCATCAAGGTTCAACACACAGTTACGAATAACAGAATCGATCGAGATAGACTTCCCATTAGCTACCTCTACCACTAAGGGTTCCTCTAGGTTAGTTTGGGGTAAGTTAAGTAAGGGTTCAAACTTTAGTGATACAAATGACTTATCAGCACCCGAATAAAATAATATGGAAGCATAGTGGTTATTAACGAGAAACGTACCATTAACCACCTCGTTGTTGTCGCGGGCCTGATTAGCATTGAGGTTGTATGCGCGACCTTGAGCACCTTGGTTCTGGTTGCGGTTCTGGTTTTGATTGCGGTTTTGGTTTTGGTTCTGGTTCTGGTTTTGGTTACAATTGGGGCAGGCATTGATGTAGTGGTCTGGGCTGCCACACTCGTAACACTGGCCACGAGCAGGCCTATTGTTTTGCTGGTTGGGAGCTGGGGCATTTCTGGCCGGGTTATTTTGGGCAGCAGGGCCATTAGCAGGAGGAGCTCGACAGATATTCACAAGGTGGCCATACCTTTGACAATTGGTGCAAAAACGACATGGCACCTGAGCTGGGTGATGGTATTTGCAAGTGTTGCACAAGGGGTGAGGTCCGGTGTATGGCTTCTTATTGGGTGCGGGGGTGGCAACCACTGTAATGTTTCGGGCCTTACGTTTCTTGTTAACAGAGTGCTCAGTCTTAATTTCCTTAGCCGGCTCTGGTGTAACTTTGTTCACATCCTTCTTAGCACCTTTGCGAAACAGAGTACCATTCTTCACGTGATTATCAGTCAGTGTAGCCTCTAAATGTTTGGCTTCTTCCAAGGTGGCAGGATTCCTTCCCCATACCGTGTCCTAAATTTGCATAGGTAGACCACCGATATACTTCTCGATGGCTACAGACAGGGGAGTGACCTTATGGGGCAACAACAAACTGAGCTCGTGGAAGCGGGTATTATAAGCAAGGTTTTCCCCACTATCCTGAGCAAGGGTGTGGAACTCGTCCTTCAATTTCTTAACCTTGTTACGGGGACAAAACTCTGCTTTCATTATCTCCTTGACTTGATCCCAGGTCATAGCAAGTGCAACTTCAGCTCCGCGGGTGCGCTTTTCCTCATTCCACCAAGTGAGTGCTCGTTTGTGAAGAACACTCATAGCATAACGGACCTTAAAGTTATCGGGACACTCACTGTTAATGAAGGTATTCTCAATACCCTCGAACCATTGTAGGAGACCAGTAGCTCCTTCATCTCTACTGAACTTAGGGGGATTACAGGTATTAAAGTGTTTGAGAGTGCAGGCTGGGAGACCATTCCCGTTTCCATTCCCGTTCCCATTGTGGTTTCCATTGCCATTTCCATTTCCACTGCTGTTTCTATTACCATTGTCGTTCCCATTCATTTGGATGACTTGAGCCAGTAAGTTAGGAACCAGGTTTGCGATCTGTTGTACCATTTGTTGAGAAATGATCGCAGCCAGTTGGGCATCACCTCCATTATTGTGGTTAGTGTCGTGGTTATGGTTGTGGTTGCTGCTTCCTTCCTCATGATTTCCACCACTGTTATTGCGAGTGCTGCGACGTGGAGGCATGATCTGTAAGAGACACAATGAAATGAATGAGGTAATATAAGGAATGTAATCATTTATTCATTAATTAGAACGAATAAACGAAAACGTTGACTTATCAAAGATTCTAGATTCTAATAACATAGTGAAGACATGCTTTAGCCTATAAGTAAACACTCATCCCGAGAATTCCCAGGTAGGCATCCGGGTCCCTCATCTGATTGGGATATATGTGCAATGCCAGCCTAGACAGAAGACTCAGAATACAGGCGTTCACCCTTCCAGATTGCACGTGTTCCTTATTAAAATCTAGAACTTCGACGAGATCTCAAGGTGGTTCAGGCTAAACCTGAGGATTTTGTCCTATTAATCTAATGGTGGATCAGGATTGCAGCAGACGAATAAGAGCAGTCAACTTGTAAAGGCTTAGGGTTGTATAAGGTGTAGGATAGGGATAAGATTAAGGAAGCAATTAAGGTTACAAGTAAGAGAAGCAAGTACTGTTTTAAATTCCTAAGGTTATAGTCTAGATTATTTTTCTAATAACCTAATTCCCTATAACCAAGGCTCTGATACCAATCTGTAACACCCCAACCGATGGCGGAAACATCGGGATGTCACGTATTGATGATTGTTTCAGTAGCACATGGTATATATCGAAATTTTAAATAATTTATTCATAACATAAATAACCAAATGAAATGATGTCTAAAAATCCCAAATACATAATATCAAATAAAGCAAATAACTTCAAATAACTTCATAGTATTTCCTCATGCATACTCTAAGCCTCAGCTTCATTGTTACCTGAAACATGTTAATTTTGAAAATATTTTTGGGTCAACAAAAGTTGGTGAGAATTACATAGGTTTTGATAATTGAATAAAGCTTGTACAATTCAAGTGTCATGGCAAGTCTAGTCCATATGTGAAAATGTACTATCAGGTAAATCGAGTGCATAATCAACCCTTGTGACTAGAATATTGTGGTCCATCCCATACGCTCATGGTTCACTCGATTATGTTATGCGATAACAATCACCCACGCTACCTATGTAGGAGGTACACGTATCCGGGTGGGATTGTCAGTCCAATAGATCTATCATTGTATACCGTCGGCTGATCAATGTTAATGATTATGCTAGAATATTGTGCTTACCCTAGTCATGTTTAAGACATAATGCAACATAGAAATAACACATAGACACTTTATGATTGAATTGTAGATAGAATGTTGTAACATGTTTCACCCCAAAAATAGTGAAATAGAAAAAGGGCTATGTAAAACTCACCTTAGCAAAATGTTAAGTCTCGTGAAAATAGAATAAGTGTAGCCCAACGATGCCAAGTATTACCCTATATATAAGGTAATAAATATGTCTAAGTCTTTCTAGTCTACAAATATTTTCTAGGGTTTCGAATTTGGGGATAAGTATTCGTTTGATTATTAATTATATTGTTTAATAAATAAGAGAATTTCGATAAATAAATAAACAAAAGTCTTTTTGTAGACTTTAGATTAAAGATGGTCACATTATAAGGTTTTAAGTATAAAAATAATTTTTATAAAATTATTTTCTTAAAAAATAGAATATTTAGTCTATTTATTTCTATTTTGCCAAAATATAACTTTAATATCTAAAAATATTAAAATTAAAGAATTTTTAAATTAAAATTTGTATTTCTGCTCTAAATGGATAGAAATAATTTATATAAATTTTTGGTGCAAAAATATTGAAAAATGAATTTATTATGATTTATTTATGATTAAAATAACAAAAATTGATTAAAAATATTAATAAATGATTTTTCGAAAATAAAAATCATTTCTGGAATGTTTATTGTTTTATAAACTCAGAATAATTTTTGTGGAATTTTATAAAATCGTTTTGATATTTTTATAGAATTTTATAATTATAATGGAATAAACTTGAAATATTTATTATATATAATAAATAAATAATTTTTGGAAAACTAAAAGTTGTATGATGTACTTTTCTATTAGAACATCATAAAATTAGTTTTGTAGAATTTATAAAGAAATTTTAGTATTTTAAAACCATTTTTAAAATAATAAAGAATATATAAGTAATAAAGGTTTTAAAAAAAAAGGTTTTGTGTGTGCTATGGCTCGAACCCGCGTCAAACCCGGGTCGGGGTTTTAAATCACAAGCCCAGACCAGTTGGTCTGGACCCTGAGAACGAATATACTTGGTTTGAAATTAATTATATAGTTATACTTGAAACAGATTTATAATCGTTATAAAAGAAAAGAAAAGGGTGGGTGAAACGGGACTCGAACCCGCGTACCCTAGGTGACAGACAGACGACACAACCACTTGATCTAGATCAGTGGTTGTGTCTGTTTTGTTTCTGATTTAAATAAATATCGAGGCCTGCAGGTTGTGTTTATCCCCAAATCAAAATGTCGAGCCCTAGTTTTTACAATAAACATAATTGACGAACAATAACCCGATTAAACATGGGGTTATTGTTGTTAGGGGGCCGATGAACAAAACCATACAAAAACATTTAACTTACAAATTGTTTCTCGTGATCTTTGAGCGGTCAAACGAAAAGTCAAACACGAACCCAAAGAGGATCAAAATGAGTTTTACAGAAGAAATTGAGGGTAGGGAGAGAGTGTTCGGCGATTGTAGATGAAGATTGAGGGTCCAATTTATAGTGAGATGCTTGGGTGTTTAAATTGGTAATGTTTGACCCGTTTAAAGACAATGACGCGTGATTGATACTAATTTGGAATGTCATAACAGCTAATTGGCGTGTATAAGACGCGAGTCAGTCAACCAATCACGAATCTTACCATATCAGGGATTAAAACGCGGTTTGTTATGCTAATTATGGATGATTATCGTCACAGTTGACTTTCCAAGTCAACTGTTACGATTTAATAACCTTATATAATTATAATGCTTGAGATATGAAACAAGTATGTGGTGTAGATCAGATGGTTGGTTGTTTGTGTTTAAATGAACCGGCCTAGGGCACGGGTTCGAATCCCGGCCCAGGCATTATTTTTTTAAACAATTATTCCACTAATATATAAATAATATATGCTTATAGTATGGTACTAGGGGTCCAAACGTGTCACGATATATTTTTAAAGGGCACGATAATGATAAAAATTCGGCGTTTTATTCAATAATAATCGTAACGTACATAGAATTTAATGCGAAATGTTACATAAATTAAACAAATGTATATTTCGACATAAAATTGCTTTTGTTAATAAATGTATATTTAACAAAGCGTAACAGAACGCATCTTTATAACAAACAACCTTCTTCACCATTCCACAAATATAATCATCCACCTATTCACTAAAAAAATTGGAGTTTCTAAAAATGGTAGTTACCAAAACAGCGTCACTTTTCTGCGGTGAACCCAACCCACCGTCGGTTGTGGGTTCACCACCAGTTGAAACAGGTGTAGTTGGGTTAAAGTTGTTGTTGGCTTATATTCCAAATTCCAAAACACAAATTACTAAACAAATAAACAATAATATCAAACTATATATATATATTCCAAAATAGGTACCGTGTATATTCCAAGTTAATGGACTGCACAACACAAAGCCACAAAACCTCCGTGGAAAGGAAATATAAAAAAAGGATACTCACAAACAGTAGCCGAGGGAGGACTGAGGACAGAACACAGGACCGAGGGAAAAGGACCGGAGCTGCGGAGCAGGGAGGAGGACCGTTAGGACATAGGCGCTAGGTTTTGGGAATTGAGGTAGGGTTTGGGGTGCTGATTGCAGAAAGACAAGGGACAGAACAGAGGCTTCGTGTTTTTTTTTTCTTTTTGCTATTTGGGTCTTAGGGTTGGCTGGGTCACTAGGGATGGCAAAAAACCCGAGCCTGATGGGTATACCCGAAACCCGGAGCATTTGGGACGAGTATACCCAATACCCGACGGGTAAGAGACAGGTTTGGTATTGAAAAAAAAAATCACGGGTATGAGACGGGTATGGTATTAGGTGATACTCGACCCGATTGCCTGAAACTAAATACCCGTCTACCCAAAACATATACCCGGAGATTTTTAAGTTTTACATATATCTTTTCTTTACTATTTTTAGTAATATTTAATTTTAATAGATTCATTATTTGAAAATATAAACTTTTTGTCTAAAATATATATTCTAATAACATTATTATTTATATTTATATGCTGTGAAATGTTAAAATAATTTTCAAAATTCATACTATAATATATATTTACATTTTAAATATTTCAAAGATTATTATGGTGATGATGATATATATGTTACTTATTACGATTTCATATATTCTAAATTTTTTAAAACATAAGACTATAAAAGAAAATAAATAAATATATATATATATACACACATCCAAATACCAACGGGTATACCCGATACCCGCGGGTAATGAGACGGGCATGGTATGAGATTTTATAATCGGGTATGGGTATGGTATTAGCCAAACCCGACCCATACCCGACCCGTTGCCATCCGTATGGGTCACAGGTGGGTCTGATGGGTTTGGGGTGGCAGTTGGGTTTTTATTTGGGTTTTAAAAACTTGGGTAGTTGGGTTTTTATTTGAGTTTAAAAAACTTGGGTTTAGAAATTAGAATGTGTTACGTAGTTTATTCGAGTTCGATAAATATTTTTTCGAGTAATGTAACGCATATTTTTTTTAGTAGTAATGTAAATTTAATTTTAGTAGTAACGTAAAATTTATTTGAGTAATAACGTTTTACAAAAATCGTAAAAAAAAATTCCACTTCGCGCGAAAAATTCAGCGGCAACGGGCGCGGCCCCTAGCTTCTAGCTAGGTCTTCCCCTGCTAACTAGTCGGTAATGTCACTACTAGAAAAATACCCCTATCTTGACGCGCATTGCGCGTCATAAAAGGGTGTTTATGACACACAAAAAAGTGTCAAGGAAGAACATGTCAAGAAAAGTTTATGACATGCAGGCGCGTGTCATCTTTTAATGACACGCGTTTATGACACTCCTTTATGACATGCTTTTTTGACACGCATTTATGACACACTCTTTAATGACAAACATTCTTGACACTCATTTACGAATTTTTTACAGCATTTATGACACACATGAATTTATGACACACCTTTATGACAGTCATTTTGCGTGTCATGTTTTTTTAGCTAATTTTTTTTTCCCTGCAAAACGAATATCCCTGGATATAATTTATATTTATAATTACAAAAACAATAAATTTAATAATAAAGTTGCATATATTATACCACCAAAAAACCCATTACAATCATGTCGAATCCTACCACAAAAGGTTACAAAAACTTTGTATCAATACATTACATTAGTCGATGAGTAAGCTTAAACATACGGATCATAACTTGAAAATGAAGGTCGAGACATAACCCGACCATTCTTCACGAACATAATCAATATCCGCATCCGAGTAAGCCTCCACTCCTCCCCAACCTGAGACACAATTAAATTAATGAGATGAAAGGTTAAGGTTCGCGATGGTTTTAGTTTCAAGAAAACAAAAGTGACTAGAATTTGACTCGATCAACTTACATTGTCCAATATTCCAAGTCCGTCCGTAACGATCTCCTTCATGAATTTCATTACATAATAACCACATTCTGTGAACCCCGGCTGACACGGACACTGCACATTAAAAAAATTATATCACATTTCAATTGAACTTGGGTAGTGATACTAAGAACCTATGAGATAGAAACATAAAGGACGTAAAATGCAATTCATCCAAAATCATATATAAAAGCTTATTTATAGCTAAATCCTAAATCAGCACTATATAACATAGTGGTGCAGCCATGACCAGGAGCAGCATAGTCAACTCTAGATCCCATGTTGTCGTAGAGCCAGGCCTTAATCTTGCCATCAATTGCAGTTGAAAATATGAACTGCAATTTACAAGAAAATAATAGATTTCTATGTAAACTAGGATTTATCCGGCCGCGCGTTGCGGCGGCGTCAATCTGATTTAGAAAATAATTAAGTAATAGAATTGCGGCATTTCAAATTCCAAATCAATCCTAAATCAATTTTCATTCAAAGATCACATATAAATAATGAAATGAATGCTAAATAAAGGTGGGTTATATCGGACTCGAGTCAATACGCTTAATTGGTAAGACGTTCAATCCATTTCTGCACATGACTTGTACTTCAAAGTTTTGATTATTAGTTGAATATCAAAAATACCCCACAAGGTTCGACACTTAGTAATAGCTACTAATGGGCAGAAAGGTAAGTTGGGATCAAAACTTTGTCATTTTGTTAAGTCATTTGTGTAGCACATCATTGACCGTAGTACAACAAAAAAAAATAAGATGGTCTAAAATGATATCACACCTGTTCTGGTGTTGCATATGATCCATAATGCATTTCCTTTCGTGATAAAGCCTTCAACGCAGCATAGAAGGATCCAACCTACAGGGAAGATATAGAAAATATATTGATTCCATCAATGACTCAAATATACTGATTGAATTTTTTTTTTTTTTGGAAATTCTTGACTGCATACCTTCCCCACTACTGATGTAAGCTTAAAAGTCAAATATAACCCTGTTATCAAAGAAGAAAACAGACTCCCATATTCTTTATTAAAAAAGAATTGGCACCAAACTGGAGCAGGCAGAACGCACGGTATAACAGCAAGGTGTACTCTACCAGTGTTAGCATCTGACCCTAAATACCAATAATGTAACTTATAAACTTATGTCAACTTAAAAGGAAAATCACATAAATGGACTCCTTGACCAAACAATTTCCCAAAAGAGCCCTTCGACCTAAGTGGGTTGGACAAAAGACTTCATGAGGGACCCAATCGAGTCCGGTGTAAACGCGTGAAACACGTAAAAGTCAGAGCATACTTGAGTGATTTCGACGTCCGGCTCACCTATTAAGCTATTTACATATCGGTGCCATTCAAGAGCCAAGAATTAGTTAAGGTAGTGGCAGGTCATTGCTGGAACCTACAAACTGCCGACGGCATGGGTCTTCTCTGTGCACTATAAAAAACGAACACACCGAAAGCACTAAAGATAAATCAGACAGATTGTGCTAAAAGTACATAATCAATTGAAAGATACTTGTGCAAAACAACAATAAACTAAAAATAAATGCAACACACAACACAGTATAACTTACATCGTTCAGACAATGGACCGCCATCGGAATTGGGGAAATCCAACAGTAAAGGCGTGTTGATGAGACGTTTTTCTGTCCAGCATTATAGACAAGGAACCCATGGAGCCCGGTGCAGTTGCTAGCAAGGTTTCTGATTCGGTCCAAGGATAGGTCAACGATTTCCTTTCCAATTGAAACAGAAGTAGAAAATATTTAATACAAATCATTAAAACAAAACAGAATAAAGTAATTACATATAGCGATGGCTTGATTAATACCTGTGTAGTGGCCACGAGCAAAGTTATTGGCAGCGTCTTCCTTGCCGCTGATCAGTTGTTCGGGATAGAATAGAACTGCTGGCGATAAGTAAACTCGGCATAACGTCTCATGACATAATGCGGGTGCACATCATCTTCCCACAATGTTTTCACATTCGCATTGCACAAACTATTTATGTGCATATCAAATACCATTTTGAAACGTCGCCACAATGATATATTCACCTTCAACCCATTATACACCAGAAGGCTCTCATACTAATAAGAAGAACTGCCTCCCATCACCACCATTTACCACAGCTACAACCCACAACAACACACAACACAGTGGTTATTCACCCCGTTATCGCCCACCAACTCAAACGACATTCCACGGTGTAAAACCACCAGTGCACCTATACCTACTCTGGTCCCAAACCCTAGCTTGAAACTTTTGGTTGACCGGTTGACCTCGGATTTGAATAGTTGGTGGCTTAGCATTGTTCATTGTCGGCTGGCTTGCCATCCTGGATTGCCAAACAAATCAGCTTTGATCAAATCTCACATTAATGACATGTTTAACCTTAATCGAAAAGTACCTGTTTTTAATTTCAGCAGTCATGGCCATAAAAGCTTCTTCTACATTAGTGGAACTCTTGGCGCTTATTTCTAGAAACGGAATCCCGATCTCATCAGCAAATGCCTGCACATCAAAACTAACTCTTTACTATTTCCACTTTTAATCTCAACTTATTAGCTGTAACATGTAATCAACATTGTAAAAGAATTGATTTTTAGTCTAATTTATCTAACAGTATTATATTACCTTTCCTGTTTCATAGGACACAACTTTCTGAGATGTCAGATCACATTTGTTTCAACAAGAAGCTTGTTTACATTTTCACTAGCATAACGATCGATTTCACTCAACCATTGTTTCACATTGTTGAAACTCTCTTGATCCGTCACGTCATAGACAACCTTCATCAAAAAAATAAAATTGTTAAAATAATTCCCATAGTCCCCTATTTTTTAAACATATTCTTAGAAAGAATGATGAAAAGAAAATGAGATAATAAACATTTACAATAATGCCATGAGCTCCACGATAGTAGCTGCTGGTGATCGTCCTGAAACGTTCTTGCCCAGCTGTATCCGACTGTATTGACAAGAATGGTGACGATTAATAACGTATCATGAAAAAGAATAAACTCATCCAACATTTCCCCAACAAAGCACACATCAATCAGATTAAAGCTCAAAAACACTACTTATCAAAACATGAAATTAAAATTAAAGATTGAAAAACATGAAATTAAAAATTAAAAAAAGGAAACAATACTTACGATCCGAAGGCATTGAACCCGTGTATCTCCTTCGCCGGAGATTTCTATTGCCGCACCGACATCGACCTTCACCAATAACACCCGAAACAACCCTTTATGACCTTCATCATCTGAAGTTGAAGATGGTTACAATACGCGATCAATGGCAGAAGATGGTTTGTTAGCAGAGGGTTTTGGTTTGATTTTCTGATCAGGCTTCGCTAAAGAAGATGAAGTTTTGGTTGAAGGTTTGTTAGCATAGGGTTTTGGTTTGAAGACGATCTGTATTCACCATTTTGTTTACATCGATGTTTTGGTTGAAGGTTTTCTGATAAGTTTGATTTTCTGATAAGGGTTTTTTTTAGAACTGAAGAAGAAGTTTTGGGAATAATAATAGAGGAGAGAGAGAGAGGCGCGAGATTGTATGGGAGGGAAACGAAAAAATGTGAAATATGACATCAAAGATGACACTAAATTCTTATCCTGTCATGTTTTGTAAAATCTTGACATCAGATTGTTGACACGCAAAAAAGAGTGTCATTGTTTGACCATTTTTTTTAAAAGACGACGATTTTTTTAATGACACGCGCTTTTGCGTGTCATCAGTTCTAGCATGTCATTAAATGTGTGTCAAGATAGGGGTATTTTTCTAGTAGTGTGTGGTCGGCTTTGGATAAATATACCTAGTTTAAATATAAGTGATCAGTCCATGCATATATTAGAATCAGGTGATCCAACACCTATACTGGCCATCACCATAAACTCTACTCCTAATCTATAATCTATCTATAATCTATATATATATCTATACTTCTATTACTATATTATAAAGGAGGAGGCATGGACAAATATGTCCAAATTGTCTAAAGTTAAGATGGTATACCAAGGGTCCTTTACAAGTCTCTATTTTTTTTGACATTTTCTTCCTTTTATGCCCCTTTGTACAACCTTTAATACTAATTGTATATATCTCTTATGCACTCTTTGTACCCACATAAAGATGTAACCCCTTCATAAACATCATAAACACCCAATTGAATGTTGTAATCCTTGAAAGCCCACAATGCTCTTCACCTTTACTATGTTATTTTTTTATTCCGAAAGTGGTTAAAAATATAATGTATGAATATTTGGTAAAATGATGGTCTTTTGTGCTAATGCATATCATCAAAAGAAGAATACATCAAGTATTCATGGTCTGACTTGAATACTTTTTTTTTTTTATTATTTTATTGTTGGAATATCCTAACAATGTTTTGTATATGTTCTTTTAGTTCAAGTTGTAACAAAGCTGCTTGTTACATTACTTATGTTCGGAAACAATGAAGCATATTGATCTATGCATTATATGACATCGCTAATTTGCATTATGTGTTGGTTGGTTTCACTTAAATTTACAAATTTAAATTAGTGGATTTTGTGTGAATACCAGTTTAAATTACTAGATTTGTGTGATTGCCACCCATCACCACCACCTACCCAATGCCACCGACACGACCATAACCTCACCACCTACACGTCGTTGTTGCAACTAGCCACTAAAAAAAGAAATAAGAAATGTAGCGGGAGAACACTATTTTGGAACATCTTTTTCATTCCTAAGATTGACCACTTTGTAAAAATTGTAAATCTACATGTATCATGACCACTTTACAAATATTGTTTTCAGATATATCAATTAATAACTATCATGGGTTGAACATTGGAAAAATTAAAATGTTTTTTTTTTCTACATGTTATGTAGGACAACAAAAGAATAAAGTACAACCGATAGAAAATTTTGATGGGCAAAAGGATGTACTAATAATTGAAGTGCCCACACTTTTACTTGATTAACCGAAAGAGAAAACAAGAATTTTGAATCAAATGTATTGATTAGTGAAGGTTCTATTGGAAGGGTTTAGCAATGATAATGAAGAAGAGCGGTGTTTACCTAAAAAGACGTCCATTAAATTTTATTCCACCTAATGTACTTGTAAGATGTTTTTTTCCTCTATTGTTTTTCTTGACATAAATTTTATGATTTCATACCACTAGGCTTGCTAGCTATATTCATTTAAGTGAATTAATGTATTGGCTTATGTCCATGTCACATGCTTTCACTTGTTATGATCCATTCATGGTAAGCCGACAGTCTATATGGTTTGAGACTTTGAGATAACGGTACGGATTTGGCAATTTCAATGTTCGGTCAACGGTTTATAATCTGGATTGGGGTTGTGTAAAGTGTAAACGCCCGTTTATTTTTTATGCATACAATTTTTTTAATGTGGTTATGTTTAGAATTCACCCACAAACCCCACACACGTGCCACAAACCCCAACAACTAGAAGGCGACAAAACAGACGCACCCGCTGCAACACGCGGGCATTCACACTAGTACATTATAAAGGAGGAGACATAGGCAAATATGTCCAAATTGTCCAAAGTTAAGATGGTATACCAAGGGTCCTTTACAAGTCTCTAATTTTTTGTCATTTTCTTCCTTTTATGCCTTCATGTACAAACTTTAATACTAATTGTATATATCTCTTATGCACTCTTTGTATCCACATGAATATGTAACCCTTTCATAAACATCATAAACACCCAATTGAATGTTGTAATCCTTGAAACCTCACAATGCTCTTCACCTTCACTATGTTTTTTCTTCTTCTTAAAGTGGTTAAAAATATAATATACGAATATTTGGTAAAATGGTGGTCCTTTGTGCTAATGCATATCACCAAAAGAAGAATACATCAAGTATTCATGGTCTGACTTGAATACTTTTTTTTTATTATTTTGTTGTTGGAATATCCTAACAACTTCTTGTATATATTCTTTTAGTTCAAGTTGTAACAAAGCTACTTGTTACATTACTTATGTTCGGAAGCAATGAAGCATTGATCTATGCATTATATAACATTCGTAATTTGCATTATGTGTTGGTTGGTTTCACTTAAATTTACAAATTTAAATTAGTAGATTTTGTGTGAATACCAGTTCAAATTACTAGATTTGTGTGATTGCCACCCATCACCACCACCTACCCATTGCCACCGACACGACCATGACCTCACCACCTATACGTTGTTGTTGCAACTAGCCACTATAAAAAGAAATAAGAAATGTAGCGGGAAAATACTATTTTGAAACATCTTTGTCATTCCTAAGATTGATCACTTTGTAAAAATTGTACATCTACATGTATCATGACCACTTTACAAATACTGTTTTCAGATATAGCAATTAATGACTATCATGGTTTGAATGTTGTAATAATTATAATTTTTTTTCTACATGTAATGTAGGACAACAAAAGGACAAAGTACAACCGATAGAAAATTTTGATGGGCAAAAAGAAGTACTAATAATTGAAGTGCCCGCACTTTTGCTTGATTAACCGAAAGAGAAAACAAGAATTTTGGATCAAATGTATTGATTGGTGAAGATTCTATTGGAAGACTTTGCCAATGACAGTGAAGAAGAGTGATGTTACCTAAAAAGACGTTCATGAAATTTTATTCCACTTAATGTACTTGTAAGATGGTTTTTTTTTCCTCTATTGTTTCTCTTGACATAAATTTTATGATTTCATACCACTAGGCTTGCTAGCTATATTCATTTATAAGTAAATTAATGTATTGGCTTATTTCCATGTCACATGCTTTCACCTATTATGATCCATTCATGGTAAGCCGACAGTCTATATGGTTTGAGACTTTGAGATAACGGTACGGATTTGACAATTTCAATGTTCGGTCAACAGTTTATAACCTGGATCGGGGTTGTGTAAAGTGTAAACGCCCGTTTATTTTTTTTTGTACATATTCTTTTTGGAATGTGGCTATGTTTAGAATTCACCCACAAACCCCACACATGTGCCACAAACCCCAACAACTAGAGGCGACAAAACAGACGCACCTGCTGCAGCGCACTAGTATTATTACTACTACTATTCTATTATTTACTTTTTTTAATTAAATATATTAATTAAAGCTAGAATAGAATACGTACATAGGCGAATTCCCCTTCGCATTCAGACAATGTTAAGAAGTAAATTGTGAATAAGCCTAAGCAAAACTATTTAAAAAAACTTGAACGCGCCATGCCTGCCGACTTCTTATGCCGCCTAGAGTTCCATGCGATAAAGATGATAACCTACATACATGCATACGTTGCATACATATATATTGCCTTGACATTTACTAATTAAAGTTTATTACTATATTATTATAACTAGTAGGAAACCCGCGCGATGCAGCGGGAGCGACACTTTGCATTGTGATACTTATTTTACATTCCTATAATATTTGTGGTAGCATCCTTGTGGTGGATATACGTTATAAACATTACACGTGTCTATTAACTACAAAGATTTAATATTGAAATTATAAAGTAATTCAAGAAACATTGTAAATTTCTGAAAGGATAAATCTTGATCAGCGAAAACAACTGAATATTAATTTAGATGAATGACTGTGACACCCGGCATGTTCGGCTTAAACATACTAGTAACATCTAAGTCTACCTTAGCGAGAAACGTTTATAAACAAACTTAACTGGGTCAGTTGAGTCGGGTCAAGTTAGGATTGTCCAGGGTACAATGATCTGGAGGATCATTGGGAGTCGTTTTGGTAATACACTAGTACCGGGTTCCGTTGTTGGTGACATTACATGAACTAATTAAGTATATGTGTAGATTATGGGTTGTGTGGTTGATTATATACATAGGTGTGTTTAAATGATGTGTAAATGATTATCTGTGCTTAAATGTGTTAAATATAGATTAAGGATGCATACTTATGTGTTAAGATGTGTTAGAATGCGTTAAACACGACAAACTGGAAAACTAGTTAAAAAGGGGTTCTGGTTCGACCCTTCGAGTGGTCGAAGGAGAAGAAGTTGCCTGGTTCGACCCTTGTGAAATGGGCGAACCAGGGAAGTGGAATTTGAGGAATTTCCTTCGACCAAGCAGGGCTCATTCGACCCTGTGATAGGGCGAAGGAGACCACCTTCGACCAATGAATTGGTGCGAAGGAGAATTAGTATAAATACCAACCTTTGTCATTTTTCATCATTTCACAAACCCTAACCGTCCCAAAACGCTCTCAAACGATCTTAAACACTAAGGAAGGAGTTTTTGCTCTTCTTTTCCATAATCTAACCCATCTACAACATCTAAACAAGAATCCAAGGTGTGTTCATAATCCTAAATCTTTTAAAAGCATTTTAATTCGTTTTCATATAACCCTAAGTGTCCAGATCTGTTCTAAGGGTGTTTTTATGATTAAAAACCTTTTAAACATCTTTCTAAATCAAAACATGATCATTTAACATAGGTTTCATAATGAATAACATATGTAAGTTGTGTTTTATGTGATGTTATGTATTGTTTGATGAATGATTGCTGTATAGATGTTATAACAATGATCTAGGACTATTACTGATGATGTTTTATTATTGAGATAGGTTACAATTGGTTATTGATGATGTTTTATCCATTTTGGGGATTTCGGGTTAGATCTAGGGCTTGTTCATGATGATAGTAATAAGGATATGATTGGGGGATTTATTGTTCATGGTAATCTGAGTATATTAAGTTGATTATTGATGGATTTCATAAAGTTTCCTAATTGGGTAAGGATTTCATGCATGATAATGTGACATCTCCATAATTTACTATTTTGGGAAACTTGTAAAACGACTAGACTTTGGTGTAAAACCGGTGGGGTTTTGTAGGGATAAGTTATCCATGCTTGACTGCTGTGTTTGATGATGTTTCGGGTTGTTTTGAATGTGTTTGAAGCGTTTTTAGGAAAAATTATACAACAGGGGCGAACCTGGCCTCCTTCGACCAGTCGATGGTGCGAAGGAGGGATCCAGGGTCGAACCTGGGTTTATATTGGACGAATGTGATAAAACGGGCGAAGGAAGCATCAAACGGTCGAACGAGATGTAAAAAGGGTGCGAAGGAGACAAAAAGGTGCGAATGAGACTTAGAACTGACTGGTTCGACCGTTCTGATGCAGAAATGAGATTTTTGATACAAACTAAGTGTTTTATGCTTGAACCTTGTGTGTAATCTATGTATACTTGATTAGTTAGGGTAATGGGTCACCAACGGGATGTCGGGTCGGTCTAGTGTGTCGGTTAAACATTTAAACACGTTTTAAAATATACTTGGTTACGATCTGGACAATCGGGGACTAGATAACCTTATGGTTATTAGTCGGAACACTTATGTGAACATTTTGATAGATCTCCGGTAGAGGGATTATCAAGGGCTAAACATCTTTACTTGTATTTGAAGAGCGCTATCTAAGGTGAGTTCACGGCCCCACTTTTACTGCTTTAACTTTTGGGGGAGAAAACATGCACTAAACTATTTTGGTAACATATGGCATACTATGGTTTAAACTTGTGTACTATACGATCTTTTAAAGTCCCGGGGGAAACCATGAATGTGCGGGGATGCACAACGGGGGAAATGTGGATAGATCTATTGGGTTTGACAGGCCCCACTCGACGGCTAGGAGGGTCGGGCGGGTGCATATTGTCTCGAACTGGTAACACTCGTAGCGTGGCTACAACACATCGGGTTGAACACATGGTAACAGTCTAGTAATGGTTTTTCAATCGTAGTAGTAACAAAACATACGCCTAGCTAGCGTACTTGGTAACATGGATATAGTATGGACATGGTAACATTTTGGTAACATCTTGGTAACATTTTGAATAAACCTGTGAACTCACTAGCATTATATGTTGACATCTTTTTGGCATGTTTTTCTCAGGTCGCTAAGGTAGCAATAAATGGAACTAGGCGCACGGGTCTGCACTGGCGTTTAGAGTTTAGTTTACGAATTGCATCAAACGTTTGAAATAATAAAACTTTGGATTGTAACTCATTAAATGCTTCCGCTACAGTTTATGGGTTTATGAAAACTATGTCTTTTGAATGTTATGTATTTTTCATATAGTGTTGTTTATTGTGACCGTTGACTTGGATCCTGGTTTGTCATGCGCCTCTCGGTAAAACCCCGCAAGTGGTAATTTGAGGGTGTGACAGATTGGTATCAGAGCCAATGGTTATAGTGAACTAGGACTGCATGTAGAGTCTGGTCTATAGCCGAGTCGCACACACTAGACGGTCACATACTTTGGGTCTATTAAGGGGATATGTACTAACGTTGTCGGGGTGTCCTTACATCATCATCATGCTTCTCTGTTACATCATCCGTTTTTATTTGGGATTTTACCTACTCTTGTCCTCTTCTGGATTGAAGGAGGAGGGGTTGATTTGTTGGTTCTAGCACACACATGCCTTCTTACACTTGCACTTATCGTAACACGTTACTAGGCGATGATATTCAGTGACTGGGGTCTGGATTAGGGGTACATCTGGAAGGACCATGTAGAGCAGTTTATCATTTCGAGTGCACACGAAATAATAAACTGGAATGCATGAAAATCCCGATGGACTTCGAGTTTGGATGTATAGTCCTGGGTTTGTCCCTAGGTTAACTTTTGTAAATTTCTAGTGGTTGACACTGGAAGTGAGTTTGAATCTCTCGATTTCTTGATTTGTTTGATCATGTCTGGTGCTCACGGTGGTGGACGTCGTGGTGGCGGCGGTGGCCGTGCTGGCGGCGGTGGTCGTGCTGGAGGCGGTGGTCGTGGGAACATCAACATGACCCAGGCTGAACTGAACAACTTGCTCCAGCAGCAAGTGAACATGGCTATGGCTAATTTCCAGGCCGGGATTAATGCCATGGGTGGTGAGTTGATTTTGTCGACCTTGCCTCATTTTTGGGTTTCGTGTCCTTTCGTCTGTGTTTTACTCGTGTACCGTGTTTCAGGTATTGGTGCCAATCCACCCCCACCTCAGTGCTCTTATAAGAAGTTTAGGGACTGTCAGCCCCACAACTTCGCTGGAACTGAGGGAGCGGTGGGACTGCTCCGATGGCTGGAGAAGGTTGAATCTGTGTTTGTTATGTGTAACTGTCCTGCTGAGGACCGGGTAAAGTATGCTACTGCGACATTTGAAGGGCCTGAATTGTCGTGGTGGAATGCTACTACTCGGAATGTAGGATTGGGAGAGGCTATTGCTATGCCTTGGGTGGAGTTTGTGCAGCTTTTGAGAGGTGAGTACTGTCCGAGAGAGGAGATACAGAAGTTGGAGCATGAGGTCTGGAGTTACAAGATGGTTGGGTCTGAGATTGAGGAGTATACTGTGAGGAGGAACGAGCTGGCGGTGTTGTGTCCTGATTTACACACACCCGAGTACAGGAGGATCGAGCACTACGTGTCTGGACTGGTGCCGGAGATTGCTGGGTTTGGTAGCTGCTGGAAACCTTCCTACTATTGCTGAAGTTGTCCGATCCGCTCATCGGATGACTAACCTAAAGGTGGCAGAAGGTGTTTTGCCTCCTAAGGGTGCTACTGTGAAGGCTACTGAAGGGAACAAGAGAAAATGGGATGGTATGGGGAAGAGTGTTGTACCGGCACCGTCTCAGCCGGCAAAGAAGTTTGAGTCGTCTGGATCGTCTTCGGGGCAGAAGACAGGTGGGTATACTGGGAAGCATCCCAAGTGTAACCGGTGTGGTTACCATCACTCGGGAAACTGTGATAAAGCACGCTGTCATCGGTGCAACCAGCTTGGACACTTGGCCAAGGATTGCAGGGCAGCACTTCCATCGACCCAAGCTCGTACCCCTACTCCTGCTCCTACTCCTGCTGCTCAGGGGACTCAGGGGAGGCAGGGGTGTTATCACTGTGGTGACACGGGACATTTCAAGCGTGACTGTCCCAAGCTGAAACAGGGCGAAAACGGGAAGAACGGGAACGGTAACGGGAACAATGGCGGTGGAGGCAGGACTGCACGTGCTTTCGTCATTGGATCTGCAGAGGCTAGGCAGGATCCACACACAGTTACCGGTACGTTCCTTCTTAATGATCGCTATGTTTCTGTCTTATTTGATTCTGGTGCCGATAAGAGTTTCGTATCTTTGGATGTTAGTCGATTGCTAGATATAGTTGTCACACCCTCAAATTTCCACCTGCGGAGTTCTACCGCGAGGCGTGTGACATACCAGGATCCAAGTCAACGGTCACAATAAATGACGTCTAAATGTAAAAACATACGTAAACAAAACCATGCATAAGTTTAAAACCAACATTCAATAGTGCGGAAGCATTTTAAAGTTTACAAAAGTCATGCATAAATAAACATAAGTTCAAAAGTTCATAATCCCAAAACGTGCAGATGAAACCCTAGACACGAGACGACTCCAGTGCGACCACGTGCGCCTATCCATATGCTGCTACCTTAGCGACCTGAGAAAACATGCTAAAAGAGTCAACATATAATGCTGGTGAGTTCACAGGTTTTAATTAAACGTTTACAGTGATCCTTCAAAAATGTTACCATCACAATTACTACTATGCTTGTGAGAACGCCAAACCAGGCGCAGAATGAGATACTCATACGGGTGAAACCATTACTGACTAAGCCGTGTGTTACCCTTAGTTCCTATGGGCTACCGTCATCGCCGGTAGACCTTGTTTTGTTAGAGACAATATGCACCCGCCCGGTCCGACCGTCGAGTGGGGTTTGTCAGTTCCCAATAGCGCTATCCATATTTCCCCGCCATATACCCATGTTAGTGGTTTCAAGGGATTTTCGATGAACCGTATAGTAAGATAAGTAAGCCATAGTATAACGTGATAACAAGTCATAAGTCATAAGAGTTTAACAAGTCATAAGTCATAAAAGAGTTTGTAAGCATGTTTCTCACCCCGAAAGTAAAAACTGTAAAATGTGGGGCCGTGAAACTCACCTTAGATAACGTTCCTCGAATATGTGTAAAGATGTTTAGCCCGTGACAATCCCTCTACCGAAGATCTATCAAAATGTTCACATAAGTATTCCGACTAATAACCATAAGGTTATCTAGTCCCCGATTGTCCAGATCATAACCAAGTATGTTTTAAAACGTGTTTAAATGTTTCAACCGACACACTAGACCGACCCGACATCCCGTTGGTGACCCATTACCCTAACTAATCAAGTACACATAGGTTACATGCAAGGTTCAAGCATAAAACACTTAGTTTGTATCAAAAATCTCATTTTTGTTAACACAGGGTCGAATGTAGTTGTAAGTGGTCGAAGGTGACTTGAACTGGTCGAATGTGGGTTCGAACTTCCACCTTCGCCCCTTTTTCTTCCACCTTCGCCCCCTTGTGGTACCTTCGCCCCTTTTTCTTCCAGGTTCGACCCCTGGATTCCACCTTCGCCCGTTCGACTGGCCGAAGGTGTTCCAGGTTCGACCCTGTTGTGTTGTTTACTCAAAAACGCATCCAAAAACATCCGAAAACATCACGAAACATCATGAGTTACAGCAGTCAAGCATCATTAACATATTCCTACGAAACCCTACCAATTTTACCCCAAAATTTATCCGTTTTACAAGTTTCCTAAAATAGCAAATTATGGAGATGTCACATCATCATGCATGCAACTATTACCCAATTAGGAAACTTTCTGAAATCGATTAATAATCAGTTTATCATACTCGGATCATCATGAACAAGAAACCCCTATCGTAACCTTATCATAATCATCCCAAAAACAACCCTAAATCTAACTAAAAACTCCTTTAATCATCAAAACACCATCAACAATCAAAGGTAACACGTTTCAATCATAACCCATCATTAATAACAGCCCTAGGTTGTTGTTATCTCATCTATATAACAAATAATCATCAAACAATGCTTAATACCACATAAACACATGTTAAATTGTATGAAAACTCATTGTTTATGAATAGGTTTTATTTAGAAAGATATTAGGAAGGTTTTTACCCATAAAACATGTTGATATCAGATCTGGACCCTTGGGGTTTAGATTAAAACAAGTCAAAATTGTTTAAAAAGGATTTGTAATGAAGAACACACCTTAGATTTTCACTTGTAATGATTTAGAGAGTTAGGTTATGAAAAACAAGCTCAAAAACTCCTTCCCCAATGATAATAGCTGATAGAGAGTGTTTGGAGGCGTTTAGGGTTTGTGAAATGGTGAAAAATGGCTAAGGATGGTATTTATACTGTCTGCACGTTCGCCCAGTTTAAGTGGTCGAATGTGGAATTTTTCCACGTTCGCCCCTTTTTAGTGGTCGAATGTGGAACTTTTCCACATTCGCCCACTTTGTTTCCACGTTCGCCCCTTTTTAGTGGTCGAATGTGGAACTTTTCCACATTCGCCCACTTTGTTTCTACGTTCGCCCATTTTTCAAACCCCATTTCCACATTCGCCCAAAAGTTCCACATTCAGGTCATCAGCACATTTTTAACACATGTTAACAGCACTTTTAACACATGTTAACCTTTTTCCAGTTTGTCGTGTTTAACGCATTCTAACACATCTTAACACATAAGCATGCATCCATAGTCTATACTTAGTATGTTTAGGCACGTATAATCATTCGTACATCATTTAAGCAAGTATAAGCATACAATCCACCACACGACCCATAATCTACACATATACAAAATTAATTCATGTAATGTCACCAACAACGGGACCCGGTACTAATGTATTCTCAAAACGACTCCCAATGATCCTCCAGATCATTGAACCCTGGACAATCCTAATCTGACCCGACTCAACTAACCCAGTTAAGTTTGCTTATAAACGTTTCTCGCTAAGGTAGACTTACTAGATTTTTAAAAAGTTAGTTACCGAAAGTTGCCGGGTGTCACATCATCCCCCTGTTGAAAGAATTTTCGTCCCGAAAATTTCCCAAAGTCGAGGAGGAAAAATAAATAAGAAGAAAATTAATAAGAAGAAAATTTTTCCGGGTCGTCACATCATCCCCCTGTTGAAAGGAATCTCGTCCCGAGATTCTTTCGGCTTCAACAGTAATGTGTGTCGACCTATGTGCCCAAGTAACGTCTCCCCAAAATACGACAAGTGAAGGTCATGAATCAAACGTGACAGTAACAACCGGGAAACCACTTTCCCCAATGTGAGTATGAGACAAAAGACCCCCGATGAAAGCCTACTGGAGCCTACTATGATCGGTATAACTAATCCACTGGTACCGTCCAAGTAGCATCCCCAAAGGACCCTCATCAACCCAAAGAATGAGAAACAGCGACCAAACCACAAAGAAAACACCCGAAACACGAACGCACAACAATGCGGATAAAAGTATGACCAAAGCGTAACAAGAGATAAGAGAGAATACGTACGGGTAACAGTGTCTGGGTCCACCCGTTTCCCCCTAGTACCAATGACATCGTCACGAGCAGCTTGACCGCCACCTTCATTGTTTCCACCTCCGCCTACGGCCCTAGCTTCAGCTTGATTCAACTCTGGGCAGTCCTTCTTATGATGTCCCGGTTGACCACAATGAAAACACCAACCACCCTGCTCTGACTTAGGGCAGGTACGCTTGACATGTCCCAACTTGCCACAATTAAAGCAACCCTGATTTCCCTGTCGAACGGGAGCAGCAATGATAGTCCGAGCCGGCCGAAGAGTCGTCCTACAATCCTTAGCTAGATGACCATTCCGGTGGCAACGATTACAACGAAACGTATCACAATTCCCAACATGATGGTACCCACACTGGTTGCACTTGGGGTTCTTCCCCACATACCTACTCCGCTTCTGCCCTAAATCTGACCCTGAAGCTTCAAGCCTCCTCACCTGTTGAGGCTGAACTGATGCTGACCTCTCTCCAACATTATCCCATTTCCTTTTGTTGTTCTCACTCGCACCAAAGATATGGGGATCGCGTTCCATGAACACCTTGAAAGTACACACCTGCTGACCGAGAGGGGGCGGCGGTGGAGGGGGTTGTTGATTGTCGGCGTTCCCACCTAGGCCATGTTGAGCGAACTGGAAGGTAGCAAGAGCAATGGACACCTGTTGCTGGATCAAATTGTTCAGCTCTTCTCGGGTTATGCTGATGTTTTCCCGACCCTCGCCACCATTACGAACACCACGATCACCAGACATCTTCTGCCGAAAACATGAGATGAGACACCCAGTACCGCAAACAAACCAAGCTACAAGTGACCAAACGAACTCAGAATGCGGTTCCAGCATGACCGTTAATCCGAACACAAAGTCCACCAAGATTTTCATGCATTTCGATTTGTGATTTCGTGTGCACCCGAAATAGCAAATCGCTCTACATGGTCCCCAAGGCGTGCTTCGAGCCAGAACTTCAAGTCACCCGATAACCACGTCCCAGAATGATATAACTAACTCAAAAGATCGATAAATAAGTCCCCTCGGCTGTAACCCAGAGAAGAAAATAAAGTGAAGCTAGGAATAGCCAAGGATAAGGTAGGTAATGTGACACTGTGTGGTAAGGAGACCGACACCCCGACAAGGTTAATATGTTTGCCCAAAAGACACGACTCAAATGTATGTGACCGTCTAGTGTGTGTGACTCGGCTATAGTCTAGACTCTACATGCAGTCCTAGTTCACTATAACCATTGGCTCTGATACCAATCTGTCACACCCTCAAATTTCCACCTGCGGAGTTCTACCGCGAGGCGTGTGACATACCAGGATCCAAGTCAACGGTCACAATAAACGACGTCTAAATGTAAAAACATACGTAAACAAAACCATGCATAAGTTTAAAACCAACATTCAATAGTGCGGAAGCATTTTAAAGTTTACAAAAGTCATGCATAAATAAACATAAGTTCAAAAGTTCATAATCCCAAAACGTGCAGATGAAACCCTAGACACGAGACGACTCCAGTGCGACCACGTGCGCCTATCCATATGCTGCTACCTTAGCGACCTGAGAAAACATGCTAAAAGAGTCAACATATAATGCTGGTGAGTTCACAGTTTTAATTAAACGTTTACAGTGATCCTTCAAAAATGTTACCATCACAATTACTACTATGCTTGTGAGAACGCCAAACCAGGCGCAGAATGAGATACTCATACGGGTGAAACCATTACTGACTAAGCCGTGTGTTACCCTTAGTTCCTATGGGCTACCGTCATCGCCGGTAGACCTTGTTTTGTTAGAGACAATATGCACCCGCCCGGTCCGACCGTCGAGTGGGGTTTGTCAGTTCCCAATAGCGCTATCCATATTTCCCCGCCATATACCCATGTTAGTGGTTTCAAGGGATTTTCGATGAACCGTATAGTAAGATAAGTAAGCCATAGTATAACGTGATAACAAGTCATAAGTCATAAGAGTTTAACAAGTCATAAGTCATAAAAGAGTTTGTAAGCATGTTTCTCACCCCGAAAGTAAAAACTGTAAAATGTGGGGCCGTGAAACTCACCTTAGATAACGTTCCTCGAATATGTGTAAAGATGTTTAGCCCGTGACAATCCCTCTACCGAAGATCTATCAAAATGTTCACATAAGTATTCCGACTAATAACCATAAGGTTATCTAGTCCCCGATTGTCCAGATCATAACCAAGTATGTTTTAAAACGTGTTTAAATGTTCAACCGACACACTAGACCGACCCGACATCCCGTTGGTGACCCATTACCCTAACTAATCAAGTACACATAGGTTACATGCAAGGTTCAAGCATAAAACACTTAGTTTGTATCAAAAATCTCATTTTTGTTAACACAGGGTCGAATGTAGTTGTAAGTGGTCGAAGGTGACTTGAACTGGTCGAATGTGGGTTCGAACTTCCACCTTCGCCCCTTTTTCTTCCACCTTCGCCCCCTTGTGGTACCTTCGCCCCTTTTTCTTCCAGGTTCGACCCCTGGATTCCACCTTCGCCCGTTCGACTGGCCGAAGGTGTTCCAGGTTCGACCCTGTTGTGTTGTTTACTCAAAAACGCATCCAAAAACATCCGAAAACATCACGAAACATCATGAGTTACAGCAGTCAAGCATCATTAACATATTCCTACGAAACCCTACCAATTTTACCCCAAAATTTATCCGTTTTACAAGTTTCCTAAAATAGCAAATTATGGAGATGTCACATCATCATGCATGCAACTATTACCCAATTAGGAAACTTTCTGAAATCGATTAATAATCAGTTTATCATACTCGGATCATCATGAACAAGAAACCCCTATCGTAACCTTATCATAATCATCCCAAAAACAACCCTAAATCTAACTAAAAACTCCTTTAATCATCAAAACACCATCAACAATCAAAGGTAACACGTTTCAATCATAACCCATCATTAATAACAGCCCTAGGTTGTTGTTATCTCATCTATATAACAAATAATCATCAAACAATGCTTAATACCACATAAACACATGTTAAATTGTATGAAAACTCATTGTTTATGAATAGGTTTTATTTAGAAAGATATTAGGAAGGTTTTTACCCATAAAACATGTTGATATCAGATCTGGACCCTTGGGGTTTAGATTAAAACAAGTCAAAATTGTTTAAAAAAGGATTTGTAATGAAGAACACACCTTAGATTTTCACTTGTAATGATTTAGAGAGTTAGGTTATGAAAAACAAGCTCAAAAACTCCTTCCCCAATGATAATAGCTGATAGAGAGTGTTTGGAGGCGTTTAGGGTTTGTGAAATGGTGAAAAATGGCTAAGGATGGTATTTATACTGTCTGCACGTTCGCCCAGTTTAAGTGGTCGAATGTGGAATTTTTCCACGTTCGCCCCTTTTTAGTGGTCGAATGTGGAACTTTTCCACATTCGCCCACTTTGTTTCCACGTTCGCCCCTTTTTAGTGGTCGAATGTGGAACTTTTTCCACATTCGCCCACTTTGTTTCTACGTTCGCCCATTTTTCAAACCCCATTTCCACATTCGCCCAAAAGTTCCACATTCAGGTCATCAGCACATTTTTAACACATGTTAACAGCACTTTTAACACATGTTAACCTTTTTCCAGTTTGTCGTGTTTAACGCATTCTAACACATCTTAACACATAAGCATGCATCCATAGTCTATACTTAGTATGTTTAGGCACGTATAATCATTCGTACATCATTTAAGCAAGTATAAGCATACAATCCACCACACGACCCATAATCTACACATATACAAAATTAATTCATGTAATGTCACCAACAACGGGACCCGGTACTAATGTATTCTCAAAACGACTCCCAATGATCCTCCAGATCATTGGACCCTGGACAATCCTAATCTGACCCGACTCAACTAACCCAGTTAAGTTTGCTTATAAACGTTTCTCGCTAAGGTAGACTTACTAGATTTTTAAAAAGTTAGTTACCGAAAGTTGCCGGGTGTCACAATAGTACCCACACCTTTAGAGGCTAAGTACTTAATAGAATTGGCTGATGGTAAGAAAATCGAAGCGACACACACCCTTAAGGAATGTCGCTTGGAACTGTCGGGTTTGTCTTTCCCCATTGACCTTATGCCGGTACCTCTGGGTAGTTTTGATGTCGTGGTCTGCATGGATTGGTTATCGTTGTATCGCGCGGAGATTGTTTGTTTTGACAAGGTTATTCGGATCCCTCTCCCTGATGGAGAGATTCTTTTGGTTCGTGGCGAGAAAAGCGGTGCTCCGCTGAGTATCATTTCTAGCATGAAAGCCCGCAAGTATCTTCGGAAGGGCTGTTCGGCCATTCTGGCACTTGTTAACGTTTCTACTGACAATGAGAAGAAGATCGAGGATATACCGGTGGTTCGTGACTTTTCTGATGTATTTCCTGATGATTTACCTGGTCTTCCTCCCCATCGTCAGGTTGAGTTTGGTATTGATCTTACTCCGGGCGCAGCTCCTATTGCCCGAGCTCCGTATCGTCTTGCACCTCCCGAGATGCAAGAGTTGTCTAGCCAGTTACAGGAACTCCTAGAAAAGGGTTTCATTCGACCGAGTTCTTCCCCGTGGGGAGCTCCTATTTTGTTTGTAAAGAAGAAGGACGGAAGTCTTCGCATGTGTATTGATTATCGTGAGCTGAACAAAGTGACCATCAAGAATCGTTATCCTCTTCCTCGCATTGATGATCTCTTTGACCAGCTTCAGGGCTCTAGCTATTATTCGAAGATTGATTTGCGGTCCGGTTATCACCAGTTGCGCGTCAGGGAAGCTGACATTCAGAAGACTGCTTTTCGCACTCGTTATGGCCATTTTGAGTTCTTGGTCATGCCTTTCGGTCTCACTAACGCACCGTGGTGTTCATGGATCTGATGAACCGCGTTTGTAAACCTTACCTTGATAAGTTCGTCATCGTGTTCATTGACGACATTCTGATTTACTCCAAGAACAAGGCGGATCATGAGGAACACCTACGGTTGGTCTTGGAACTTTTGAGACAAGAGCAGTTGTATGCAGGGTTCTCAAAGTGTGATTTTTGGTTACGCGAAGTTCAATTCCTAGGGCATGTGGTGAATGAACTGGTAATTCATGTCGATCCGGCTAAGATCGAAGCTATTAAGGACTGGGAAGCACCAAAGACGCCATCTGAGGTGCGGCAATTCCTAGGTCTTGCAGGTTATTATCGTCGTTTCATTGAGGGATTTTTGAAGATCGCTCAACCCCTCACTGCTCTTACCCAGAAGGACCGAAAGTTCGACTGGGACGAACCACAAGAATCAGCATTTCAGATGCTGAAGCTTAAACTATGTTCTGCACCTATCTTATCCTTACCTGAGGGTACGGATGATTTCGTTGTGTACTGTGATGCTTCTATTCGTGGTCTTGGTTGCGTATTGATGCAGCGCGGGAAGGTTATTGCTTATGCTTCTCGCCAACTCAAAGTTCATGAGAAGAACTACACTACTCATGACTTGGAACTGGGTGCGGTAGTCTTTGCGTTGAAAATCTGGAGACATTACTTGTACGGTACCAAGTGCGAAGTATATACCGATCACAAGAGTCTTCAGCATATTTTCGACCAGAAGGTGTTGAACATGCGGCAGCGTCGCTGGGTAGAACTCCTGAACGATTATGACTGTGCCATCAAATACCATCCTGGAAAGGCGAACGTTGTGGCGGACGCCTTGAGCAGGAAGGAGTCTGCGAACCCTCGCCGTGTTCGAGCCTTACAGCTCACCATTCATTCGTCGTTGCCTGACCGAATCCGTTCTGCACAATTGGAAGCCTTGAAGGAGGAAAACCTTAAGGCTGAAACGATGCACGGTGCTGACAAGCATCTTGAGCTCAGGGCTGATGGCTTACACTATTTTGCGGGACGTGTTTGGGTCCCATTGTTCGGGGGATTGCGCGAGCTTGTTCTTGATGAAGCTCACAAATCCCGATATTCTATTCACCCTGGCTCCGATAAGATGTATCAGGATTTGAAGATACTTTATTGGTGGCCGAACATGAAAGCTGATATAGCTTCTTATGTCAGCAAATGTTTGACTTGTGCTAAAGTCAAGGTGGAGTATCAGAGGCCGTCTGGTCTCCTGCAACAACCAGAGATTCCAGAATGGAAGTGGGAACGAATCACGATGGATTTTGTCACCAAGCTACCAAGATCGCCTAGTGGTTATGATATGATCTGGGTGATTGTTGACCGGCTGACAAAATCGGCGCGTTTTATACCTATTAAGGAAACCGATGGACTCGAGCGGTTGGCTCGACTTTACCTTAAGGAGGTGGTTGCTCGGCACGGGGTGCCTGTTTCTATTATCTCTGATCGTGATTCTCGTTTCGCTTCGCGTTTCTGGAAGGCTCTGCACAAGGCTTTGGGTACTCAGCTGGATATGAGTACGGCTTATCATCCGCAAACTGATGGACAGAGTGAGCGGACGATTCAAACCTTGGAAGACATGCTTCGGGCATGTGTTATCGATTTTGGCAAAAGTTGGGAGATCCACCTACCGTTAGTGGAGTTCTCCTACAACAACAACTATCACTCTAGCATCAAGGCAGCTCCGTTCGAGGCTCTTTACGGACGGAAATGTTGATCACCACTTTGTTGGGCCGAGGTGGGCGAGAGCCAGCTCACTGGTCCGGAACTCGTGTACGAAACTTCGGAGAAAATCGTACAGATCCGTCAACGTTTGGCTGCTGCACGGGATCGTCAGAAGAGCTATGTCGATCGCCGTCGAAAACCATTAGAGTTCCAGGTTGGGGACAAGGTACTTCTGAAAGTTTCACCATGGAAGGGCGTCATACGCTTTGGAAAGCGTGGCAAGCTTAACCCTCGTTATGTCGGACCATTCGCAATCCTGGATCGGATTGGACCGGTGGCATACAGACTTGACTTACCGGCGGAGCTCGGTAGTGTACACAACGTCTTCCATGTGTCTAACTTGAAGAAGTGTTTGGCTGATGAATCTCTCATTGTACCACTGGAAGAGATCAAGGTTGATGATCGTCTTCGCATTGTGGAGGAACCTGTCGAGATTCTCGACTACAAGATTCGTAGCCTTCGTCGGAGTAAAATCCGCATCGTTAAAGTCCGTTGGAACTCGAACCGTGGACCGGAGTTCACATGGGAACGGGAGGATCAGATGAAATCTAAGTATCCTCATCTTTTTCCTAAGCGCGCGTTTGAGTCGAGGCATGTTACTGCTGAAGCAGAATGAATCTCGGGTCGAGATTCCTTTCAACGTGGGGATGAAGCAGAATGAATCTCGGGTCGACACTTTGCATTGTGATACTTATTTTACATTCCTATAATATTTGTGGTAGCATCCTTGTGGTGGATATACGTTATAAACATTACACGTGTCTATTAACTACAAAGATTTAATATTGAAATTATAAAGTAATTCAAGAAACATTGTAAATTTCTGAAAGGATAAATCTTGATCAGCGAAAACAACTGAATATTAATTTAGATGAATGACTGTGACACCCGGCATGTTCGGCTTAAACATACTAGTAACATCTAAGTCTACCTTAGCGAGAAACGTTTATAAACAAACTTAACTGGGTCAGTTGAGTCGGGTCAAGTTAGGATTGTCCAGGGTACAATGATCTGGAGGATCATTGGGAGTCGTTTTGGTAATACACTAGTACCGGGTTCCGTTGTTGGTGACATTACATGAACTAATTAAGTATATGTGTAGATTATGGGTTGTGTGGTGGATTATATACATAGGTGTGTTTAAATGATGTGTAAATGATTATCTGTGCTTAAATGTGTTAAATATAGATTAAGGATGCATACTTATGTGTTAAGATGTGTTAGAATGCGTTAAACACGACAAACTGGAAAACTAGTTAAAAAGGGGTTCTGGTTCGACCCTTCGAGTGGTCGAAGGAGAAGAAGTTGCCTGGTTCGACCCTTGTGAAATGGGCGAACCAGGGAAGTGGAATTTGAGGAATTTCCTTCGACCAAGCAGGGCTCATTCGACCCTGTGATAGGGGCGAAGGAGACCACCTTCGACCAATGAATTGGTGCGAAGGAGAATTAGTATAAATACCAACCTTTGTCATTTTTCATCATTTCACAAACCCTAACCGTCCCAAAACGCTCTCAAACGATCTTAAACACTAAGGAAGGAGTTTTTGCTCTTCTTTTCCATAATCTAACCCATCTACAACATCTAAACAAGAATCCAAGGTGTGTTCATAATCCTAAATCTTTTAAAAGCATTTTAATTCGTTTTCATATAACCCTAAGTGTCCAGATTTGTTCTAAGGGTGTTTTATGATTAAAAACCTTTTAAACATCTTTCTAAATCAAAACATGATCATTTAACATAGGTTTCATAATGAATAACATATGTAAGTTGTGTTTTATGTGATGTTATGTATTGTTTGATGAATGATTGCTGTATAGATGTTATAACAATGATCTAGGACTATTACTGATGATGTTTTATTATTGAGATAGGTTACAATTGATATTGATGATGTTTTATCCATTTTGGGGATTTCGGGTTAGATCTAGGGCTTGTTCATGATGATAGTAATAAGGATATGATTGGGGGATTTATTGTTCATGGTAATCTGAGTATATTAAGTTGATTATTGATGGATTTCATAAAGTTTCCTAATTGGGTAAGGATTTCATGCATGATAATGTGACATCTCCATAATTTACTATTTTGGGAAACTTGTAAAACGACTAGACTTTGGTGTAAAACCGGTGGGGTTTTGTAGGGATAAGTTATCCATGCTTGACTGCTGTGTTTGATGATGTTTCGGGTTGTTTTGAATGTGTTTGAAGCGTTTTTAGGAAAAATTATACAACAGGGGTGAACCTGGCCTCCTTCGACCAGTCGATGGTGCGAAGGAGGGATCCAGGGTCGAACCTGGGTTTATATTGGACGAATGTGATAAAACGGGCGAAGGAAGCATCAAACGGTCGAACGAGATGTAAAAAGGGTGCGAAGGAGACAAAAAGGTGCGAATGAGACTTAGAACTGACTGGTTCGACCGTTCTGATGCAGAAATGAGATTTTTGATACAAACTAAGTGTTTTATGCTTGAACCTTGTGTGTAATCTATGTATACTTGATTAGTTAGGGTAATGGGTCACCAACGGGATGTCGGGTCGGTCTAGTGTGTCGGTTAAACATTTAAACACGTTTTAAAATATACTTGGTTACGATCTGGACAATCGGGGACTAGATAACCTTATGGTTATTAGTCGGAACACTTATGTGAACATTTTGATAGATCTCCAGTAGAGGGATTATCAAGGGCTAAACATCTTTACTTGTATTTGAAGAGCGCTATCTAAGGTGAGTTCACGGCCCCACTTTTACTGCTTTAACTTTTGGGGGAGAAAACATGCACTAAACTATTTTGGTAACATATGGCATACTATGGTTTAAACTTGTGTACTATACGATCTTTTAAAGTCCCGGGGGAAACCATGAATGTGCGGGGATGCACAACGGGGGAAATGTGGATAGATCTATTGGGTTTGACAGGCCCCACTCGACGGCTTGGAGGGCCGGGCGGGTGCATATTGTCTCGAACTGGTAACACTCGTAGCGTGACTACAACACATCGGGCTGAACACATGGTAACAGTCTAGTAATGGTTTTCCAATCGTAGTAGTAACAAAACATACGCCTAGCTAGCGTACTTGGTAACATGGATATAGTATGGACATGGTAACATTTTGGTAACATCTTGGTAACATTTTGAATAAACCTGTGAACTCACCAGCATTATATGTTGACATCTTTTTGGCATGTTTTTCTCAGGTCGCTAAGGTAGCAATAAATGGAACTAGGCGCACGGGTCTGCACTGACGTCTAGAGTTTAGTTTACGAATTGCATCAAACGTTTGAAATAATAAAACTTTGGATTGTAACTCGTTAAATGCTTCCGCTACAGTTTATGGGTTTATGAAAACTATGTCTTTTGAATGTTATGTATTTTTCATATAGTGTTGTTTATTGTGACCGTTGACTTGGATCCTGGTTTGTCATGCGCCTCGCGGTAAAACCCCGCAAGTGGTAATTTGAGGGTGTGACAATGACTGTTAGGTATGAATATAGAACAATAAAAAAGTTATGAAGAACATATGCAACAGAATTTTAATACCTGTAAAACCAACGTATGTGTTTGATAGGAGAAGGGAATTGTGAAGTACAAATACTCACAAATAAGATCTTATATAGAAAAATATTCGAATAATCTGCACCGAAAATTGTGCAACTTACATAGGATTTTAGTATTATCTATAAGAGTTTATATATAACAATAATTCGAATAACATGCAACCTAAAAGGGTGCAACTAAATTAGGATTTTAAGATTATCTCTAAGAAGTTTCTAGAGAACAATTATTTGAATAACCTGCAGTGCAACTAACTTAGCATTTTTAGTATTATCTCTGAGAGTTTATTATCTCTAAGAGTTTACAACTTAGGATTTTAACCTAAAAGGGTGCAAGTCACTTAGGATTTTTGAATAACTTTATCAGAAAATATTTTAAATTATTTGGATTATACATATGCATTTATAATATTTACTACATATAGTTAGTTTATTTGTTTAATCTTATGTCTACTATTATTTAGAAAAATGCGAACTGTGTAAATTAGCAATGTATAAAATACGAACTTTTTAAAACTTATCAATTTTAAAACATGTGTAATTTGCTATCAATGTCATTATTAAATTTATATATTTTTTTTAAATTGAACACAATTATTATCAACATTATTATCAACAGTATTTTGTTTACTCTTTCATAGAATTAGTTAAAAGTATGTGGTTTGGCTTTTTTGGTATATAATTCTCATTTCAAATGATTGTCTCTTTTTCTCTCTGTCTCTTAATTTTGCTCAATTAGTTGTTTAAGTTTTTTTTACTATGCATGATACCGCCAACAACTGAGCCGTGGCCTACGAAAATTCCATGGCTGGAGACTTCAAATGCGATCAACCAAGTCATGAACCCCTCAAGAAGCTTGGTTGAAACTAGTCTTGTGTCCAGTTTCATCAGATGCTAACCAAGCAACAGTGGGCCACTTAACAGGAACAGGGGGTTGGCCATTGGGTCAACATCTAGTAAATGATGTAACTACAATCGAAAATTTCATGTAATAATTCGAATGTTTGGGTACAAAAAGGTTCATCTAGTTAGTATTTAAAACAAAAAAATGCAATAATCACTTGTACATAAGCATTATTTCTTGTACATTTCAATCCACACCTCGGTATTAACTACGACAAACACCGTAACGTCAACAAAAATGAGCCGGTCGTCATGGTATATTCGAATGTTTTTAAAATATAATAGTTTTAAAGTTATGATAGAATTAAATAAAAGAATTATAATTTTGTAGGGAAGGGGAGGAAAATGTAATTACTAACTAAGAATTAGGGAATTAAAGTATAAATAAGATAGGGTAATAAAGTGTAAATAATGTATGAATGACTAATTTACCCTCATTTTAAGGTTATAAATGAAAAATTAGTTCTTAACTTTTTTGGGTATCTTAAAATACCCTTGGCTCATGCATTATAATATAGTATAGATATAGATTAATTCGGCTGCTTCACTCGTTTTTCTCCTATGAGTTTTACAATATAGTGTTTTATACAATTACGAATATACTTTTAAGGCGATCTTAAAAGTTATGGATATTTAAAAATACTATACTCAAATTAAAAAGAAAAAATATGCTCGATTATATAGTGTAATAATATTAAGAAAATATTAACATGTGAAAAAGTTATGGATATTTAAAAATCGTGGGGTGGTTGGTTAAAATAAGGGTGACAAGTGTAATTATTATTTAAATAAAGGGAATTGAATATAGTTGAGGGGACAAATGTGTAAGTATTGTGTAAGTTACTAACATGTGAATTGTGTGTTGTACTCTAAGCAATTATACATGTACAACTTGAATTTTAAGACATCAATGGAAATGTATTAATAAAAGTTTAGATGATTTCAGTTCATTTTCATTTTTTTCTTTTGTTTTTGTTTCGGTTATTGCTTAACCCTAACATATTTTTTTTAATGAAAAACTATAGCAATACTATACTCAAATTAAAGAGAATAAAATGTTTTTTTATACGGTGTAATAATATTAGGAAAATATTATTGTCTGGAAAAGTTATGAACGTTTAAAAATCGTGGGGTAGTTGGTTAAAATAAAGATGCAAAAGTGTAATTAGTATTTAAATAAACAGAAATTGAGCAAAGTTGATGGGGCAAATATGTAAGTATTGTATAAAATTATAATATAGATAAGTGGGGGAAACTGTAACTAATAAAGGGTATATGTGCAAGTTATGCTTGAAAAGACAAAAATGCCCTTAAAAAGTAGTTACTACATGCATTATGTGTTGTACTTTAAGCATTTTTAATTGTATTACTTAAAAATTAAGAGATCCTTGTGAAATGCTTTATAAGATAGTATATATATATATATAGGGGATGGTTCATTTAAGAAGAGGTTTTAATGCGAGAAGAAGATTAATAATTCATTTTTATCATTATTAAAAAAAATAAGAATATAAGAAAACTGTTGAAATGTGTTGTTTATTCATCTATCTTGAAAAAAAAACAATACATGAAGCAATTTCATTAATTTATATAACCTACACATGTACATTTTTTTGTAGGAACATTACCTACGCATAATATAACACATGTATAGGAAAGAGTTTAAACCTTAAAAAAAATATTTGATTGCATTAATTTAATGAGTTTTTGTATATATAACATAAACAATGATATATAAAAAGTAATAACTTCAAAAATAAATGAACCATTACTAATAAAAAAATAAAATTTAGGTTTATTCTCGCACTTCCCGCACTAAAACACTTTGCTGAAAATAGCCTAACACTATATATATATATATATATATATATATATATATATATATGTATGTATGTATGTATATATAGGAAAAAGATCAAATAGGAACCAAGAGCCTAGTTAGGAACTTAGGAACCAATCTGAGCCCTTCATCTTTGATCTTGACCTAGGGGGTAGTTATGTAATTAAACAATTATATATTATATTTTAATTTAAATAAAAGTTTTATATATGGAAGTTAATAAAAACTTCATGCGATTAACATTCCATTGATTTCCTCAAATCTCTCAACTTCCTGCGATTTCATCTTTATAATCCCAAATCAAAAATCACGTTCCATCGATTAAGATTTCCATATCAGTCCCTCTCCATCTCTATTATAAGATATGGCCGACCACCACCATGGATATGGTGGCGGCGGCGCTGTAATTAACCAGACGGGGGTGGGGTGCTACGGTATGCAGAAGACAACCGATGGTGGTCTGGTTCGACCTGAGACTAGGGATTGTTTGGGTTTTGTGGTCCCCTTGTGGCTGCTGTTGATGGCCGAGAGTGGTGGTTGTTGAGGAGTTAGCGACAGTAGGGGTGGTGTATGGTTAAGCTTTGATGGTGGTTGTGCAGGTGACCGACGGTAGGTATGGCTCGAGTGGTGGTTGTGTAGGCGGCAGAGAGGGGTGCGGTTGTCATGTGGGTTTCAGTCCGATGGGATTGATGTTTTTGGAGGTTGTGGGGACGACGACCGGAAGGTTGTACAACGATGAAAAGATTTGTTGTTAGTTGTTATACACCAGTGTATAATTATACATCAGTGTATAATATATGTATTTAATACTATCATTCTTTACCAGTGTATAATTATACATCAATGTATATTGATACATTTGATTATCACTACTATTATACGCCAGTGTCTAATTATACACCAGTGTATAATATATGTATTTAATACTACCATTCTTACCAGTGTATAATTATACATCAGTGTATATTGATACATTTGATTATCACTACTATTTATACAGTCTCCTATATACAACAACGTATATTATACACTAGTGTATAAGCGGTTGAAAATAATAAATCGTCTCATCATTTTTTGACCTCGTTATCTTATTTAAGGTTTGATCGATTACCTTTTCCATATAATATACACCAACGTATATTATCCAAAACTATATAACATCATGTACTGCACATTCGATTTTTGACGTACTTTGATACCATTCAAACAATCAATAAACATATTGATTAAAAATGATTACCATGGGGAAAAATAACTACTTTCCTAAAATAATAGGATTATAAAGGAAACTAATTAAACATGTGTTATTAATAGTCTATATATAATTACCACATTGCCTTTTGATTTAATTAAATATTTAATTAATGTTTTACTTATTTACAATCATGCCATTAGAGATCAATGGCTAAGATTGGTTCCTATGGTTCCTACTTAAGTTATGGTTCCTATTTGAACCCTACCCTATATACCTGTATATATATATATATATATATATATATATATATATATATATATATATATATATATATATATATATATATAGGGGGATCAAATGAGAAGAACTTATTGTGAGAACAAAAAGAAGAAATGAAACATTAAATACTTTAACTCTCATTACATTAATTATTATCACTTTAATTAATTAGTCATTAATACTTTATCCTACACATTATCAAATTTTGTCCTACACATATCAAAATTATCACATGTTTATCCTACACATATCAAGATTATCATACGTTAGTCCTACACATATAGAAATTCAACCTACATTTGTTCTACACGTATCAAAATTATCTTTTTTTTTTTTTTTGAAGGGCAACTTTCATTAAAAACAAACACGGAATTCTCCAAGATAGAGAAAACCGCAAAACCAAAACCTTACATCACAATAAAATCAAAAGAACGCCAATCTTGCCAACCCACATTACAATATTTGCCCCTACTATTGAACCATAAAAAGCTAAGAGCCTTAATATCCGAAATCACTTGCGTCACGGAAGCCGGCATAGCCTTAAAAATTTTCTCATTCCTCGTCTTCCAAATACGCCAACATGCTATAATCAAAATCCCTAGGATAATATCCTTCTTGTATGTTGGGCATCTTAAGTTTTCGGCCATCCCTTTAATGTCTTGCACATCAAATAACATAATCGGAGGAATTTTACACCAACGCGCAATCCCATCCCAAACTCTATGAGAAAAATAACAAGCCGTAACAATGTGATCACTCGTGTCTTCCGCATCATCACACAGCACGCATATCTTACTATCAACTCCAACATTTCTTCTCGATAACGCTACTTTGGTAGGAAGACGATCTAGAGCGGCACGCCACATAAATAAATTGCACTTTGCCGGAATCCATTTACACCCAAAAACTGCTGCAGAAACCTGCTGAACATCATTAACCAGCCAACGTTTAGCGTCCTGCACAGAAGCATGCTGCAAAGGAACGTTATTCCAATACCACGCATCGTTTGTATCCGATAAGGCAGTTCCTGAAACCATCCTATAGCACAAAATCAGTTGCTGAATTTCCTGCATAGAAGAGGGGTACGATTTCCAGTCCCAAACTAAGGTACCAGCGAGAGAGTTTTGCCCCAGCCGATCCGAGATCACCGCCCATTTATTCTTAGCTAACCGGAATAAGTCTGGAAACAGGAACCTTAACGGGACGCGGTCCACCCACGGGTCAATCCAAAATTTAATGTCCGCCCCATTCCCCACTTTACCAATTATCAAACTGCTAAACGTCGACCCGTTAAACAAAAGCCGATTGCTAGTCTTAACAATCATAGTCCAGGCACCCCTCACCTTAGAGTCAACCGGCACAGAAATATACCGCCTTTTAGAACCATGAATAGCGTCTACAACCCGACGCCACAAAGCATTGGGATCTTTCCTATATCTCCATATCCATTTGAGAAGAAGCGTGTTATTAGAGTGATCTAATTTGGTTAAACCAAGGCCCCCATTTTTCTTAGGTCGAGTCACCACCTCCCACCCGACCCAATGTATTTTATTAATGTCTACACTTCCCCCCCAAAAAAAATTCTTTATCAAGACTTCAAGATTCTTTTTCACCGTTTCCGGAGCTTTGTATAAAGAAAAGTAATAAGTCGGAAGACTCTCCAACACCGACTTAATGAGCGTGACTCTCCCGGCCATAGATAAAACTTTCGACTTCCACTTCGTCAATCTCTTTTTAAAAACTTCAACCACCGGATTCCAACTAGCAATCCGATTCATATTAGATCCCATTTGAATGCCAAGATACTTAAACGGAATTGACCCCATCGCACAACCTAACGCCTCGGCTTTTTGTTTCAATTCAGACCCATCTTTCCCAATACCAAAAAGCATGGACTTTTTAAGATTAATTTTCAATCCCGAGCACAAATGGAAAATCCTTAAAATTCTTTTGAGAGTTTTGAATTTTTTTCCGGACCATTCACCCATAAACATGGCATCATCGGCAAACAAAAGATGAGAAACACATGGGCCACCATTTGGTAATTGAATCCCCGCAAAAAACCCCTCATCGCATGCTTTTTTAATGAGACCCGATAAGGCTTCCATTATTAAAATAAATAAAAACGGAGATATAGGGTCACCTTGACGTATACCTTTTTCACATGTAAACTCAAAGGTCGGAGAACCATTAACAAGAATGGAAGATCTAGCCGAAGTAAGAATCCCATACATCCAATCGCACCACTTCTCCGGAAAACCCATTTGTCTCATAATCATCATCAAGAAACCCCAGTTGACATTGTCGTAAGCCTTCTCAAAATCAACCTTGAACATGAATAATTTTTTCCCACTTTGTTTAGCCCAAGCAATAACTTCACTCGTCATTAACGGACCATCAAGGATATTTCTCCCGGCAATAAATGCCGTTTGAGTATCATTGACCATCGTATCCATAACCTTCTTCAATCTACATGCAAGAACTTTGGATATACTCTTACTCACCACTCCAATCAAATTAATTGGACGATACTCTCCCAAAGTCACCGGATCATCAACTTTAGGGATTAATGTGATAAATGACGAACCCACTCCTCTTCTAATCTTCGCTTTCTCATAGAAATCCTGAAAAATATCATTAAAATCCTGCACAAAACATGACCAGAATTTTTTTATAAAGCGAAAATTAAACCCGTCCGGGCCTGGGGCTTTATCACTACCACAGTTAAAAATCGCCTCCTTAATTTCTGTTTCTGTAAAAGGAGCTACCAATCCCGCCGCTTCAACCAAAGAAAGAGTCTTTAAGCCGTGACAATGGAGCATCGGTCTGTCCACCAATATTTCAGCAAACTTGTTGCGAAAAAAACGAACTACTTCACCTTTGATGTGGTTAGGACGCGTCTCCCATAGACCATTGATAAGAATCCCCGGGATAGCATTATTCGCCTTCCTACTATTAATACATGCATGGAAAAAAGACGTGTTTTCATCGCCATCCGTAGCCCATTTAACCCTGGATTTTTGACGGGCATCCTTTAGACGCCACATCTCCAGCTCGCGAACTCGAACCGACGCTTCTTCGTAGATCCAATTTTCTTCTTCAGTTAACTGCCTCTCTTCCATAACAGTTTGCAAAAAAATCGATCTCTTTTCTCACCTGCTGCTCCTCTTCATTTTCCTTTGAAACCTTATCTTTAATCCATCCCTTCAAAGCACTTTTAATTTTTTTTTAACTTATTCATAAAACGTAAGTCAGGCTGATCAATTATTCCTTCAGCCGAGTTCACCACCCCATGCACAACCTCTTCGATACCCTCTCTAGATAACCATGAATTGAAGAACCGAAACGGTTTAGCTCCAAAATTATGAGAAATCACCTTCAACGTCAAGGGGCAGTGATCGGAAAGGTTACGGTTGTGTGCTCGGTACTCCGCGTTCGGCCAATCCATGACGACATTCATCGACACAAGAAGACGATCAATACGACTATGTTTATCCCCCACACAAAACGTAATTTTCGGTTTCTCAAACTATATTCACATAACCCCAAATCGTCAATAAAGTCATTGAACTCCCTCGACGCCACTGCATTAAACTTCGAGTTTCTCCGCTCCTCTATATGTCTAACGCAATTGAAATCACCCCCCATAATCCCATACCCATCATTATATAGAAACGTCGTCTTCAATTCAGCCCAAACACTCCTTTTATCGGCTAATTTATGTGGCATGTAAACATTACCACAAACAATGTGTTTCCCATTATCTTTAACAAAACCGTTGATCAGTAAAAAAAATTTTTGTTTAACAACCGAGTTGATCACCAAATACTTGGGATCCCAAATCGTTAACAAACCCCCCGACCTACCATCTGAAGGAATCCAATCGAAACTACTCTCGCCATTCCCCCATAATCTGTTAAAATTAACCCCTTCAATATCCGTTAACTGAGTTTCTTGAATAAAAACCACACGCGCCTCATTTTCTCTACGAATATTCCGAACCCAATCCCACTTTCTTTCATCCCCCAACCCCCGAATGTTCATAGAAAGGACATTCATTGTAAACCCGCCTGTGAACCTTCGGCCCGAACCATATCCTTGACCTCCTCTTCAAACAACGCAATGTTACTCGCCCCCAAAGCGACACCTAACTGAATAGTTTTCTTCACCTCCTTATTAATATCAATATCCCCCACTTGTATATTCTCTTTATCCCCAATACTATAATCACGGCTCACATTTCCACTCCTAACACCCTCCTGTAGCGTATCATTTTCTTGGAGCAAATCATCAAATGGAATAAGTCCTTCCCCTGTATCTCTATCCATACTAAGAGTTGGGCTTGTACCAAATAACTCCTCCATAGCATTTTTAACACCTCCTTGTTGTCCACCATCAACACATGGGGCCCTGGTATTAGAGCCCACATTAGGCACTATCTCCTCCACCTCCATAGGCCCAATAAACCTATCTATATCAAATGGATCCCCACTGGACTTGGGCTTTGACTTGCCTTTCTTTTTAATCGGCCCACTAGTGGACTTGGACCTTGATCCAGATCTTTTAAAGGCTTTTTTATTTTTTCTCTTTTTAGATAATTTGAAAGCCATTGCTGTACCTTTCATGCCAAAGTCAACATTCCTTTCTTGAATTTCCCCATCTTCCACATCAGTTTCTATTTTTTCGTTGGCATTAATACCATTTTGACCATCAATAATTCCCTCCTTAACTCTGACATTATTACCTTCCAAATTCGAATAACTGTTTCCTTGTGAATACGGCTCCACATTAATGTTATCCGCGTACTCGTCGTTTACCGGAAAATTCTTTTCCGGCATCACATCAGCGACCGGACTATTATCGGACTTTGATTCAGACGAGTCTTCCCCATTATCGTGTACCGAAAACAAAAATTCTGGTATCCAATTGCCAACCTCTTCCGAGATCCATACACGGAATCTCTTGTTCCGCCATTGTAATACTATGACATCGGCAATTCTTCTACCATAATCAACCAACACACCAACATACTCATATGACAAGTCTCCATCGTTTTGTTTAACGTTAGCTTTATGAACAACTTTACCGTATAGAGCTCCAATCCGGTCCAGAGTATCATTACACATCACATTCAACGGGATACCCTGTAACTTCAACCAAGCCACTCGTTCAAAGTGGAATGATTGCCCAACCCATGTGTCCACCGTCCTGAACACATCATCTCGTTGTAAAGTCCTAACTCGTACCTCTTCCGCTTCCTCTTCAGAGTTAAACGAAAGAAGAACAGATAAGCCGCCCAGATATTGTATCACATCCATCTTCTTCGTCATCCCACGAATCAGACTTGGTAAAGTCTTTAAACACTCAACATCATGAACCGTCGCCACCAAAGCTTTACCATGCCGATTCCCATATTCGTTAATCACATCCGGTATCATAACTACTTTTTCCTCCTTACGCTCCTCCTTTATCCCCGTTAACATCTCCTTGAAAGAATTGGACTGAGCGTCATTGTAAAAAAACCTTTCAGGATCGTTCTTCTTATCGGCCACCGGAGGCTCTTTGTCATGAGCATCGTTACTTTTGGTTCTCTCATCTATTTCAGTGAACCTTGCAACATTCGCACGTAATTTATATGAACCCAACCACACATTCTTCATCATCCTTTCTAACTCTTCCACATCTTTTACCTTCTGGAAAGTGACGAAACCAAATCTTCTTCCACCTTTATCCCGCTTCCTGGCAATGTAGATCTTTGAAATCTCCCCATATCCTTTCAACAAACGATCCAGATCGCTACCGCTGCACCCATCTGGCAGATTGGTGATGAAAAACTTGATGTACCCATCTTTGTAAACCTGTTCTTCCGGCTGTTTCTCAGCATATCTTCGGTCGCCCATATCAGGAGAGAGAGTTTTTTTTATTTGAACCTTACACCTGTACGTATCAAAATTATCTTTCACGATAAATTAGGATTGATATGAAAGAATATATTTTGAAATTGAATTATTAGTTTCATTAATTTAACTAGTTTAGGGGGTAACAAAAAATTAATCATTTATTTAACATTAAATACAACTATTATATGGATGATTTCTATTGGTTTAAATTTGTTCTTTTTCTTCTTAAAATACTTTTTCTTCTAATTTGAACTCTCCACTATATATATATATATATATATATATATATATATATATATATATATAGTGCTAGGATCATTTCAGAACACTTTTATTGCGAGAACAAAAAGAACAACTCTAAATCATTTAATTTCCTAATTTACGCTTTATAATTTTTTATTTTTGTGTTTCTTACATTCATATGTGTATATTATATGCATAAAAAACCCATCAAAGTAATGTTTTCTGATGCCTTTTACAAATCTACATACATGTAGGTTATTTAATCGACATATATGTAGGTTACATAAAAGATGATTTTTTGTCATGTTACTTTTCGAATTCCGATGTAAGAATCAATAAGATTACGTTTGTAACATTTGTTTTTAATTTTTAGTTGTTTATGATTGTAAAAATGAATTATTCATTTTGTTCTGCGTGTTTTCGCAATAGATAGTGTTCATAGATCCTTCTTCAATAAATCCATATCCATATATAATACTAGCTTTTATCCCGGGAGCGTCCCGGGGTTGAAAAATATAACAATTCTAATAATACTAATACTAATAGTAATAATTATTACTCTTGTAATTAAATAAATAAAAAAATAACCTTGCTATAAGGTGACACCATGTGTTGCAGTGTTGCGCGATTCTTTCTCCTAGCTTCTCTTGATAAAGTATGGCGATTGAGCTGAATTTCAACATCGTAGATAAGAACCTGGTTTAAAAGAAAAAAACATTATTAATGAATAATCTAACACTTTGTGTTTTTTTTCCTGTATGAACGAAACCCCACAAAAAAATAGTTGTTTTTTTCTCCGTTTTTTATATAGAACTATGGTACTTGTTGGAAAGATAATAAAACGCTCGTTAATTTGGTGTAACTTTTTTCTTTAAAAAATATCGTATATAAAAGATATTAACGTTTAAAAATTATGGGAGGAAAATAAGTGAGAAAAATTTAAATTTGTTTTTAAATTTTTTTTTCCTAAAATAACTCAATTTAAATTTAGTAGATTAGGTTTTATATCTATCTATATATATAAAAGAAAACGTATATGCTGACGTGGCGTACAATGGAGGCCTCAACATCTCCTTGAGAGTACCACGTGGCATCATAATTGAAAGATTTTAGTGTTTTTGAACTATTTCCTTTTTTAATTAAAAAAATAAAATAAACATAAAACCCTAAATTAAATTGAGTTATTTTAGAAAAAAAAAGAATTTAAAAATAAATTTAAAATTCTCTCTTATGTTTCCTCTCATAATTTTTAAACGTTTATATCTTTTATATACGAGATTTTTTAAAGAAAAAAATTACACCAAATTAACGAGCGTTTTATTATCTTTTCAACGAGTACCATAGTCTTATATAAAAAAGGAGAAAAATCGACTATTTTTTGTGGAGTTTCGTTCATACAGAAAAAAAACACACAAAGTGTTCATGTTATTCATTAATCATGTTTTTTTTTTAAACCAGGTTCTTATCTACGATGTTGAAAATCAGCCCAATCACCATGTTATCATTGGAATTGTACTAGGTATATTTCATCAAGAGAAGTTAGGAGAAAGAATCGCGCAACACTGCAACACATGGTGTCACCTTATAGCAAGGTTATTTTTTTATTTATTTAATTTCAAGAGTAATAATTATTACTATTAGTATTAGCATTATTAGAATGGTTATATTTTTCAACCCCGGGACACTCCGGAAAGAATTGATAGTTGCTGACGTGGCGTTCAATGGTGGCCTCAACCATCTCTTGATTATGCCACGTGGCATAATGAGATGCAATAATTACAACTTACAACTTAAGTGTTTGTTTAGTTGATTAGGTTAGGAATTATAAGAGCCATTAGAATGTGAGAAATTAGAGAGATGTGATGAGTTTTTTAATAGTTGCAGCTTACATAAGTGATTCTTTAGATGATTACTGATTAGGTTTTAGATTAGGGAATATGAGTTATTACTGATTAGAATACTATGAACATGCAATGATTAAGAGATTTTGTGGTTAGTTAACTTGAGCCATTTGCAATAGGTTATCACGTAAAATTAGATTTTTCAACCCCGGGACCCTTCTGGGGTAATCAGCTAGTTATTATTTATTTATTTTTAATTTGCCACATGACATGACACATGTCACACTCAAGGAGGAGAATGCCTCCTTGAATGTCATGTAATTAAAATGGATTTCTTAAACCCGTATTGAATGTCACCTCATTAATATTCAATTCTTTTTATTAAAAGTTATAGATTATAGATAACTGTTGGGGGTGATGATTAATTCTTTTTATTATAAGTTATAGATTATAGATAACTGTTGGGGGTGATGATCCCACCCTTAAATTCCCGCCATTAATTTTCACTTAATCTTCATAACCTATTTAACCCTAATGTTTCCCTCATTCACCCTCCTCTACCAAAAATCTCTTCAACCTCGTAGAAAACCATGGAGAGATCAGAAACCCTGATTCCCTACCTAACTTGCCAATATGCTCCATCTCTGTCTCTCCTCTTCGTCGTTTCTCTCATTTAGAGATCCGATCGTTGATCGAATCAATCATAAGCTGGTGCGTTCTATTCGATTTAGTGTTGCTATGAGCCCCATTTATCGCTTGGTTTGATTTTCGTTCTCTTCAGAAACTTGAAACAAGTATGATCAATCTTTAACGTTTATTCATCTGTACTTACAACATCTTCCTCAATATCTACATATATGATGAAAACGAAATTTGTGGACTTTATAAACTAAAATCTACATTAAGTTGATTTTGACGCATTATAGGATTATTTATTACTGGGTTTTGGAAGGTAATTCTACCTTTTAGCATGAGAGAATGTGGACGACTATGCCAATAGGATAAAATGTATGGTTTGATAATGAATGTATGGCCCTGTAATCTGTTCGGAATGTGGAGGTCTATTTTGACTTACTTGGTCAAACGTTACAAAACTACATTTCACTGTTTTATTCGTATTTACTATTTAAATCCTAAAAATGACGACATTCGACTTTATTATTTAGAGGGTGTTTGGGATTGAGTTTCAAAACAACTTATTGACTTATTGGCTTTTTCAAAAAGCCAATAAGTCAATAAGTTGTTTGTGTAACCCAAAAGCACTTTCTGTTTTGACTTTTGGCTTTTGGCTTTTAAGGATGGAAAAGCTGTTTTTGAAAAGTTAGAAATCCTGGCTTTTGACTTTTGGAAAAAAAAATTACAAATCTACCACCCATACAACCAATATTCACAATAAGTTAAGCGAAACACTTAAAAAAACAACAATTTATTGACTTTTTTACGTTTCTCATCCCAAAAACTAATCCAAACACATTTTTTAAAACTCATTTTCAAAATATCATAAGCCAATAAGCACTTTTGACCAAAAGCACTTTTGCATCTCCAAACTCAATCCCAAACACCCTCTTAATCATATTTGCTTCACTTTTGTATTGATTGTTTCTCAGAACTGGTTGTATCCTACTTCTCCGGAACCACTTCAAACACTTATTGGCTGTTGTTATGTTCATTATAAAGTAATGAACAATGTTGTGTGTTTTTGTATTATGAAAGTTGTGTTGATCAATGGAGAATTACAAGACTCTTATATAGAGGATTTACAATGAGGAAAAGGCTAATACTAAGGGATACACTTAATTACATAATTACAATTATAATTGACTAAGCTAAGATTATGCAAAGTCTTGGTCAAGTCTTGGACAAAGTCTTGGTCAAGTCTTGGTCAATATCTTTAAGATGATGGTCAATGCTTTTATGTGATGATACATTCTTTATACGCCCCCGCAAGATGGAGGATCCGTTGGAGACTCCAATCTTGGACCGAAAATATAGGAAGGGTGCACGTGCAAGCGGTTTGGTGAGCACATCCGCTAGTTGATCCTTGGAGCTGACATGAAGAACTTTGAGTTGCCCGGAATTGACCTGTTCCCGCACAAAGTGATAGTCCAGAGCGATGTGTTTCATGCGGGAATGGTAAATAGGATTTGCACATACATAAGTAGCTCCGGTGTTGTCACAGTAAAGAGATGGGGTGCTCTTAATTGGGAGCCCGATTTCACCAAGTAAATTTTTAACCCATGAGAGTTCAGCCGCAACATTAGTGAGTGCTTTGTATTCAGCTTCGGTAGATGATCTAGAGACAGTTTGTTGTTTAGCAGATTTCCAAGAGATGATATTACACCCAAGATATATGAGATATGCTGTAGTGGACCGTCCCCCATCATTAATACCGCCCCAGTCCGAGTCCAAAAAAACCTGCAAGTTTAGGTTAGTATTGTGTTTCAAGAACAACCCATGATGGACCGTTCCTTTCAAATAGCGGAGTACCCGTTTGAGAGCTTGCCAGTGTGATTGTTTAGGTGAGTGCATGAATTGAGATAATTTATTGACGGCAAAGGAGATGTTGGGACGTGTGAAGGCAAGATATTGCAAAGTGCCTACAAGTTGGCGGTAGGGAGTGGGATCGACCGGGGAGTGGAGTCAAAGGAAGAAAGAGAGTCGGAAGTGCTTAAAGGAGTGAGAACCTCTTTTGCACCATCCATTTTAAAGGTGGTAAGAATATCTTGAATGTGACGATATTGGGAAAGAAATAGACCATGAGGCGTAGGAATGACTTCAATTCCTAGAAAATGATGGAGAGGGCCTAAGTCTTTAATAGAGAATTGGTTGCTTAGGGCTTGAACAAAGGAATCCATAAATGGATTGTTATTTCCGGTGAGGACAATATCGTCAACGTACACAAGGAGGTAGCAAGTGATGTTGTTGAGATTGTATACAAAGAGAGAGGGGTCAGAATTGCATTTATTAAAGCCAAAACGAGTGAGAAAGTTGGTTAGTTCGATGTACCAAGCACGCGGTGCTTGCGTGCTTGCTTAAGTCCATAGAGGGATTTTTTGAGTTTGCAAATGTGACGTGGGAATTCCGTATTGGTAAACCCGGGAGGTTGCACCATAAAGACATCTTCGTGAAGAGTCCCATGAAGAAACGCATTATTAACGTCTAGTTGACGTAAAGACCATCCTTTTGAAAGAGCAATGGAGAGAACGGTGCGAATGGTAACGGGTTTAGTAACGGGACTAAATGTTTCATGATAGTCTTTTCCATATTGTTGGTGAAACCCTTTGGCAACTAGACGGGCTTTGTACTTGTCAATCGTGTCGTCGGGTTTGCGTTTGATTCGGAATACCCATTTGCAACCAATGGGAGTTTGGGTTGTGTGAGGGACAAGTTCCCAAGTGTTGTTATGAAGGAGAGCGTTATACTCAAGATCCATGGCATGGCGCCAATCCGGATCTTTCAAGGCTTGAGTATAAGTGGATGGTTCAAGAGAAACGGGTAGAGGGTGAATGGTGGTAGAGTTGACAAAGTTGGGGTTGTAATACTTTGAGTTAGGTTTTGGTTGTCGACGAGGTGGTTGAGGGTTATATGGAGGTGAGTTCGTGGGATTATCGGATGTGTTGGATGAAGACATTGGTGAGGTGGGGTTAGTAGAGTGGGAATCGGTTGGGGTAGAGGTGGTGTTATCAGGTGGAGTCTGTGGGCCGGTTGGTGAGGGTATCTCGGTGGGCTGGGGTGTAGGGCCTGTTGTGTGGGAGGTTGGGCTGTTTGGACCTATTGTGTGGGAGGGTTGGTTGTGTGTAGGAGGTAGAGGGGGTGGGCCGTTGGTTTGTGTAGGGATAGGGGTTTGGGTTTCGGGTGATATGGGTTGTGGAGTAGGGGTTGGATGATGCAAGATTTTTGGGTCTGGAGTGGGTTGGTTAGAAAGGGAGGTTGATTGGGCCGATTGGTATGTGGATAGGAAGGATTCAAATGACATGTGTTTGGGTTGGGGGTTGGTGTTTTGAGATGGAAAATATGTGGGATAAATTCAACGTGTCGAGAGTGGTATAGTTTGTGACTAGTAGGGTCATAGCATTTGAATGCCGATTTGGAGGATGAGTACCCAAGAAATATGCACGCCGTTGAACGGGAGTGGAGTTTTGAAGTAGCATAGGGTCGTAACCATGCGTAGCAAAGACAACCAAACGGTTTGATTTTGGAATAAGTAGGAGCGGTTTTGAACAACATATCGTAGGGAGATTTGTTGTTAAGGATGGGTGTAGGCAAACGATTGATTAGGTGGGTTGCGGTTTGAAAGGCATGGGACCAAAAATGTTGTGGTAAGTGGGAGTAGTGGAGTAAGGCGAAGCCGGTTTCCACAAAAGGCAAAATGCGGACAGAAGGTGTCTGTTGAGTAGGTTGGGATCGAAGATGGCTCAAGGGAGCTTTTAGGCTCTTGATAGAATGATCCCTATCTGTGAACTATTTTGTTCAACCATGTTGATAAAAACCCGAATGCAACGCTGGGTCAGAAATGGGTCGGGTTATCTGCTGAATTGAGGAAAACGAGTGGAGGGAAAGTAAATGGAGGGAAGGATTCAAAAGTTTAGGGGATAAGGGTTGATCCATGAAATCAGGAAGTGGGGATAACTGCTCCCACTAGGGATGAGCACATAGCGCCGAATACCGATCCTGTCTCGTCCCGATCTCGTACCGAACCGAGGGTGTTCGGTATCGGTATCGGTACCCACATTTAGAGGTTTTCGGTTTCGGTATTATCGGTATCGGTACGGGATCGGTATGGTATCGGTATTTTAAGTTAAAATACCGATACCATACCGGTACCGAACCGATACCGTACCATATGTTTTCAGTATCGGTATCGGTATTGGGTTTTGAGAGTTTTCGAGATCGGTATCAGTTGATACCAATACCGTTCCGAGCTCATTCCTAGCTCCCAATCACTTCTAGTTTAAATATTAGTTTTCTCACTTTCTGTATGTGTTTTGTTTGGTCCATGTTTTATGTTTATCAAATTAGGATTCTATCCTTTGAAATTGGAGTCTCACCCTACTCGAATTGGGTTGTATCTATCTTTAATTTCCATGAAGAAACACGTATCCTGGATTACCGAACAAGCGCTAATCCGAGGGGTGATTCTACGGTATTTTATAAAGAGAGTATGTTTATAAAATACGTGTGGGTCTAAGGACAAGACCAAGGTGTTTATAAGACTACCGATTAGAAGAGCCGAGCCTCTAATAGTTAGTGAAATAAACATGGTGTTTTGAGATGGAAAAATATGTGGGATAAATTCAACGTGTCGAGAGTGGTATAGTTTGTGACTAGTAGGGTCATAGCATTTGAATGCCGATTTGGAGGATGAGTACCCAAGAAATATGCACGCCGTTGAACAGGAGTGGAGTTTTGAAGTAGCATAGGGTCGTAACCATGGGTAGCAAAGACAACCAAACGGTTTGAGTTTGGAATAAGTAGGAGGGGTTTTGAACAACATATTGTAGGGAGATTTGTTGTTAAGGATGGGTGTAGGCAAACGATTGATTACGTGGGTTGCAGTTTGAAAGGCATGGGACCAAAAATGTTGTGGTAAGTGGGAGTAGTGGAGTAAGGCGAGGCCGGTTTCCACAAAAGGCAAAATGCGGACAGAAGGTGTCTGTCGAGTAGGTTGGGATCGAAGGTGGCTCAAGGGAGCTTTTAGGCTCTTGATACCATTGGATGCTATTTTTCAACCAGTGATTGATTGTGTATTTTGTTTTAATAAATGTAACTGTGTTTTGCTATGTGTTTATTTAGGCCGTGGCAAAGCTTGAGTGGAAATTTTTGGGGGTCGGAAGTCACCGGGTACGGGGGGTCGAAATCGTATATACCAAAAAAAAAATTCTACACGGATACCATATAATCGGAACTTTGAGCGAAAATTTCGGGGGGGGGGGGGCTCCCCGCCCCTATAAAGCTACGCACTTGTATTTAGCATAAACCTGTTGATAGAATGATCCCTATCTTTGAACTATTTTGTTCAACCATGTTGATAAAAACCCGAATACAACGCTGGGTCAGAAATGGGTCGGGTTGTCTGCTGAATTGAGGAAAACGAGTGGAGGGAAAGTAAATGGAGGGAAGGATTCAAAAGTTTAGGGGATAGGGGTTGATCCATGAAATCAGGAAGTGGGGATAACTGCTCCCACTAGGGATGAGCACATAGCGCCGAATACCGATCCTGTTTCGTCCCGATCTCGTACCGAACCGAGGGTGTTCGGTATCGGTATCGGTATCGGTACCCACATTTAGAGGTTTTCGGTTTCGGTATTATCGGTATCGGTACGGGATCGGTATGGTATCGTTATTTTAAGTTAAAATACCGATACCATACCGGTACCGAACCGATACCGTACCGTATGTTTTCAGTATCGGTATCGGTATTGAGTTTTGAGAGTTTTCGAGATCGGTATCAGTTGGTACCAATACCGTTCCGAGCTCATTCCTAGCTCCCAATCACTTCTAGTTTAAATATTAGTTTTCTCACTTTCTGTATGTGCTTTGTTTGGTCCATGTTTTATGTTTATCAAATTAGGATTCTATCCTTTGAAATTGGAGTCTCACCCTACTCGAATTGGGTTGTATCTATCTTTAATTTCCATGAAGAAACACGTATCCTGGATTACCGAACAAGCGCTAATCCGAGGGGTGCTTCTACGGTATTTTATAAAGAGAGTATGTTTATAAAATACGTGTGGGTCTAAGGACAAGACCAAGGAGTTTAGAAGACTACCGATTAGAAGAGCCGAGCCTCTAATAGTTAGTGAAATAAACATGGGGTTGAAGAAGGTACGAAGGAGTTCGTATTCTTCTTGAGTGAAAGTATATGTGATATTAGATGCCAACAAAAGGAGAAGGAGCTTCTCCTTTTATAGTACCTTGACACCACACTTTCTCAGCCCATCCTCTACCGTTGATGGGGCCCGGCTCAGGTAGAGGTGTTTCCAAGAAACCGGCCCAAGTCCTTAAGCCCATTTGGTGCAAGTGGGTTTTGATAAAAAGGAGAAAGTAAAATACTAAGGGGGATGTTACCGTCCTGACGACTGTACACGTGGCGCCCATCGAGTGGACGCTGATGGTTGGCGGACACGTGGCGCCCACCTATTGGTAGACCAAGGGCGGTGGATAATCATACTTTTCTTGGACCTCGAGATAGGTTGAGAAAGTCTGCTGTCAGGAAGATATCTTGGCTGGGAGGCTACCACGTCATCGTCCTTCTGCATGCTAGACTGAGAGCAGTCTCTGATTGGAGAGGAACTCAGACGGGCAGCCTGTTGCGTCAGAGATATTTCGTCTGGGGCAGGGGTGAATCCCAAGGCTGCCCAAAAAGGTATCTTCCAGTTGTGTTGGCGGAGCTTCCTTTGGCTTGCTGGGGAAGCTTCGAAACGTGTTGGGTCCGCTGATGTAGAATGGGAGGACGATATTGCGCCTGGCTTCGATTGGATGCCAGGTGTATCGCCGACGTAAAACGTGCGGGTAATGTTACTTCTGGCGTCAATTGGACGCCAGATGTTGTTAGGACAAAAAGGATTGGTGAAACCACTTTTGCAAACCTTGGTCTAATTCACATTCTGTCAAAATACTCTAAGTATGGAACTGCTGAAGACAAAGAATCAAACTGCTGAAGAAGAGATTCAGAAGTGCTGAAGAAGAAGTCATCAGAAGTTCTGAAGTTCAAACCAGACACAACTACTGAAGAACTACTGAAGACAAACTACTCATCAGTAGTTTGTCATTCATCAGTACTTGAAGAAGATCTTTTCCACCGCCTTTGTATATCAGTAGTTTAATACTTTAGTATTTCTTTTTGCTTTATGTACAAGTTCCAAGACTGCAACTTGTTGCAACTTGTTTCTGAACTTGCTTTTTGGCAAGGTTCATGTATTTGTAAAGTCTATAAATAGAAGGATTCATCCTTCTGTTTTAGATATTGATTTTAATACAAGAAATCCTTCAACTCTTATTATTGTTATTTCCATTTCGTGTTTACTGAGAATCTGTCAAAGTGTTTCATTCTCATTCAATACTTAGATTCTCAATAAACACTTCTCATTTATTAGTTCTTGATTCCAGGGGGAGTAATAACTCCTGTTGATAAGTGTAGCTATAAACTTATAAACATTCCGATGTGCTATCACTCACCAAGAACTTGCTAAACACTTAAGTGTCAACTAGCAAGTTCAACTAAAAGAGCAGCAGACTGATCCAACAATTGGTATCAGAGCACTGGTTTATCTGATCACATATCAATCTAACAAATTGAGAATCAGACACAGGCTCTTATTGATATTCAATAAAGGATTATAAGCTCACTTTTATCAACATCCATCACTTTAAGAGATATTTGACAAATCAATACTCTTTAAAATGGATCCTCATAATACTGGTTCTGCCACTAAACCTGCCATGCTTGTAAGAAATGAATATAACATATGGCAAAAGAGAATGGCACATACCTTGTCACAGACCAACACAGGTTGTTGGAGATCTGTGATATATGGTCCTCATAAACCAGTAAACATAAATCTTGAAACTAAGGAAGAGATTCCAAAAGAACCAAAAGACTATACTGATGATGATTTCCTAAAACTTGAGCTTGATGCAAAAGCTTTTTCTATGTTGGCAATGGCACTCCCAAATGAAATCTATTCTGGCCTATTACATTGTGATAGTGCCAAAGAGCTTTGGGACTGTCTAAAAGAATAGTTTGGAGGAACTGAAGAGGTGATTGCCAACACCAGAGAAATCTTGGCTCAACAGTATGAAACTTTTGCTCACATTAATGGGGAAACTTTAACTCAGCAATTTGAAAGATTTTCCTCATTAATATCTGAGCTAAAACTAAATGGTCAGACCTATACAACTGTATCTATGCTTCATAGATTTTTAAGGTCTTTACCTAATAAATGGGAAACATACTCAATAGTCTTAAGATCTTCACCAGATTTTAACTCCCTCACTCTTACAAAACTTCATGGGAGATTACTTACTTTTGAGAGAGAAATTGATCAAAAGAAAAAGTTACAAAATTCTGGTAAAACTGCTGATGACTATCTACCTGGTAGTACAGCACTATTGGGACAAGACTCACCAACTTGTTCAAATAGTTTTGGATCTTTTGACCACATTGACATAACTGCTGGGATCTCATCTGAAAGATCATTCCCAGGTTATGACAATAATGACTTTGGTCAAACTGCTGATAACATGTGTTTTATCATGGATGACTTAAATAGTTTCAGCAGTGATGACCTTGAAGAAATGGATATTTTACACCAACTGGCCATGTTAAGTTTAAAAACAAATAAATTTTACAAAAGGTCTGGAAGGAAGTTTCCAGGACTTAACAGTTCTACAAAAATTGGTTTTGACAAATCTAAACTTAGATGTCATAAGTGTCAAAAGTTGGGACACTTTGCTAGAGAATGTAGAAGCTCTGGCTTTAACCAATCTCAGTCTGGAAACAATTTTAACCCCAATTATAATAGGAATAATGGAACACAAGGGAGTGCACATTTTGTACAGGCACAAGCTCCACAACACCAATATGTGCCACAAGTACAATATGTACAGATGCCTGCTCAACAGATGCAGAGCCAACAATCAATCCCTCCCTTTCCAGCTGCTCAACAACCTCCACAGCAACAACAACCCTCTCAACAAAGTCTATTTACCTCAGGGTATGTTGACTGGAGCAGTCTTCCTTTTGACACCACAGAGTGCAATCCTGATGCAGACAACAAAATGTTTGACATCAACTGGGGAGAGCCTGACAATGGCAGAAAGAACTTTGCCTTAATGGCATTTGAGGGATGCTCCTCAAAATCTGCTTTGTCACAGGTATCAAAAGAATCTTTGACAAAACTATGTTCAAATTCATGCAAAGAATCTTTTGCTCTCATAAGAGAGACAAATGTGCACTTACAAGGAAAGGCTAATGATTCTGAGAGAAAACTCACTCAGATAAAATGTGATTTAGAAAGAAAACTTTCTGCAAAAACAAAAGAAGTTTCTAAATTGACTAACTCTGCTATTGAAACCCAAGCACAAATCAAAATAATGATTAATGACCTAGGAAATGTCAGACAAGAGCTTGCTGACACCAAGGTCACATGTGAAAAATGGGTGGAATCTTGTAAGGGGTACCAACTATTGCTAAACAAACAAAGTGCTTCAAATGTTAGGTTTGGCATAGGGTACAATCACACTGAAACACCAACAGATTTCTCTCCCAAAACTACTGAAGATAGGAGAAAAATTGTTTCAGGTGAAACTTCTGAAGAGGAAGAATGCACATCTTTCCATGAAAACTTTCTAAAATCACACAAAGAAAGTTCTTCAGAAGTATTGATTAAAACCAATCAAAACAGTTGAGAACCTGAAAACTACTGATGACCTAAAACCAATCAAAACAGTCAGAGATTTGTCTTTGAAAGAAAAGACAAAAGAATGTGAAATTTGTGGTCTGTTCAACCACAAAACAGAATTTTGCAGATATAGAAAGGGTATTCAGTTTAATAAGAAAAATCAACAACTGGTTGTGGGGGAACAAATAAAAAATGATTATGTAAAAACCTTTTCTCCCAAGAAACAACAACCAGCAAAAACCCTTTCTCAGAAAAAGACAAAATCTCAACAAAAGTCTTTTTCTCAAAATTCTCTTTCAGTAGTTAGACCTAAATCATCAGCAGTTTCACAAACTGCTGAGATTAAAGATCTTATGAACATGGTACAACTACTGATGACCAAAGTTGATGGTGATCCTCAAAAAGATACCACCATTGTACTTAATGCAAAATCCATTGCCAAAAAGACATGGATTTCTAAACTTGGTCAAGAACAAACTGTAAATGTTCTCAAGAGCAACCCAAAGCCAAACTGGCTTGGGTTCCTAAATCTAACTAATTTGCTATATTGTGCAGAGAGTTTCCAGAGGCTTGAATAGCATTTGGTATGTAGACAGTGGAGGCTCAATGCACATGACAGGATGCAGATACCTGATAAACAATTTTATCAGTCAAAGAGATGGATTTGTGTCCTTTGGGAACAATGCTAAGGGATATGTGCTAGGACATGGCAATGTCTCCTCTGGCAAAATACAGTTTGACAAGGTCAATCTGGTTGAAAACCTTGAGTACAACTTGATAAGTGTGTCACAAATGTGTGATAAAGGATATTCTTCCTTTTTCACAAAGACAGCATGCAAGATCATATCACCAGAAGGCCAGAAGTTGATAAAGAAGATCATTGAAGATCATACTTTGTTAATTGCCAAAAGATGTGGCAATGTCTATGCAGTGGACATTGAAAAAGACAAAGTACTGAACAACACTGTCTGTTTCTTCTCAAGGGCATCAACTTCAGAAACTGATCTCTGGCACAGGAGACTTGGCCATGTGAACTTTAAAACCATAAATAAAGTCACAAAAATGGGCTTGGTCAGAGGTCTACCCTTAAAAGTATACCAGTGTCAAGAACACTGTGTATCCTGTTTAAAGGGTAAACATCATAAGTCCTCCTATAAGTCTATTGAAGAATCAAAAACAACTGCATGTCTTCAACTACTCCATATGGACTTATTTGGGCCTGTAAAGATCATGAGCCTTGGTAAAAAGAATTACTGCTTAGTCATCATTGATGACTACTCAAGATTTACATGGGTATTCTTCTTATTTTCCAAGGATGAGGCTGCTGAAATCATCAAGTTCTTCATTCTACAAGTAGAGAAGCAATACTCTCTACCTGTCAAAACCATTAGAAGTGATAATGGGACAGAGTTCAGGAACAAAACTCTGAATGACTTCTGTTTGTCTAAAGGGATTATTAGACAATTCAGTGTTGCCAGAACTCCTGAACAAAATAGTGTGGTAGAAAGGAAGAACAGAACATTAATAGAAGGAGCAAGAACAATGTTAGCTGATTCTGGCCTACCTCTATACTTCTGGGCAGAAGCAGTTAACACATCATGTTATGTTCAAAATAGAGTTCTTGTTGTCAAGAGACATTCAAAGACTGCCTATGAAATTCTTCATGGCATGAAGCCCCTTATCTCCTTTTTCAGGGCTTTTGGGTGTCAATGTTTCATCTTGAACATCAAGGAATCTATTTCAAAGTTTGCTGCCAAAGTTGACTCAGGTTACTTTCTTGGTTATTCCTCAACTAGAAAAGCCTACAAGGTTTTTAACTCAAAAACCAGGATAGTAGAAGAAACCCTAAATGTCAAGTTCAATGAGTCAAAACACACTCTCCTTCCAGCACATCCTGCTGAACTCTTTGACCTTGACAACTTTCATTTTGAACCTGAAAAGACTGTCACTTCATCCAAACCTACTTATTATGGTGATCAAAGGTTTGATGATGAGGATCCAGCACCATGGTCTCCTCAAACAGTCATTAAGTCAACTTCAAAACCATCAGAAGTTTCACAAACTTCTGATTCAACAAATACTGAAGGCCAAACTCAAACATCTGCTTCAGCACCTGCAACTACTGAAGACACTGAAACTGTTGAACCAGATATAATAGACCTCAGTAGTTTGTTTGAAGAACATGAGCCACCAACACCTGTCAGTGGTTTACAACAACTGATCGAACACAAAGACCATCCACTTGATCAAATCATGGGTGATATTGCATCAGGTGTTCTTACAATAAACCAGCTTTCCAAATTTTGTCTATTCTCAACATTTATTTCACAGTTGGAACCAAAGAAGTACCAGGAAGCCCTTAAAGACAACAATTGGGTGCAGGCAATGCAAGATGAATTGCTTCAATTCAACAAGCAACAGGTTTGGGAAATCTGTCCCTTACCACCAAACAAGCAACCAATTGGCACAAGATGGGTTTTCAGGAACAAACAAGATGAAGCTGGTATTATAATAAAGAACAAGGCAAGACTGGTAGTACAAGGTTACTCTCAAGAAGAAGGCATTGACTATGATGAAACCTTTGCTCCAGTTGCAAGGCTTGAAGCCATCAGGTTATTTCTGGCCTATGCCATTTCCAACAAAATAAAAGTTTATCAAATGGATGTCAAAAGTGCATTTTTGTATGGAAAGATAAAAGAGGAAGTGTATGTTTGTCAGCCACCTGGGTTTGAGGATCCTTCTCATCCTGAGTGGGTGTACAAACTAGACAAAGCTCTTTATGGGCTCAAACAGGCTCCAAGAGCCTGGTATGATACACTTTCAACCTTTTTACTCAAAAATAACTTCACAAGAGGTGCCATTGATAAAACACTTTTCATAAAACATGTTGGAAATCATGTCTTACTTGTTCAAATATATGTTGATGATATCATTTTTGGTTCAACAAACACAAAATTGTGTGATGAATTTAAGAAACTCATGCAATCAAAATTTGAGATGAGTACAATGGGAGAACTGCAGTACTTTTTAGGACTGCAGATCAAACAACAAACAAATGGAACTTTTATACATCAATCAAAATATGTTAAAGAATTATTAAACAAATTTTCTGTACAAGACTGTAAATCGTGTTCCACTCCCATGACACCAACCACACAAGTTGAACCAGATGATCAAGGAAAACAGGTTGATCAAACCATGTATAGATGTATGATAGGTTCCCTTTTATATCTAACTGCTTCTAGACCAGATATTATGTTTTCAACATGTGTCTGTGCTAGATATCAATCAGCTCCTAGGGAATCACACCTTATTGCAGTCAAAAGAATTTTCAGATATCTGAAAGGAACTCCCACACTTGGAATTTGGTATCCTGCTTCAAGCAATACCAAGTTATCAGCTTTTTCAGATAGTGACTATGCAGGGTGTAAAATGTTAAGAAAATCAACATCTGGTGGTTGTCAATTCTTGGGAAACTGTCTAGTGTCCTGGCAATCAAAGAAGCAAACATCTGTTGCAACTTCAACTGCTGAAGCTGAATACATTGCAGCTGCAAGTTGTACATCACAGATACAATGGCTCCAATATCAACTTCTTGATTATGGAATCAAAGAGACCAAGACACCATTGCTTGTAGACAGCAAATCTGCCATTAGCATCATTCAAAATCCTGTTCAGTTTTCAAAGACTAAACACATGGAAATCAGGTATCATTTCATAAGAGATTGCTATGAAAAAGGCAAGATTGAAGTGAAACATGTAGCAACAGCTAATCAAATAGCTGACATTTTCACTAAACCCTTGACACATCAACATTTCAGAAGTTAGTATCCATGCTAGGGATGCTAAATTTGTAAGTGTTTCTCTTTATTTTTCTGCACACTTTTCATTTTTCACTTACATCTGTTTTCAAAAACTTGAAAAACTTCTGAAAAGAGAGAAACTACTGATGAACAAAACATCAGTATGGGGATACTTTCTGAAAAGTGATTAACTTCTGATAAAATAACCTTCAGAAGTTATGAATAAAAGTATTTATAAAGTATTTCTCATCAGTTGTTCAAAACTACTGAAGAGAAAAATGGGAACTACTGATAAAGATAATTCTTCATCAGCAGTTTAGTCAAAAAGGGCAAATCTGACTTTTCCCATCATCAGAAGTTTGACCTAGTCGGTTTAAAACTTCTGATAAAGAGATTTTTAACCTAGGCGGTTTAAAACTTCTAATAAAGAAGATCCAAGCGGTTAAAAACTTCTGATAAATATCTTTTTTCAACACTTATCCTTTCAAACACAAAAATTCCCTCCTTCTCTCTCAAGAAAGCTCTCAAACCCTGAACCTGCAACACAAAAACACTGTTCGATTCATAAACACACACAAACCACATGGCTTTAGTTCTCAAACAGGGACACAATCTCAGAGCCTACTTAGAAAAACAAGAAGGCTGGTCCCAATACGATGAGATCATTGATCTTGTCGTCAAATCTCAATATTTCACCGCTCTCACCATAGACCCACCAATACATCCTGAAACTCTAAATGAGTTCTGGGCTACTGCTGAGACAGTGATGGTGGATGATGAAGTTATCTCCCTTAACTCAACAATTAAAGGGAGACAAATGGCCATAACACCTGCCATTCTCTCAAACAGACTGGGGTTGAATGATGTAAATGCCCCTGAGAAGTTTGACAACTCTGCTATCCACCTAACCATGACTGAGTGTGGTTATCAAGGTACTCTCTCACAAGCTACAATCTTTAAAAAGTATTTTGAACCAAAATATAAACTTTTGTTTCATTATATTATTATGTTCTTGAGTCCTAAAACTAGGTCTTATGACCAGATGCCCTCAACCTTTCAACCAATCTTTCATTCTATTGTGAATGAAACAAATTTCAGGGCATCAAAACTTTTCTTTAATGAGTTGGTGTTACATCACAATAACACTAAGACAAAGTTTTTGTTATATCCAAGGTTCATTATGCAGTGCATAATATCTGAACTGGGTAATGAGGTGCTTGTGGGTAAAATTGAAATTTTGAAACCCTTAACCTCACAAGCATACTCAAGGCACAACAAACAGGCTGCCTGGCCAGAAGATGACCAAGGGGAACAAGCACCAGTCCCCATGGAACCCTCATCTTCCAAACCTACTCCACCAAAGGCCAAGAAACCCAAGATAACAAAACAAAAACCCACCAAACCCAAAAGAAAAGCTGTTCAGGAGGTTGAGATGCCTGAACAAACTACTGTGCAATCTGCACTTCTTAAAGATGTGACTGAAACATCCTCTCAGTCTCATCCATCTCAAACCTCACCAAGAGCACCAATAACTATCCTTTTCAAAAGAAAAAGACTTAAGAAAAATATTCCAATTGACTCCTCTTTTGAAACTGCTGAACCCACTGCCCAAACTACTGAACCAGCACCCCAAATTTCTGAACCAGACATTGAAATAGCCAAACTTCTCTCCGGGCTAAAAGAGAAAGTCCCATCTACACATGTCAGTCCCCATCAACCACATCAAACAGGGGACATAGACTCAGACAGTGACATGGATGTGGACACTCATAGCCCTAACCAAAGAGATGAGGATGAACCAGGGTCTCTAAGCCCAAACTTAGAAACCTTTGGTACTTTTGAGGCTGCTGCTACTCATTTACCACCCAGTGGTGGACTTGAGGACAGAAGTAAAATAGCTAAGACCTCAACTGTGGCAACTACTGATGAAGGCTTAATGCCTGAGGTAGGAAATCCTCTAAACCAAGAACAAGAGGTACATGAGACAACTGAGTTGGGCTCAGCTCATGATGAAACTGATACAGTCCTCATTGAGGATGTAATCAGGGATTCAGATGATTCCATTGATTTGGATGATGTTTCAAAACATAAAACTACTGAATTGACGGCTACAAGTGAAGGTCCTGCACCTGGTGTCTCTAAGCTCAAGAAGCTAGTCACACCATCTCAGGTTAAAGCCCACTCAATCCATGATTCCCCTAGAGTGGCATCTCCTGTACAACAAGGAGATCAACCAAAAACACACCCCTCACTACAAATGCCTACCCAATTCCCTGGGCAAACAAGCATAGACCTGAACCAGCTATGCAGCCCAGATGGTCCCTTGTATCACATGATGAACACCCTCATCAAGAATCACATCCAAACATACACAGCTGACTTGGAGCTGTCCATGAAGAACCAATTTGGAGTGATACAGACGAAGATGAATGATCTGTCCAACAAGATTGATCACAACAGCAAACAGATTGCTCATCTTCAAGGTCATTTCTCCCAAGCTTCAACTTCCAAAGGTGATAAAGCCAAAAAGGGGGAGAAAATCAAGGTACCTATGGATACACTTGAAGCCAGAAGAAAGGCAAGAGTGGCTATCCTAGCAAGAGATCAAAAAGATCAAGCCAGAAAGGAGAAACTGGCACAACAATTTGTTATCTCTATTGAAGAAGTAGAAGATGCTGAAAAGACTGATGAATCCCAAGGGCACAATGAAGAAACCTCTGATGGCCAAAGTTCTGATGAAGAATCAGAAAGTACTGAAGACAATCCTTCAGTAGTTGACAAACCTTCAGAAGTTGTCAACCCATCAGAAGTTAACACTTCCAAGACTCAAACTGCTGACCCTTCCAGAACAACTGCTCCTATTCAACCAACCTCTGCTCCTATCAGGCCTACTACAACAGTTACCACAATGACTGTGCTAAACCCTTCTCCAATCTCTCAATCAGCTGAATTACTTGAGAAGAGTTTAGTTGCAGCCCAAAAGAAGGTCAGAGAAGATCTGATTTGGAAAAATCTGGAAGAAAGGGATGACTTAGATCTAAGCCATGAAGAAAAACTTCAGGCTTATGAAGCTGAACTACAAAGGCAGGCTAGCCTAGATGAGATTGCTGAACAAGACAAAAGACATCAACTGATGTCTTACATTATGAAGAACAGCAAAATCAAAGCCCACACATTGAAGAGACTCTCTGTGGAAGAGCTGACAAGAAGAGCTCAACTTATTGCAGATAAACTTGCAACAAGTAAAGATACAAAGGCCAAGAGAGCTCAGATGATAGAAGAACTGGTAGCCAATGGTTATGGTTCAAAAGCCTCAGTGTCCAAGTGGAAAGAAGAAAGATTGGTGGACACATATAGAAAATACAAGGCTGCAAGGGCTGCTAATCCAGAGAAGTTTCAAACTGCTGAAGCTTCAACTTCAGTAGTTAGAACTTTTGGTGTTCAAAGAAGACCAGCTACCCAAAGAAAGAAGTCAGAGGAAAAAGTAAAGACTGATTTTAGAATGGTACTACTAGAAGGTAGTACAGTAGTACATTCTGATTTTGACATAGAAGAGAAGCCTCTGCTCACACAATTCAGGGATCCTTCCACCTTTGCATATCAAATCCAAAAAAGACCATCACAGACAAACTGCACACCAAGGTAGTAACTGAACATCATTTGCCAACTTTTCAGATACCTAATGTGATGGAACAACAGCAGGGAAGTGAGTCCCACCTGAGAGTCATTGAAGTTGAAAACATTCAACACTCAAGAGAAACCCAGGGTACCACAATGGTTCCCTACACTGCAGACTTTGACAAGTCTAAAGTACCAGTCATCAGATGGTCCTTTACTGATAACAACTCAGTACTTGTGACAAGAAGAGATCAAACAAGCAGGGAATATAGGTCGATGAATGAACTGAAGAAACTATCAACCAAAGACCTGCTTACAATCCAACACTTGGAACCAAAGAAAGGGTCTCTTACTAATGATCAACTGAACCAGCTCAAGAATTCCATGTTCAAAGGAATATGGAAAATTGTGAAGAACAGAAAGGAACAATAAGGAATTAGTAAGGTTTTGGCTTCATCAATCCAGGAGGAGATTGTTAGGACAAAAAGGATTGGTGAAACCACTTTTGCAAACCTTGGTCTAATTCACTTTCTGTCAAAATACTCTAAGTATGGAACTGCTGAAGACAAAGAATCAAACTGCTGAAGAAGAGATTCAGAAGTGCTGAAGAAGAAGTCATCAGAAGTTCTGAAGTTCAAACCAGACACAACTACTGTAGAACTACTGAAGACAAACTACTCATCAGTAGTTTGTCATTCATCAGTACTTGAAGAAGATCTTTTCCACCGCCTTTGTATATCAGTAGTTTAATACTTTAGTATTTCTTTTTGCTTTATGTACAAGTTCCAAGACTGCAACTTGTTGCAACTTGTTTCTGAACTTGCTTTTTGGCAAGGTTCATGTATTTGTAAAGTCTATAAATAGAAGGATTCATCCTTCTGTTTTAGACATTGATTTTAATACAAGAAATCCTTCAACTCTTATTATTGTTATTTCCATTTCGTGTTTACTGAGAATCTGTCAAAGTGTTTCATTCTCATTCAATACTTAGATTCTCAATAAACACTTCTCATTTATTAGTTCTTGATTCCAGGGGGAGTAATAACTCCTGTTGATAAGTGTAGCTATAAACTTATAAACATTCCGTTGTGCTATCACTCACCAAGAACTTGCTAAACACTTAAGTGTCAACTAGCAAGCTCAACTAAAAGAGCAGCAGACTGATCCAACAGATGTATCGCCGACGTAGAACGGGCGGGTGGACGCCAGACGTTGAGCCTAGAGAGGCGTCGGATCTGTTTGCGCGATCAGATGGTGTGAAAATAAAAATTTTCAAAATTTTCGGTCTGGCGCGCAGGCGTGGAGCCTAGAGAGGCGTCGGGTCTGTTTGCGCGTTCAGAAGTTGTGAAAAGTGGTTTTTTGTCGCTGTCTGCGCCTGCATTTTACTCCGCATTGAATTTGTCTTTTTGAAATTTGTGTGAATTCAAGGCGGTAATGTTTGAAGTTGAAAAGACGTGGCTGACGGTTGGTACACCTGCCTTGGAGATCGTGTCTTACAATTACTGTGACTGTTGAGTTGGTAGGCCGCCACGTGTCGTGTATCTGATGCATGGGGACAGCTGTTGATGATGGATTCAAACGTGGACGTACACGTGTCGAGCATCGGCATCGTTTGCCAGCTGGGGTAGGACAACCGTCAGGCGAGTGGGCCACGCGCGGCGCGTGTGCCGTTTGGTCACGTGGGTTGTCTGACGTGTCCGTCTGCTATTGGACCCCTGCACGAAAAGCCTGCTCGTGATGATTTCTCTTTCTGTCGTTGCATTAAATGCGATGGGTATAAATATGTGCCCTTTATCCTTCTCTTCGTTTCATTCCCTCCTTCCAAAGAAATTTTCCAAGTTTTTCTCCGGCGAGTTAGTACTTTTTCCGATCATCTGTCGAAGAAGTTTTCGAAGTTTCTTACTTCTTTTTCCGTTGTTGAAGATGTCGTCTGAGGACAAGAAGGCTGAGTTGGTGATGAAGGATGCCCAGATTTCTAGGTCCAAGGACAAGTTTAGGTCCTTGGTCAAGAAATACAATATTGTGCGTCAATGGGAGCCGGAGTTGCCGAAGAAGGGGCAGACTCCGGTTGACTGCCCGGAGGGGAAGATATGCCTGTACGAGGCGTATTTTCAGAAGGGGTTGTTCCGGTTGCCGGTCTCCAAGTTCCTTATCTCCGTCTTGCAGAAGTACGGGGTGCATATCTCTCAGATGAGCCCCTTTGGGGTGATGAGGGTTATGCATTTTGAAGCCACCTGCCGGTCGCTGAAAAGGGAGCCGGAGTTTGAGCACTTCAATGTGTCCTATAACCTTGAGATGAAGGAGTCCGGCTGGGTATTATTCGTTGAGAGGTCGAAGAGTGTTAGTTTGATTGTGCCGAAGAGTTCTCCCAAGACTCTTCCTGAGTGGAAGAAGTGTTTTTTCTTCATGAGGAAGGGGGTCATTCCTGTGGATATGGAGAAGCTGGAGCTTCGCGCCGGGCAAAAGGCTCCTTCCTTCGAAGTTATGAAGGATTTCCAGGAGGAGGCATGGTTTCAAGAGCTCTGTGCGCATCCTAGTCGCCTGGATGATTTGGATAAGTTGGATGAGGGTATCCTTCGTTTGCTAGGATTGAGCCGTCTGGGCGTTAGGGAGGGTTATGACGTGGCTCCTGTGGGTGATGCTGGGCCACTATCTGTTGAAGGTGAGTACTTTGGTTTTGTTATTGCTGTGTATTTATTTGTATCTCCTTCGTGTTTAACGCCTATATCTGTTTTGCAGGCGAGTTGCTGTTTGAGGTTTTTGCCGCTCGCGCTATCAAGACTACCTATTTGGCGGTACCCGAGGGGGGCGTGTCCGAGTTGGAGCTGAAGGTGGAGAATTTTCTGTTCCCCGCGCCGATGGAAGGTGCGCCTTCTAACCTTGAAGTCGGTTAATAGATCAATCCCGAGCCGTTATCCGTGCGTACGGCGGCTGGGATTGGTTATGTATTTTTATCCGACGATGAGTCGAGTGGCTCGTCGTCCGGTTTAATTCACCGTTCGCGTCGCTCTGCAGGTGGCGGTGGATCCAGTGCGTCTGCAGCCGCGGCGCCAGGTGGTGGAAAGACCGGTGAGGCTGAAGAGGTGACCACTGAGAGTAAGGGGCTGTTTGGTTGATTAAGTGTTGAATCATTAAGATGTCTGAATGGTTAAGAGGTATGTATGGTTAAGTGCTGAATCATTAAGTTGGACTTCTTAATGGTTAGTTTTCTTGTCCCACATTGGTATGAGAGTTTCATTAAGGTTCAGTCTAGTTCAATGCTTAATAATTCAGTGCTTAATGGTTCAGCAACATCCCAAGTCTTAATGATTCAGCCTTAACCATTCCATTCAGAGGCTGAAACAAACGCGCTGAATGCTGAATCATCCAGCATTGAATGGTTAAGATCCTCATTTAGAGGCTACCAAACAGCCCCTAAGTGTTCTGACCTTTGTTTTCTTTTTATTTTCTTGTGTGGCGTAGGCTGAGCTTTGTTTTCTTTGTTTGTAGGTCACAAGCGTAAGCAGCCGGAGGTGGCTGAGGAAGACGTACCTGAAGGTCCGTCTCCTAAGCGGGCGGCTACAGGTGGCGATGATGTCGATCCTCCACAAGGTTTGGAGTTGATCCCCCGCCCGAGCGTGAACCCTTTTATAAAAAGGCTCTGAGAAAAATGAGCAGTAAGTGATTTTTTGTAATGTCTTTCTGGTCGATTTCATTAAGTCCTTAATGCATCCTTCTTGTTTGCCTGTAGGTTCTGTTTCTCCGTCTGTGAAGCAATTTCAGGAGGAGCGAAACAAGAAGCTGGAAGAGGAGCGGGCCCGGGCTGAGGCTGCGCGTCAATCGGAGTTGACGCGAAAACAGGAGGAGGATAAGCGCGTTGCTGAGGCCGCTTTAAAGAAGAAGGAGGATGAGGCTCGGGCTCTCCAGATGGAGGTGGAGCGTAAGCGGGCTGAAGATGCTCGTTTGGCCACCTTAGCTAAAAAGGAGAAGGAGGAGGAGGAGCGCAGGCTGGCCTTGTTGAAGCAGCATGAGGATTTGGTGAAGATAAAGAAGGAACAGGCCCAAGGGATGGTTGCTCAGGGCGGTGATGGCTCACGGACTGAGCCCGCTTTTGTTGATTTGGATGAGAGGGACGTACAAGAAATGTCGCCTCAGGGGGTCGGGATCGATGATCCAAAGCTGAAGAAAGTTGAAGGTGGTGGAGCGTCTTCAAGTGCTCCCGCGTTTAGGTTGGATGCTCCGTTTATACGCCTGGGTGGCGTATAACCGAGAGCTGCCGTTTCCTCAACCCTTTTGTGGCTGAGGAATTTGTTAACTACGCGCTTCCGCCTGCGGAGCGCGCTCATCACCGTTCCCAGAATCGGGGTACACTTTTCTCCGAGATGTGTATGAATTTGACACAGACTATGGGGAATTTGTACGCCCTTCAGCGCGAGGAGGGTGAATTCTTAGATGAGCAGGTGGTGGTTACGGGTGAAGCCGAGCGCCTGGCTCGGGAGAAGGAGGTGTACGAAACCGCGCGTAAGCGGCTTCTGGAGCAGGTTCGGAAGTTGGAGTCTGACCTGCGCCAGAAGGATGTTGATGCAACCGAGAAGCAGAAAGCCTGGGCCAACTCCACGGCGACCTTAAATACGGAGTTGGAGCGCCGCCGTCAGCTAGTGCAGAAAGCTGAGTCTGCATTGGCGGAGCAGAAAAAGGTTGCGGCGGCAAAGGTCAAGGAGATGGAGGAGCTATCCTCCAAGTATGCCACTGCTGTGACTGACCTTAAGGCGAAGGACGCCGATGTGGTGAGGATGACCAATCGAGTGTCTGAGCTGGAAGGTCAGATTAATGACCTTATCAAGGAGAAGGAGGCGTGGTCTGTTGAAGAGGCCAATTTGTTGGCTGAGAAGAGGGCTTTTGAAGAGAACGCCCTGTGGATGATGTCCGATGGTGTTTCAGCGGTATGTCTTCTTCTTTGGCCTGTATTTATTCTTTAAGTATTTCATGCGCCTGCTAATTTGTTTGTTTCTGTTGTAGATCTTCAACCGTTGCTGGAATGAGCCGAAGATGGGCGAGCAGGTGGTGGAGATCGCGCAGGCTGGGTGCGTCGCCGGTTTGCGCGTGGGCTGGTTGGAGGGCTACCTGGCGGCCAAGAATGGGGCCCATATAGAGGAGGAGCCCTTTCAGGATATCAACCCTGAGGATGAGCTGGTAGACCATTTGAAGAAGCTGGAACAGATGAAGTTTCCTGTTCTTCAGACGGTTGGCAAGTGCCTGATGGATTCAGATCCCATTGGGCGTTTCCGGCAGTGGGTTGAGGAGTCAGATCGACTTGGGCGAGAGAAGGCCCAGAAGGCGTTGGCGGATGCGACTGCCGGGTTGGGTAGTTCGGGGACGGCGCATGAGCTCCCCAGTAGGTTGTTTTTGTTTGTGGCATCCATTATGTTTTGCCTTTGTATATGTAACTCCCTTTTGAATGGAAATGAATTTTGACGCTTTGATGTTTGTTGATGTTTGTCCCGAATGCCTTCATGTGATAGGTTGCTGTGTGTATGAAGAGTAGATTAACTTCATAGGTTATAAGTAAACTTAGCGTCCATTGTGTAGAGTAAATTAGCTACACAATTTAGGGCTAAAGGATTGTTGTTTCTAAGTTATGAAGAGTAAATTAACTTCATAAGTTATAAACATGGCAACGTTTGGCGTCATGTCTTATGAAGAGTAAATTGACTTCATAAGTTAAAAATATGGCAACGTTTAGCGTCAAGTCTTATGAAAAGTAAATTAACTTCATAAGTTAAAAATATGGCAACGTTTGGCGTCAAGTCGTATGAAGAGTAAATTAACTTCATAAGTTAAAAATATGGCAATGTTTGGCGTCAAGTCTTATGAAGAGTAAATTAACTTCATAAGTTAGAGGCAAAGTAATGAGTTGTGCGATTGTGGACAAAATGTAAGGTGGCGAAGTGCATTATTCAAAAACTGGGATTTTCATAAGTAACATGGGCGCAATTGCACAACATTCCATGATCTAGGTATGGGCGTTCCTTCAAGTCTTTCGAGTGCATATGCCCCTTTTCCTAATACTTGTTGAATCTTGTATGGCCCTTCCAATTTGGCGCGAGCTTTCCGGGGCGCTCAGAATGAGACGCGTAGTTGTCTCTTAGGATGTAATCCCCGATGTCGAATGCGCAGGCTTTAACTTTGGAGTTATAATAGCGTTCCAATTGTTTTTTGTAGTTTGCCTCGCGTATGGTGACGATCTCGCGTCTTTCGTCTAGGAGGTCCAATTTGAGGCGCAGTTCTCTGTCATTGTCTGTATGCGCGGTGTTGAGGACCCTTGGTGATGGAAATGATATTTTTGCAGGGATTACGGCTTCAGAGCCATATGTTAGGCTAAAGGGGGTTTCGCCTGTGCTGGTCTTTGTGAGGGTGTGATGTGCCCATAAGACGTGTGGGAGTTCATCCACCCAGCCTGTTCGTTTGGATCCTAGGCGTGTCTTTATGCCTTCGACCAGTGACCTGTTGATACGTTCTACTTGACCATTTCCTTGAGGGTGGGCGACGGATGTGAAGATCTGGCTGACGCCCAACTGTGTTAACCAGGCTTGAATCTTTTTGTCCGCGAACTGCGTTCCGTTGTCGGTGACGATTTCCATGGGTAGGCCGAGGCGACAGATGATGAATTCCCAGATGAATTTTTTGATGTGTTCAGCACTGATTGATGCGAGCGGCTTGGCCTCGACCCATTTTGTAAAGTAGTCGACGGCGACGATAAGGTATTGTATCTTTCCAGGGGCCATTGGGAATGGGCCGACTAGATCGATAGCCCATTTCTGGAATGGCCAAGCGGCGGTGACTAGGACCAGATCATCCTTTGGGCGCAATGTATTTGGTGCGTGTTGCTGGCAGTTGAAGCATGTGCGTAAGATCTTAACAGCATCCTGGTGATTCCCGGGCCAGTAGTATCCGGCGTTCATGATTTTGGCGACGACCATTCTTGGGCCTGCGTGGATGCCGCATATGCCTTTGTGGATTTCCTTTATGAGGGAAGTGGTCGTCGCGGTATCCACGCATCTCAGGAGAGAGCCGAGATAGGAGCGTCGGTATAAAACACCATTCATGAGTTGATAGTGCTCGGATTTGTATTGGAGATTTCGGGCCTCTACTTTTTGAGGCGGTAGAGTGCCCGTTGCTAGGTATGCTTGAATCGGGGTCATCCATGACCCGGCGTCCGTTTGTGTTATATTAACCTGTCTAAGTGGTACTGAAGGTTGAGCTAGAGTTTCGATGCGTACCTCTTTGGCCAAATGCGGCCAGGTAGTGGATGCCATTTTGCTAAGTGCGTCAGCTTCCTTGTAGCCACTTCGGTTGATGTGGACGATTGTGCACGTTGTGAATTTTTTGGTGAGGAGCTTGGCCTGGTCGACGTATTGAGCCATAACCGGGTCTTTGGCGTCGTATACGCCATTCATGTGACCTGCTATGAGCATGGAGTAGACGTGGGCGTTAAGGTGTCTTGCGCCCATTTTGTCGGCCAGGCGTAGTCCTGCCAGGAATGCCTCGTACTCTGTTTCATTGTTTGTGCTTGGGAACTCAAGGCGGACGGCGTATGTGAATTCGGTTTTGTCGGGGCTGACGAGGCGTATGCCTGCGCCCTGATCGTTGGAGGCTCCGTTTGTGTAAAATGACCAAGTCAGGCGGAAATCTGGGACAGGTTTCGGATCCTGTTCGTCTTTGCAGTCTTGTACTTTATCGGTTGGAATTTCTGCGATAAAGTCTGCGAGGACTGGTCCTTTGATCGCGGGCCTTGGTTTGCTAGGCGGCCCGAGAGTTCTGGCTTTGAGAGTACGGTGTTGATTCTGTAATCTGTTAGGACATTGATTGGGTGTCCTTGAAAGTATCGTCGCAGGCGTCGTGAGGCATGTACGAGTGCGAGAACTAGCTTTTCCATTGTGGAATACCCAGTTTCTTCGTCTGCGAGGGTGCGGCAGATGTAATAGATCGGTGTTTGCACTTTGTTGTGTTCTACCAGAAGTACTGCGCCTATCGCTGTTTCAGATGCGGATAGGTACAGTGTTAATGGTTCTTCTGGGAGGGGCGCTGTTAGAGTTGGTAAGTAGGTCAAACACTGCTTCATTTCACGAAAAGCCGCTTCCGCCTCTGCGGTCCAGCGGAACTGTGTCTTTTTTAGTACATTTCTTAGGGTATGAACAAAAGGAAAAGACTTGGACGCGTAGTTTGATAGGAATCGGTTCAGGGCGACGAGGCGTCCCATGAGTGTCTGCACGTCCTTTATTGAGTTTGGTGATGGCTTGCGTTGGATGGCTTGAACTTTCTCCGGGTTGGGTTTGAAGCCTCCATTAGTTACAATGACGCCTAAGAATTTCCCCTCTTCAGCTCCGAAGGAGCATTTGCCCGGGTTGAGTTTCATCTTGATTTCGCGTAACTGTTCGAAGGTGCGTTGGATGTCCAATAGCATGGTGTCTTCTTGGGTGTTTTTGATGACCAAGTTGTCGACGTAAACCTCAAGGTTGACACCGATTTGGTTGATGAATGCGTGGTCCATTAGGCGTTGGTAAGTGGCGCCTGCATTTTTTAGTCCGAAGGGCATTTTGGTGTAGCAGTATACCCCTCTATCGGTTCTGAAAACGGTTATGTCTTCGTCTTTGTAGGCCATCTGGATTTTGTGGTATCCTCGATAGGCGTCGAGGAAACACTTGTATTTAAACGGCGCTAGAGACTCTACCTTCAGATCGATTTCTGGTAGGGGTAGTGATCCTTTGGACATACCTTGTTAAGGTCTATGTAGTCGACGCACATGCGCCAAGACCCGTTCTTTTTGAGGACCATGACGGGGTTGGCCACCCAAGTTTGGTGGTTGCATTTTCGTATGATGCCTGCTTGGAGTAAGTCATCGACTTGCTCGTTCATGGCTCTGACTCTGTCAGGGCCCAGGGGGCGATTTTTCTGGGCTACGGCGCGCGTCCTTGTAGGTGTTGAGGCGGTGCTCAGCTATGTGTCTTGGGACGCCGACCATGCCTGATGACTGCCAGGTGAAGATGTCTTTGTTGGCCACCAAAAGTTTTTTTAGGTGTATTCGTACTTGGGGGGACAGAGTCGGCCCCAAAATAATGGTTTGTTCGGGGAAGGCCAGGTTGAGAACCCATTCTTCTTCTTTTGGTGGGAGTGGTGCTGGCGGCGCAGTGTCTGTCGCCGGCTCTGTGGTCATGAGGCATTCTTGATTGCCTCTGATATACGCAATCCCCGTGGGTGTTGGGAAACCCATGGTTTGGTGGGGAGTTGATGCGGTGCAATTGAAGTTTTCCAGACCTTGTATGCCAAGCAATATGTCGTATGAGGAGTTGGCTGGAATGACATGGAAGGTGCAGACTTCTGAGCAGGAGTGGGTCCCATCATCGAGTGTGATTGTGAAGTCGAACTTGCCGACGGGGTGGATGACTTCATTGAAGAAACCTGCGATAGGTGCATCTGGTTGCAGGCGTGCTTTGTCTTCATCATCGAGTTGGTCGAAACACTGCTGGTACATGATGTCGAAGCTGCTTCCGCCGTCGCACATCATCTTGTAAGTTCGGTAATATCTGAACAGTGCTGTGATGGTGAGTGGGGTTGTTGACTTTGCGCCCCCTGGTATTATTGGGAGGATGACCTGGGCCTCCCTCCAATTTCCGGATGTCGTCGCTTCTGCTTGCTGCGACGTGTTTGCCATGTCGGCGAGGTTTGTTTTTCGCTTGGTATTGCGCGTCATATTGCACTGTCGGTTGTATGCGCAGCGGATGTAGTGTGTTTTGATGTCTTTGATAGCCTTGGCGGGTTCGTCTTGCCGACGTGCGCCGGCACGGACATTTTTGACCAGGTTGGCCAACTTCCCAGAGCGGAAGGCTGCCTCGATCTCCATCTTGAGGCTGTAGCAGTTGTCGGTGTCGTGACCCACGTCTTTGTGGAAATCACAGAATCTGGTGTTGTCCACATTCTTTCTTTTTGTGCACATGGGCTTTGGGAGCTTGAAAGTTACCTCTCCAGTTAAGAGGACTTGTGACAACACATGGGATGGTGTTTTGGTAAGGAGGGTCCAGTCTTGGTTCCGGCGGCCGCTGTTGCGCTGGTCGCGCGTTTGTTTGCTACCGATTATGTTTCTGGCGTCGCCGGAGGTTGAATATCAGCCTTCGTCAGTGGAACCTGAAATACGATTCCAGACAGACGCTCGGTTGTTGCTGCGGCAGCGGCTGTTGCTGGAGCTCCCTCGTTGGTTTTGGTGCATCGTTTTTGGCGCATCGATGCTTCCAATAGGGAGGTTGTCAAACCAGACCCTGGCGGCCCCGGTGAGTGTCTGGGAAAACATGTGGCACCAAACGGGTAGGGTCCATCCGATGACGGCCCCGGCTTGATTGAAGTTGTCGAGGTGGTCATCCGGGTCGGTGAGGCCGTCGTATATTCTGACGTTGGTCGGGAGGCGTTGCCTCGGCGGTATTGGTGCTTGCGATATGCGCCGTGTAAATTTGGACTTGTCCGCGAAGGCGGTTGGCCTATAAGGAAGTGATATGTTTGTGGTGGCGTCGTCGTTGTATCTGTTTAATCGCTCCCGTCTGTAGTATGGGCTATTACGGTAGTCCCTGGAGGCACCATCCATTTTAAAGGTGGTAAGAATATCTTGAATGTGACGATGTTGGGAAAGAAATAGATCATGAGGCGTAGGAATGACTTCAATTCCTAGAAAATTATGGAGAGGGCCTAAGTCTTAAATAGAGAATTGGTTGCTTAGGGCTTGAACAAAGGAATCCATAAATGGATTGTGATTTCCGGTGAGGACAATATCGTCAACGTACACAAGGAGGTAGCAAGTGATGTTGTTGAGATTGTATAAAAAGAAAGAGGGGTCAGAAATGCATTTTTTAAAGCCAAAACGAGTGAGAAAGTTGGTTAGTTCGATGTGCCAAGCACGCGGTGCTTGCGTGCTTACTTAAGTCCATAGAGGGATTTTTTGAGTTTGCAAATGTGACGTGGGAATTCCGTATTGGTAAACCCGGGAGGTTGCACCATAAAGACATCTTCGTGAAGAGTCCCATGAAGAAACGCATTATTAACGTCTAGTTGACGTAAAGACCATCCTTTTGAAAGAGCAATGGAGAGAACGGTGCGAATGGTAACGGGTTTAGTAACGGGACTAAATGTTTCATGATAGTCTTTTCCATATTGTTGGTGAAACCCTTTGGCAACTAGACGGGCTTTGTACTTGTCAATCGTGTCGTCGGGTTTGCGTTTGATTCGGAATACCCATTTGCAACCAATGGGCGTTTGGGTTGTGTGAGGGACAAGTTCCCAAGTGTTGTTATGAAGGAGAGCGTTATACTCAAGATCCATGGCATGGCGCCAATCCGGATCTTTCAAGACTTGAGTATAAGTGGATGGTTCCAGAGAAATGGGTAGAGGGTGAATGGTGGTAGAGTTGACAAAGTTGGGGTTGTAATACTTTGAGTTGGGTTTTGGTTGTCGACGAGGTGGTTGAGGGTTATATGGAGGTAAGTTCGTGGGATCATCGGATGTGATGTATGAAGACATTGGTGAGGTGGGGTTAGTAGAGTGGGAATCGGTTGGGGTAGAGGTGGTGCTATCAGGTGGAGTCGGTGGGCCGGTTGGTGAGGGTGTCTCGGTGGGCTGGGGTGTAGGGCCTGTTGTGTGGGAGGTTAGGCTGTTTGGACCTATTGTGTGGGAGGGTTGGCTGTGTGCAGGAGGTAGAGGGGGTGGGCAGTTGGTTTGTGTAGGGATAGGGGTTTGGGCTTCGGGTGATATGGGTTGTGGAGTAGGGGTTGGATGATGCAAGATGTTTGGGTCTGGAGTGGGTTGGTTAGAAAGGGAGGTTGATTGGAAGGATCCAAATGACATGTGTTTGGGTTGGTGTTTTGAGATGGAAAAATATGTGGGATAAATTCAACGTGTCGAGAGTGGTATAGTTTGTGACTAGTAGGGTCATAGCATTTGAATGCCGATTTGGAGGATGAGTACCCAAGAAATATGCACGCCGTTGAACGGGAGTGGAGTTTTGAAGTAGCATAGGGTCGTAACCATGGGTAGCCAAGACAACCAAACGGTTTGAGTTTGGAATAAGTAGGAGCGGTTTTGAACAACATATCGTAGGGAGATTTGTTGTTAAGGATGGGTGTAGGCAAACGATTGATTAGGTGGGTTGCGGTTTGAAAGGCATGGGACCAAAAATGTTGTGGTAAGTGGGAGTAGTGGAGTAAGGCGAAGCCGGTTTCCACAAAAGGCATAATGCGGACAGAAGGTGTCTGTCGAGTAGGTTGGGATCGAAGATGGCTCAAGGGAGCTTTTAGGCTCTTGATAGAATGATCCCTATCTGTGAACTATTTTGTTCAACCATGTTGATAAAAACCCGAATGCAACGCTGGGTCAGAAATGGGTCGGGTTATCTGCTGAATTGAGGAAAACGAGTGGAGGGAAAGTAAATGGAGGGAAGGATTCAAAAGTTTAGGGGATAAGGGTTGATCCATGAAATCAGGAAGTGGGGCTAACTGCTCCCACTAGAGATGAGCACATAGCGCCGAATACCGATCCTGTCCCGTCCCGATCTCGTACTGAACCGAGGGTGTTCGGTATCGGTATCGGTACCCACATTTAGAGGTTTTCGGTTTCGGTATTATTGGTATCGGTACGGGATCGGTATGGTATCGGTATTTTAAGTTAAAATACCGATACCATACCGGTACCGAACCGATACCGTACCGTATGTTTTCAGTATCGATATCGGTATTGGGTTTTGAGAGTTTTCGAGATCGGTATCAGTTGATACCAATACCGTTCCGAGCTCATTCCTAGCTCCCAATCACTTCTAGTTTAAATATTAGTTTTCTCACTTTCTGTATGTGTTTTGTTTGGTCCATGTTTTATGTTTATCAAATTAGGATTCTATCCTTTGAAATTGGAGTCTCACCCTACTCAAATTGGGTTGTATCTATCTTTAATTTCCATGAAGAAACACGTATCCTGGATTACCGAACAAGCGCTAATCCGAGGGCTGATTCTACGGTATTTTATAAAGAGAGTATGTTTATAAAATACGTGTGGGTCTAAGGACAAGACCAAGGAGTTTATAAGACTACCGATTAGAAGAGCCGAGCCTCTAATAGTTAGTGAAATAAACATGGGGTTGAAGAAGGTACGAAGGAGTTCGTATTCTTCTTGAGTGAAAGTATATGTGATATTAGATGCCAACAAAAGGAGAAGGAGCTTCTCTTTTTATAGTACCTAGACACCACACTTTCTCAGCCCATCCTCTACCCTTGATGAGGCCCGGCCCAGGTAGAGGTGTCTCCAAGAATCCGGCCCAAGTCCTTAAGCCCATTTGGTGCAAGTGGGTTTTGATAAAAAGGAGAAAGTAAAATACTAAGGGGGATGTTACCGTCCTGACGACTGTACACGTGTGGCCCGCCTATTGGTAGACCGAGGACGGTGGATAATCATACTTTTCTTGGACCTCGAGATAGGTTGAGAAAGTCTGATGTCAGGAAGATATCTTGGCTGGGAGGCTGCCACGTAGTCGTCCTTTCTGCATGCCAGACTGAGAGCACTCTCTGATTGGAGAGGAACTCTGACGGGCAGCCTGTTGCGTCAGAGATATTTCGTTTGTGGCAGGGGTGAGTCCCAAGGCTGCCCAAAAAGGTATCTTCCAGTTGTGTTGGCGAAGCTTCCTTTGGTTTGCTGGGGAAGCTTCGAAACGTGTTGGGTTCGCTGACGTAGAACGGGCGGACGATATTGCGCTTGGCGTCGAATGGACGTCAGGTGTATCGCCGTCGTAAAACGGGCGGGTAATGTTACTTCTGGCGTTAGTTGGACGCCAGATGTATCGCCGACGTAGAACGGGCGGGTGGACGCCAGACGTTCCGCTGACGTAAAACGGGCGGGATGGACGCTAGACGATCCGCTGACGTAAAACGGGCGGATGGACGCCAGGCGATGCCGGTTCTAGTTAGGCGATGATATGGTATTTGTGATGCTTTGGTACCATATCCCTTCATTCTAGTAATTAAACTTTCAATTTATGGGTTTGCTTTTTTTATTTATTTAAGTTTACATATACACTTAATTCATACAATTATATTATATTATATTATATTATATTGAGTAAATTCCTTTTTGAGTCCCTGAGTTATATTGATTTTAACTACTTGAGTCCAACATTTTCATTTTTAACATTCTGAGTGCTTGTGTTTTATTTTTGTTATGGTTTGAGTCCAATTTTCTAACTCCATCCAACTTTTCTGTTAAGTATTCCTCACGTGCAACACACGTGAGGGTACTTTGGTCAATTCGTCTTGTCTTTTATTTCCCCCATTAAAACCCTGAAACTTCACATTTCCCACCATTATCAACGAACCATCAGTCTCTATAATCCCCAAAATTAACCTAACTACTACAATCAAACGAACGATTAAGGATGATAGAGTTTTCATTGTGGAGCATACGTGGTGGAGCAGTACATTTTGATCCATATGAGGAATATGGTAAGTGTTTGATTCATAAACCCTAACTTATCTGTTGTAAGAAAACTAAAATCCACAATCGTTTTTTTTACAGTTGATGATCCAACAATGTCCAGCATCCAAGTGTTTCATGGAGGTCAGTTTGAGAAAAAACCTACTTTAAGATATGTAAAAGGTAAAACCTGCTACTTTGATAGGGTAGATTCAGACGAATTCTCAGTGATGGAGTTTAATTCCATGTTTAAGATGTTACGTTATCCAGAAGATGAAGTACTTTACTATCACTATAGGATTCCTGATAAACCCTTGAATGAAGGTATTAGAGCACTTGGAACTGATCAGGATGTGATTGACATGTGTCAATATGTTCGTAGGGTAAAATTGATTGAAGTGTATGTTGAACATTGGGTTACAAAACTGGACACATATTTCATGTCACCACCAAAACCTACTTCTGGGGTGATCATTGAGGAGATTGATGATGTTCAACCCCCATCTGTAACTAATGTTAACAGATCAAAACCTTCAAAACCTAGACCTTGTTCAAGTAGGAGACAACTTGCACTAACATGGTTAGATGTTGAGGATGGTAATACTGATGTGATTAATCATGGTGGTGGAGAGAATGTTAATGTTGATGGGATTAACACAGATGAGGGTGCAGGGGATGGGAATGATGATGAGGTTGCAGTGGATGGTAATGATGATGAGGTTGCAGTGGATGGTAATGATGATGAGGTTGCAGTGGATGGTAATGATGATGAGGTTGCAGTGGATATGAATGATGATGATGATGATGAGGTTGCAGTGGATATGAATGATGATGATGATGAAGGTACAGGGGATGAGTTAGTTTTTACTGATGATGAAGAGGATTCTGAAGATCCAGATTATAGTGCTAGAACACCTGATGATGATGATGAATTACATATGGATGAGGATGATATGGTGCAGAGTGCTAATAAGGGTAAGAGCTCTAATGATGCTTCAAATCTAGTTGATGAGGATGATTACATAGTTGACAAGGACAATCCTATCCAGGAATATGATGTAGACATGGGGTCTTTTAAGCCAATTAGTGGAACTGAGAATCTGAATCTTGATGAAGAACAGGCTGATGATGAACAGTTTGATGAAACAGAAATTGATTTAGAAGACTTTGATAGTCCTGATGATGAGGATGACCCTCAAGTGAAGAAGGATTTGAAGAAGTTAAGAAAGAAGCAGAGGGGTGTGAGCTGTCCATTTCATGTTGGTCAAAGCTTTAGAGACAAAGAACAAATTAGATTACTGGTAAAGAAGCATGCTTTGGAAAGTAGAAGGCAACTTGTTATATGCAAGAATGACAAAACCAGATTTCGTGTGGTATGTCATGGGATTAATCCAGATGGTTCAAGCTTAAATAATATGCAGGGGCAAATTGGTAACTTAGGTGAATTGTGTGGACCTATTGTAAAAAATAAGGGGGAATCTTCAAACAGTGCATCAATAAATGGGCCAACCAATACCACTGAACCCAATGAAAGCACCAAAGCTGCAAAGATAAGGTTCCCAAAACCCACATGCAATTGGGCCCTACATGTTTCTAAAGCAAAACCTACTTTGCCATGGATTGTTAGAACTTTCTTTAATGTTCACAACTGCTTGCAGACTAGAAAGGTTAGACTGTATACAGTAAGCACTGTTGCAGAAGAGGTGGAGAAGATCTTAGAGGGTAACCCTACAATTCCATTGAAATCCTTGCAAGATCAGTTAGAGAAGAAAAATCAGATCCAGCTCAGCTTACAGAAAACTTTCAGGGCAAAGGTGATGGCTGTTAATAAGATGGAAGGTGATTTCAAGGCCCAGTATACAATATTAAGGGATTATTGTGAAGAGTTACTAAGGTCCAACCCTGGTACAACTGTAAAAATTGATGTTGAAAGAGCATGTAACCCATCTAGTCCAACAAGACAGTTCAGAAGAATCTACATTTGTTTGGGACCATTGAAAGCAGGATTCAAAGAGTTGGGTAGGAATTTGTTAGGGTTAGATGGGTGTTTTATGAAGGGTCCATTCCCTGGACAAGTTTTAACAGCTGTGGGAATTGATGGAAACAATGGAATATATCCTGTTGCATACTCTATAGTGGAGGCTGAGACAACTAGTTCATGGTCCTGGTTCTTGGATAATCTTGGAGATGATCTAGATCTGACTGTTGATTCTTATTTCACTTTTATCAGTGATAGACAAAAGGTAAATGTATCCTTGTTAACTTTTATGTTAATTCATTATTACTAGCATGCTAAATCATTATTAATTGCATATAGGGTCTGCTACCTGCAATTGCAAAGATGTTTCCACTAGCTGAGCATAGGTATTGTTTAAGACACATACATGAGAACATGAAGCCTACATGGAGTGACAACTTGTATAAGGAAATGTTATGGGAGTGTGCTTGTGCAACTACAATTCCACAATTCAACAGACATATGAAGGCTATCAAAAGGGTAGATGTTAAGCTTTATGAGTGGTTATCAAAGATTCCAGCTAAAGGTTGGGCAAGGTCACATTTCACTGGTATGTGTTTATTATCTTCTCAAATATAATTAGTAAGTTAAAGTGTAACATGTTTTGACTTTTGTGTTGTTAAACAATATATGTGTCAACAGGAAGGGCAAAAACTGATGTATTGTTGAACAATATGTGTGAATCCTTTAACAAGCAGCTTGTAGGAGGAAGGGACAAGCCCATAATAACCTGTCTAGAGTACATTAGAGAATACTTGATGAAGAAAATTGTTGTGGTCCACAAACAGATTTCAAAGTGTAATGGCCCTTTGACTCCTTATGCTACAAGGGTGTTTGAAGAAATTAAGACAGAGGCTAGTCAATATTCTGTCATGATGGCTGGTAGGGGTAAATTTCAGGTAAGTGGTCCTTATATGGACCAATGTGCAGTCAATGTGAATGAAAGAAGTTGTAGTTGCAGGAAATGGGAGTTAACAGCCATGCCATGTAAGCATGCTGTTGCAGCAATATGGGATATGGCAAGGAATGGGATAGAGGTTGGGGTAGTTGAATCTTGGGTTGACAAGGTGTATTGGCTAGACACTTGGAAAGAGGTGTACATGAACACCATAGATCCAATTAATGGCAGGGACTTTTGGACACCTTCTGAATGCCCAACAACTCTAACCCCTCCAAAGCATCATACTCAGGTAGGAAGGCCAAAGAAGAAGAGGAAGCAGTCACAATCTGAAGTTGCAGAGCAGATGGTCAAAAAAGGGAAGTTGACAAGGAAGGGAGTAAGCAAGAGTTGTCAGAAATGTGGGAATGAAGGACACAACTCAAGAACTTGCAAGGGGCAGGGTGGTGACAAGGCTGCAAAGTCCACCAAAGCTAAACAGTCCACCAAAGCTAAACAGTCCACCAAATCAGCTGCAAAGTCTACCACAGCTGCAAAGTCCACCAAAGCAGCTGCAAAGTCCACCACAACTGCTGCAAGGTCCACCACAGCTGCTGCAAGGTCCACCAAAGCTGCTACAAAGTCTGCTGCTGGAACAGGGTGCTCACAGGTCACTCAAGAAGGGTGTTAGCTGTCCAGTTGGTTTAAACTAGTTTGGTTGATGTTTAATGAACACTGTCTTGTTTTGTTAGGTTTAAACTATGTTTGGTTGCTTATGACAATATTAATGTTTTGGATAATTTGTTGGGTATGTTATGGTTAATGACAATATTAGTCTTTTGGTTATTGTTGTGTATGCAGTTTAGTTTTGCATTGTGATATGGGGATATGGGTCAATTGTGATATGGGTCAAAAGTGTATTGTTTTTGGATAATTTGTTGGGTATGTTTTGGTTATGGTTGCAGGACTATCATGGGTCAAAAGTGTATTGTTTTGGGTCAGAAGTTGCATTTTCATTCATGGGTCAAAACACCTTTTCATTGCATTTTCATTCATGGGTCAAAACAACATTTCATTAATTCAATGGACAAGTTTTGACTGTCATTGTCATATGGGTCAATGGAAATCAGTAATGTCATGGGTCAAAACACCATTTCATTCATTCATAGCCAATTCTAGTACATTAGACCAACTTGACCTTTACAACCATATCTAATATCAAAATTAGGTCAAGTGGAAACAGACATACATTACAAACAATAACTTCAAGTCATGCAAAAATACATACATACAGTACAAACAAAACCCAACTACCAAACAAGAAAATTTTCAATTTTTTCAACTTTTTGTCTCTGATCTGAGCCCTTTCTTGATGATTGTTGATGGATCTTAGTAATCCAGGTATAACTTGACAAGATCGTGCACACATTGGAGGATCAGCCCACGTTACAAACCCACAGCTTATTGCTCTTGCACAGCAATGGAATCTTCTTCCAGGATTCGTTGAAGTCCATGATGTTCGAATGATTGTTGGAGCCCCACATGCACATTGGATGTTCATCATTTTCTTTGATTTAGGGCTTGATCGTGGGTTTGATCGTGGGTTGGGTAGGAATCGATTAAACATAAATTAGGGTTTAGAGGTGGGTATCAGGGTTATTATAAGGGGGAAATAAAAGACAAGACGAATTGACCAAAGTACCCTCACGTGTGTTGCACGTGAGGAATACTTAACAGAAAAGTTGGATGGAGTTAGAAAATTGGACTCAAACCATAACAAAAATAAAACACAAGCACTCAGAATGTTAAAAATGAAAATGTTGGACTCAAGTAGTTAAAATCAATATAACTCAGGGACTCAAAAAGGAATTTACTCTATTATATTATTATTAACTATATATTTAAAGCTCTGCACTTTGAACAGTGCCTTATTCTCCTTACTACCTTTCTTATGTCTACATATGGATAATGTTTTGGAAACAATGGTATATGTTGGCTTGGCATGATGGTTTGTGGTTGTATTTGTTATATACTTGTCTGGGTGTTCGAGACCCAGTACCCGCGTTTTCCCTTTTTTTTCTTCCCCCCGCCACGTGGCCTCTCTTTCATAACGTGGCTTCCTTATCTCTAATACGTTTCTTTCCCTTCCATCTCTAATTTCTTCCTTATCTACCTGGCTTTGGTGTATACTCGATCTCTTGCTATGTTCATAGTTTGATTTATTATCTTATCCTTTCAATAACCCACACACACATACATATGCGAGAGAGGGGGCTGAGGAAGGCCTCCGGCCACCGCCTCCCCAGCGGCGTTACCATCCACGTCACCACCTACCTACTCCCACACCCCCACACCTATGATTAATCATAAGATAAGAAGAGCGAGACAGAGGAACAGATCTGTTAGAGAGAAAGTTAGAGAGAGAGAGAGACGAAGATGAAGGCGGCAACAGAAGCAGGTTGGGATTCCGATTGAGATGTCAGCGGCAAGGGTCTGGGCTTCGATTAGGGATTTGATGATGACGGAAGTTGCGGCGAAGCCGGAAGATCTTGGATTCCGGCAGTGAAGGTAAAACTATAACCCATCTCCTTTCTTTAATAATAATCTAAGATTAGTAGTAATGAAGATGGTTTATGATGGAACTAGGATGGTGGCTGATGTTGTTGATTTTAACTCCTGCCATCTCCTTTTAGGTGATTATTATTTATTGATTTTGTACATTTGTTATGTTATGCATACCAAGTTTTGATAAAATGTGAATTGTTTCTAATTTTTGGTGATAATATTAACAGTGTTGTCAGATCAGAGAAAGAGATCAATGTATGATGTTGGATTCTATGATCCTCAAGAAGAAGAAGATGAGGTGGTTTTCTCTGTTCTTTATCCTCTGATCATACTCTGTTTGTTCATTAGTTTATAGAGTTTATTTGTGCTGATTGGTTTATAAACTACCATGTTTATGATTAGGGGTTTGCTGATTTTATGCAAGAAATGTCGTCCTTGATGAAAAATGTCAAGAAAGAGGTAATAAATAAATGACTTTTACTGTTTCAACATTCATAAGTATAGTTTTCAAAAGCGTTAGGGGGACGGGGCACCATCAGAAATGCTCACGGGTACCCCACTACCAGCACGGTAACACCGTCGCCGGTGATGTTGGTAGTGGAACCGCGAACCATCAACAAAACTGACCAAACCTTATAAACGATTTTGGCTGTTAACTCTTTTAAATAATAATAATAATAATAATAATAGGTATAGAAAATTAATACTAATTCCTAAATATAGTTAAAACCCTAATATAATTAGCAATTAAAGTCATCCAACTAATATAACAAGATTAGAGAACATTTCATACTGTAACATTAGTATTGTATACTCTATTAAAATGAAATTAGTGCTATACAACCAATTAAATTGGCCATCTATATAATATTTTATAAATATCAATTGTTAAATGACATTTATCATGATAAGTGCATTTTTGTAGGCCTTTATTCCAACTACTGGTCGAGGTGTACAAGGTGCAACCTCACATTGCTTGGGCCAGAATTTTGCTAAAATTTTTGAGATTAACTTTGAAGATGAAAAAGGAGAAAAGGCTATGGTCTGGCAGAATTCCTGGGCCTATAGTACCAGAACGGTCATCAATCATTTTTCTTAGTTTGTTGTAAAAAAACAGTAAGTTGTATGTTTTAGGTTTTAAATATAAATGTACTGTTTGCAGATCGGGGTGATGGTGATGGTTCATGGTGATGATAAAGGCCTGGTGTTGCCCCCTAAAGTTGCAGCAGTGCAAGTTATTGTGGTGCACGTGCCTTATAAAGGTGCAGACGTTAAGGAAATTATCAATGCATGTTCTGCCACTGTGAAGACTCTATGTGAGGCTGGTATCCGTGCTGAAGCAGACCTTAGAGAGAATTACTCGCCTGGCTGGAAATACTCTCATTGGGAAATGAAAGGTGTTTCCCTGAGGATCGAGATAGGACCAAAGGACCTTGCTAATAACCAGGTAAGACGATACTCATTTGACCTGTTTACTTCTTACTGGGTCAAATTCGACCTGACAACACTTGATGACCAAATAGACATTGTGAATGCCACCATCTTCGTCAAGGTTGTAGCACAACTCTTACAACTACTATGAAAAGAAATGTTGGAGAAAAATGATCCCCTTACCCTTATCAAAAAAATTACAAGCACAGAATTCTGTTTTCGAGTCCAGGCCGAAAAAGATCCGCAAACAGGTATAACAACCTGTACAGTCAACAACGCCCAGTTCCTACAACAACAAACCGCACCAACTGCCACTTCCAACAGCATCTCGCCATCCGCGACACCAACACCATCGACACCAGACATACGAATCAAACCCATTGCCAAGCGCAACCTGTTTCAAACATCAGGTAAAGACTGCTTTTTAAATGCTCAGGTCTTTTCTTTTTTGATACTTTTGCCTCATAAATGATCCATTTTTTTTTTATAAAAAACTGAAACTTGATGCTTTTTTTGTTCACTTTATATAAATGAGATCTAAGCTTTTCTTGGGTTTGGAGTAATGTGGTTCAATTTGAGGTACTGTTATGTTTCAACACATTATGTGAGTATAACTGTATAAGAACATTGCTCTTGGTTTTGGTGTTTAAAAAAAAGGTCACTTTTTTGTTGTTTACAATTATAAAAACTTGGTTCTGTACATCCGTATGAGTTAATTAGGATCTGGGTTACTGTGGAGTTTAGAGTAATTAAGGCTTTTCTTATATTATAAGGTATTTAGAAACCATACACCCTTTAATTAGGAATCATACACCCTGACTCACATCATATACCAATAGAAGGTTGTCACATACCCAGAATATGATGTCACATACCTCAAATGTGACGTCACGGGGTGTATGAAACCCATAACCCTATTATAAAAGTAGGCATCTTTTTTAGTTAATAAAGCTTACACTTCCATTGATTTTAAACCAATTTTAGGTTCTGTTATCCTTTATTCTGTTTAGTAATATACATCTCATGCCAATAAATATCTCCAACAAAGATCGGACTCCTGTTATAGATCATATTACATAGGCAGTCTTCCCTACTATAGTTGCTTGCTGTTTCTTTGATGTGTTGTAACATAAGTAAGATATTTTTAATATTTCAGGAGATACACGAAGCTTTGACAAAAGGCCCTGCTCTCGGAAACTGAACAACTGCCCAGAAACGCCGCACTCACAAATATTTTGTTTGATCTGAAACGACGCCTTTTGTAACTCCTAGCGACACACACTGTCGTAACTAGGTTTGTAGATACCAACCTATGCATGCCAAGAAACTGCTCAGTCTGAAACGACATGTTTTGTAAAACTCAACTGTAACTGCAACTTTCAGTTACCTCTGTTTATGCAACTAAGCAGAACCTACTTCTTCAACAAGTAGTTATGTGTATGTATTTGCTCCAGTTACACGCTCGCTTGAACGAGTAAAACTTAAAAAATTTAGACCTGCGCGAAACACTCATGCCGCGTATCGAGCAGGTAACAACAACAATATGATCACGTAAACTGAAACGCATCAGTGTTATTGCCATTAAAACGCCGCATCCAATACGAACAGATTATTGCTTCAATTGGTACTGTCCAACAAAAAAACTATTTCTCTTCTCATAACTTGCAATCAATCAGTTTGCAACTTTTATACGATAAATCTTCTCAAAACGAACCCACAAAACATCGATCAAAACAATCGCGCAGCGCGCGATTTTGAAACCTCCTAGTTTATATTAATAATAGAAGCTAATGAATAGTAATAGTACAGTATTGTTTCGTATTTCCAATTTTGACCACTTTTTTTTTCCTTTTTTGTTAATTTTTTTTTATTTTGATCACCAAATTTTTTGTTAAGTTTTTTTTTCTCATTTTGGCCACACAATGTTTTTTTACTTTTTGTTTAAGTTTTCGTTTTGAACACCAAATTTTTTGTTAAGTTTTTTTTTTCATTTTGGCCACACAATGTTTTTTTTTACTTTTTGTTTAAGATTTTTTTCCCCGTTTTGACCACCAACTTTTTTATTAAGTTTTTTTTTTCCCATTTTGGCCCCCGACATAATGCGTTTTTTTACCCGATTTCACACAGGTTTGGTTTTTGTTCGTTTATTATCTATATATTTAACGACCACGAAATGAATAGCTACTTCACTCTAACGTACGCAGCCGGCTACCGACCATATCTACTGTGCGCCATCTCCACCATGTGCCGCGGACCGCGGGAGATTCCTGGTATTCTCCGCGTAGCCACTGCCACTTTTGTATTTTCTTATTGTCCACGGTTAGTCTCTATGCCTTTGTCGGTTATCAAAATCCGCATTAACACGTCATGCGAAAAACTCGCAACACGCGTATCACCGACCACATCTACCGTGCGCCATCTCCACCATGTGCCGCGTACCGCGGGAGATTCCTGGTAAAATGATGTTATTATTAGGGATGCTTAGCATAGAAATTTCACGAGCATAGGCAATAATTTAGGTGGAAAGTTTATGTATGATAAACTAATATCACGAACACAATGAAAATTGATTTAGGTTTGATTTGGAATTTGAAATGTCGCAACGCTATGTCATCACTTAATTATTTTTAAATCATATTGACGCCGCCGCAACGCGTGGCTGGATAAAAACTAGTTATATTAACATATCATTGTTTTGTTTATTATAACTATATTGATTTTAATAATATGATTACTACACTTAACATATTGAAGGTAAATGCAAACGAAGCTATTGCAGATTCAATACATAACTCTGTCGTCGACGATGCAGAATAAGTGCCCCATGTTGTGATGAGATAATAAATTGGCTTCATTATTATAATGCAAACAAAACCCAATACAAAATTGTTTCCGCTAGATTTCTATATGGTATCAGAGTAGTGTTTCTGATCCTGAAACAATCTGCTCATCATCTTCGATCCATAAAAAAAAACACTGTTCAATAGCTTTAAAAAAACAGTCTCCTTCTTCCTTACCAATTACAGCCGCCCACCACAACCCTGGCTGCAGCGCCTATATCAATCACCACCGCACCAAAATCACAGCCAACAAAACTCGCTGCCTATACACCAAAACCACGAAAGAGAAGGAGTCACGTTCTATCTCAATTAAAAAAAACTACCGGAAGGATGTCGCCGGCCGGAAAAAGGGCGACTCACCGAAGATGATGACCAGACCGGTCCAACTCTCTCTCTCTCTCTCTCTCTCTCTCTCTCCCTTTCCTCTCCCCCCCCTCTCTCTCTCTCTCTCCATGTGTTTCATTTTTATTTTATTTTTTTTCTGGAAGTTTGGGTTTTTGGTGATGGTTTGCGAAAGGTGATTTTCACAAAATTTTTTTGGTTCTTCTTTCGAGTATGATAATAATCTGCTCTGATACCATATAAAAATCTAGTGGAAGCGTTTTGTATAGGGTTTGGTTGCTGCTCGGTTTCTAGCCACCGACTCTCAAAACGACAAGGTGGTTTTAGTACAAGAATATAGAGATAGAATATGAAAGATATAATATTTCTCATCAGTGTTTGGTATTTATAAGAAAACAAAACAACTAATAATCATAAAAGAAATAAAACTAATAGCTTAAATCAAGCAATGCTTGATTTATGCCTTTGACTTTGACTGTTGACTTTTTACTTAACTGCATAATCATTGGAATTAGCATAGTGTCCAATACGTTGTGCGCTAAACAATGCATGATGGCTTTGAATCGAAAGGATGCCTTTGAATCGAAAGTCCTTTGGTAGTTGTTGATAGCAGCCTTTCAAAAAAAAAAAAAAGTTGTTGATAGCACATGTATATCCAATGAGCTAATTACCACATGAGTCTACGAGATATATGTTGTTGGATTGGTAAAATGTATCTTTAATCACTTCATGTACTATTATTTCTTTACTAAGTTCATGGAAACTGTGTTTAAAAATTTAGCATTTTCATGTTCTAAAAATAACTAAATAAGCATACACGTACCCGTGATTTTGGATTATTTGGTTTTAAAAATTCAGCACTTGCACTTTTATGTGCTAAAATGAGTATACTAACTATGAATGAACTCAAGTATCTTGCACTTCCAGTTAATATGCAGGGGTTGTGTCAAGGGTGTTAGGTAATTTTAGTGATTTTGTTAAAGAGTCACATATCTTCAAGAATCTGCCACAATGCATCTCATTATTGTAGGTGACATAAACACGATTGATATATCGTAACACACATTTTGTCATTTAATGTTATATTGTCTATCTCGAGAAATTCTGAGATATAAATAGTTAATTATATAAAGGTATATTAAATAAAAAGTAAATTTAGATAATAAAATAATATTTAATATTCCTAACGGCTACTTTTCAAATGTTTATTTTTCAGAGGGCTACTTTTCAAACATTTATTTTTTCAACGGCTAATTTCAATGCATATAAATATAAATGCGGGGCTAGGGACTGTTTTGAAGCTGTAAGCGCAACTTGCGCCCCTGTTTCTTTAAATTTCATTGAAGGAGTCTTATCATTTTGTTAGTGTTGAGACACCATCTCTCTTATGATTTTGTCTTAACAGCAAGCAGCAAATTTAAGTACCAATAAACCTGGAATATGCTTCAAATTGCTCTTGCGTTTCCACTCCACCCTATGTTAACAAGTCAGAAAGAGATACTGAAGAACAAAGATGGTGTTATCCCAGTGACTTAGCTGCGGCTGCTGCTGCATCATGTTGATGGTATTGATTTATGTTTACCATTCATCTTCTTCTTAACGCCCCACTTACGGTGTGCGCATATAATGTATATATGTGTGGCCCTTGGGGGGCAAAAGTAAAGTTGCACTAATTTTAACGTTATTTTACTTATCTCGTGAAAATAACGTTAAAAACGGCGGACGGTTAATCATGCATCATGTGGTGGCGTGGATAGCCAAAAGACAAAGGGGTACACATGCACCGACTGGGTTTGTCCCGATCACTAAGTGTTTTGTGCCTTATGTCTGAGGCTTGATACCAAACCACATCGAGCCGGGGATCTCACTGGAAGCAACCTCTCTATTCTTAGGGGTAGAGGTAAGGCTGTTTACATCTTACCCTCCTCAGACCATACCTTAGTTTTGCTATAGGTGAGATTAACTGAGTATGATGATGATGATGATTCATCTTCTTCTTCTTATGATTTGCAATGCAATGGCTTTCTACATATCAGGTGAGAGTGTTGGGTCCTCAAGGTTTATCTAATACCCCTACTTTCTTATTTAATTAAGTAATTTTATTTGGGTTTCTGATGCAAACTATTCATCAATTGTTGCCACAAGTGAAAGCTTCACACAAACAAACTAATGTAGCAACTTATGATGAATATAATGAGGTAGCTTACGGGTTCTTAACATCAACTCACAAGACCAACTTGCGGATATGCATACAAAACCGTTATCAAGGGCACCTTTCCTCCAAAACCGCTCCAAGATTGGAGTCTCCGACGGATCCTCCATCTTGCGGGGGTGTATAAGGAATACCTAATCATGTGCCTAAAGTGAAGCCTCTCTCATCAGTTTCCATCATCTTAGCTTATGGATTTACAGCCGTATTCTTTCTATTTATAGGCTTGTATATAAATCCCAAAACACCTTACATTGTTGGATCAAGTTTGCAAATGATTCATAATAATTTATGTACTAAATGATCAACAAATGGCAGAGTAGATTGTATCCAAAGTAACCCAAAAAGTGGTAAACATGTATTACATATGACTGAAGTCTTAACATAAAACTAAATATAAATACAGATTCCCTACCTCCTCAAACCTAATGTGTATACTTACTGTCTGTCCTAAATGTACAAGCAATCTAAGCACAAACGAACTACCTCGTCTTCAATGAAACAATTGAAGAACCCAAATTGCCTAATGTACAACACAACACAACCCAACCCTTTACCATTTCTATAACTACATGAACAGAATATATACACACACTAAAATCGAACACATTATTCAATTACACCTCATCTTCATCAGAAGCAAACAAGGCTACCGAGAGTGCAGCCAGTTTCTTCTTATCCAGTCGGGAACGAGCTACTCTCGACTGCTTTGGAGCATTTGGAGCTTCGATTTCATCACCATCGAGCTCAGATGGATCAATTGGACACCGAAACGCAGGGACTTTGTCGGTGTACTATATGCAAAATGCAGCTTCTTTGCAATCATAGCCTGCATTATAATTCAATTAACTTATTATATAAACAATTCATAAGCCCTAATAATTGAATAAATAAAATCCCCAAACAGAAATTCAAACTTACAGCTTCTCTAATCGGCTTCGACACACGAAACAGCCTCTTCAGATCATCATGCTCCACACCACATAAAACCTTAATCTGTATTAAAAAAACACACACAAATACCTTCACTATGTGTAAAATTGGAATAACTAAAAATGTGGGGTAATTTTTTTGTAATATTGAAATTCATTAATTAAAACTTACAAGAACATCTTGAGGGAGAGCTTCAAGCAACGATTTATCCGAACCCGAACCCGAACCCGAACCGATTGATCGTTTCTTCGTGGGCGAAACCGAATCGAACGAATCGATATCGATTTCGCTCAAAATAAAGATCCTCTTTCTACCAAATGAGCTAGTACGTTTAACCAAACCTAATCTGTAATCATTACCCAATGCCATTGTATTGTATATACCTGAAACATTTCAATCAATTGACACCAGAAATTTAATTTAAACAATAATAATAATAATAATAATAATAAACCCTAAATCAAGTGAAAGTAAAGAAACCATAAACCCTTACCTTAATTTGTTGTCGTGTTAAATGGAGACCAAATGTTGGAAATCTTGTAGAGAGGTTTGAAGGTTTTTGTATATATAGAAATGTTTTTATAAATTTAGAATTGCGTGGAAATGACTCGAATATTCGGATATTTTCACGTAATTGTTTGTTAAATACGAGGGTGGGAAAAGTAGCCGTTGTAAATGTTGGACACGTGTGAACTTGGGATTGGTTAGATGATGGTTCGTGGTATTAAGCTGAGGCGGTGGATTTGGTCGGTTTAAGTCGGCTGACTGTTTTTTATTTCCTTCTCGAACACGTTTTGGAGAATCCAATGAAGTTAAGCGAATAGGGGCGTGACACGTGGAGGGATATGGTTTAGGAGTTGACAGGTTTGGTGGAGTGGATGAACGTTAGGATTTAGTGGGGGTGTACGTGTGAGTTTAGGTTGTTTATGTGGCCAGATGGTCGTTATCATGCCGGCACAGTAGTCATTAGTGGATTTTGATTAATTTACTAAACAAAATTGTTATTGGGTTAAAATAAAGTGTGTAAAATAAGAATAAGAATGGTTCAACGATGAGTAAAAATTATTACATTAAAGATATGATATTTAACTTAAATGTGTTGTGTATATATAGTTTGATTAGGTCGGTTTTAACCATTGCTCTAAATTGTTATACTTGTAATTTAGCCATTGTAATTGTTGAATTGTAATTTTCATTGATTGAATAATCATAATGCAATGTACATATATAGGGAGTAATCACCTCTCCTATTTTTGGTGAGAATACAATTATCCATAAATACAAATGTAAATTATTCTATTTACTTAAAATACAACTAGCTTATACCCCGGGAGCGTCCCGGGTTGAGAAATCTAAGTAAAGTGAATAAAATTAGAATTATCTAAACTATAAAAATGGCATCTATGTATCAACTTACATTAGATACTTTAAAAAAAACATACCAAAAGATTCATTTCACCTTACAACATCAACAACTGCATATAATAAGATTTGAGCTATTTCACAGATCAGAAAAGGATGATCTAAAATGAGATCAGAAAAGGATGATCTAAAATGAGATCAACCAACACAAAGAAGATCTAGACAACTATCTATGACCTAAACAAAAGAGATCTCAAGAACAGATCTGAACAAAGATCAAAGAGACTCAAAACCCTAGAGAGTTGTGACGAACTCTCTGGAACAACTCTCAACTAGAGAGAAAAACAAAAAAGAGAGAAATAATAATGTGGTGTGTATTGAACGATCTGATCCCAATGCACGTTTATATAGTAGACTTGAAATACGTGAAGCATGGGCTTCTGCATGGGCTTCTAAACAGATGGGCTATTAGACTTGAGATAGGACTGGGCCGAAACATACGAGAAGGCCCAGTGTTAACTTGAACATCTTGTTTATACACCAGCCCACTAAGTCATCAGTCCAAAGTCCAAAGACAGCAACTAGACAGCAAGCTCCAGCTTTCCAAGTCAGCATCAGCAATCTAGCACCATCAACCAAAATAGATTTGACCCATGAAATTAAACAAACATGTCTTAGTAATGGACTTGAATACAAAGGATATTTGACCCATATTTTAACACCCCCCTCAAGTCTATTACTAAACTCATCAAACAAACCAAGTAACGAACATACCTGAAGATGCTGATTAACTGGTAAACCTTTAGTAAAAACATCTGCTAACTGAGACTTTGACTCAATAGAAACCAACTTGATAACACCATTTGGAACTTTTTCTCTAAGAAAAAACAAGTCTATTTCAAAGTGCTTAACTCTATCGTGAAAAACAGGATTTTCAGCAATTGCCAAAGCTGAACTACTATCACAAAACAATTGAATTGGTACTTCAACATTAACATTCAACTCTTGCAAAATATTTTTTAACCAAATTACTTCACAAGTTCCAGCACACATTGCCCGGTACTCTGCTTCAGCAGAGGACCTGGATATTGTGCTTTGTTTTTTACTTTTCCAGGAAACAATTGAATCTCCAAGAAATACACAAAAGCCAGTTACAGATTTCCTAGTTTCCAGGCATTTAGCCCAATCTGAATCAGTATAAACTTTTAACTGAAAATTATCAGATTTTTTAAACAAAATACCTTTACCTGGAGAACTTTTTAAATACTTTAACAATCTTAATGCAATTTTAAACAAACCTTGAGTAGGTTTGTGCATATATTGACTCAAGAAATGTACTGAATATGCAATATCAGGTCTAGTATGTGAAAGATAAATTAATTTACCAATTAGTTTCTGATAACTAGTTATATCAGTTAAAACATTACTGTCCTGTTTACAAAGCTTTATTAAGACATAATTAGGTTCAATTGGAGTATTAACAGGTTTACAACCAGTAAGACCATACTCAGCAAGCAAATCTAAACAATACTTTCTTTGAGTTAAACATAAACCTTTGTCAGTTTTGATTACCTCTATACCTAGAAAGTATTTTAAATCACCTAAATCTTTTATCATAAACTTTGTTTTTAACAGATTTTTAACTTTTAAAACTTCATTATCATCACTTCCAGTTATAACAATATCATCCACATATACTAACAAGATAATAAACACATTTTCACTCTTTTTTACAAATAGTGAATGATCACACTTACTTTTTTCAAAACCAATATCATCTAAAGTTTTAACTAACTTTTCATTCCACATCCTTGGGGCTTGTTTAAGCCCATATAAGGATTTATTTAGTTTACAAACTTTATTTTTTAAACTGGAATCATAACCATCAGGCAAACACATATACACCTCTTCATGTAAATCACCATATAAAAAGGCATTATTTATATCTAATTGATAAAGACTCCAACCATTTTGAACAGCTAATGTTAACACACATCTAACAGTTACCATTTTTACTACAGGTGAAAAAGTTTCATAGAAATCTACCCCTTCTTTTTGATTAAAACCCTTTGCAACAAGCCTAGCTTTATACCTTTCTATTTCCCCATTAGACTTGTACTTTATTTTATACACCCATTTACACCCAATGGGCTTTCTACCTAAGGGTAAGTCAACTATATCCCAAGTCTGATTTCTATGCAATGCTTCTAACTCAGTGTTCATTGCAGCTACCCAATTTTTATCATTAACAGCCTCATAAAAATGTTTGGGTTCACTACTTTTGTTTAGAGCAGAAGCAAAACAATAGTTTTCAGAAGATAAAAGAGAATAGTTCACTACTTTTTCTAAACCAAACTTAACTTTTCCCTCAACTATGTAATCATTTAGCCTAGTTGGAAATGTTACATTTCTAGTAGACCTCCTAAGAGCAGTGGATGGTTCCAAGTTTTGAACACTTTCTCCCTCAGAAACAGTATTTCCATCAGTTTCTGATTCATGCTCAACCCTATCAACACTAGATCCTACACTATCTGGTTGCTGAGACTCAGCCATCCTATGACTAGTATTAGGAACTAGAATTGACTGCTGAGACCCATGACCAGAATCTTTTTCTTGTGTATGATCATCATCGGGAGGAGTCAGGTCATTTTCTAAGTCTTGGTTGTCTTCATTTGTATCAAAAAAATTACTATTAGTAATTGTATTATCACTAACATAATCTTGTTCAGAAAAATATTGTTTATCATTAAAGGGAAACACATTTTCAAAAAATTTAACATCCCTAGAAAACAAAACAAGTTTTCTATCAAGACTCCAAAGTTTATAACCTTTTTTCTTATTTGAATAGCCAATTAAAACACATTTTTCAGCATGACTATCAAACTTATCACTATTATTTAATACTGTACTAAAACATAGACAACCAATGACCCTTAAATGACCTAACTCAGGCTTGAAACCATACACAACTTCATACGGAGATTTACCTTTTAAAACAGATGATGGAATCCTGTTAATTAAGTAAACAGCAGTTAGGGTACAGTCTGACCAAAACCTTAAGGGAACTTTACTTTGAAACAACACAGACCTAGCAACATTAAGCAAGTGCCTATGTTTTCTTTCCACTATACCATTTTGTTGTGGAGTGTACACACATGAAGTTTGGTGTAAAATACCATTATCATGACAAAACTTAGTCATTTGATTATTTATAAACTCAGAACCATTATCACTTCTAAAAATTTTCACAGATTTTTTAAACTGATTCTTAATCAGATTGTAAAAATGTTCTAAGTTAAAAAACACTTCATCCTTATATTTCATAAGATACACCCACACTGCCCTGGTATAATCATCTACAATAGTTAGAAAAAATCTATACCCCTCTCTACTCTTTATCCTATACGGACCCCATACATCTAAGTGAATTAACTCACCCATTTCCTTAGACTTATGATCACTAATAGGAAATGGTTCCCTGTGCTGTTTGGCACGATGGCAAACCTCACAAGGATCCATATCTCTATCCTTTTTAGCTTTAGTGTGTCTTTTAAAACATTTAGCACAGGTTCAGATGGATGTCCTAATCTAGCATGCCATATACCATAATCACATACAGTATTACACACCTCTACAGACACAGAAGAGTTGCCACAGAAATACAGTCCATCATGCTGACTACCAGTCACCTGGACATTCTTTGTTACAGAATCCTGAATATAACAATGATTCTCATCAAAACACACAACCATCTTACTATCTCTAGCAAGTTTATACACAGAGATCAGGTTGACACAGTAACCAGGAACAACAAAAACATCATACAAAGTGACTCTTTCACTAAGTTTAATATTCCCAATTTTAGTTACAACTACACTTGTACCATTAGGGTGTCTAACCCTTATATTAAACTTAGACACATCAATCACATTAATCAACCCTTCATCAGTCATTACCATGTGTTGATTAGCCCCCGAGTCCATTATCCAACCCATTTTCTTTAGTATTCCAACAAGTGAATTAAAACAGAACACACGTTTCAAATAATCACAGTTGATACTATAATTATAAAAACTATTTGAGCAAAAAGATGTAAAAGTCCCACCTGAAAAGTTACTACTTTGTGGAACATCATTTGCAGGACCATTAATCAGTTTTAACAACTTGGATACCTGTTCACTAGTTAAAGAGTTTAAGGTCATAGCAGGAGTAGTATCATCAACTAAAGTACTACTGTTAACCTTAACATTTTTCCCAGTTATGTTTTTAGACTTCATCCATGGAGGATAACCAACAATTTCATAACATTTATCAATAGTGTGTCCAACCTTATTATAGTGAGAACGTTTTAGATTTTGATTTAAAGATCTAGCAGGTTTTTTCTTATTATCAAAATTTTGTCCTGTTTAACAAAGAAACCAACATTACTACTAGTTTTAGTCACATTGGCATTCCTATGTGACTCCTCTCTTGAAACAATTGAAAAAGCTTCTTTAACAGTAGGAATAGGATCCTTAGTTAAAAGATTAGTTCTCACTGACTGATACACACTATCAAGACCCATTAGAAATTGCATCAACTTAATCATGCAACTAAAATCATTGAATTGCTTAGATGCATTACATGTACAACTAGGTATTTGTAAAATTTCATCAAGATGTTTCCACATACCATTCAATCTATGATAATATTCAAAAACAGACAAACCATTTTGTGTAAACGAATTGATTTTCTGATATAATTCAAACACAACAGATCCATCAATTTTATCATAGGTTTCTTTTAATTCTTTCCATACTTCAGATGCTAGTTTAGAATAAACTTGTCCTAGATATAATTCTTCTGACACAGAGTTAAGTATCCATGTTAATACTACTGAATTACATCTTTCCCATTGTCTACTTAGTACTTCATTATCAACAGGTTTTATACAAGTACCATCAACAAATCCAGTTTTATTTTTAACTCTTAAAGCTAGCATCATAGCATTTGACCACACAGTATAATTCTCTGTTCCTTTTAACTTTATATTAACAACAGTTAAAGCAGTAGAATCACTAGCATGCAAGTAAAGTGGATCTCCAGCATCAATTTTACTTATCAAAGTTGCACCGTTCTTATTAATGTTATTATTATCACCAACGTTAACAACAACATCATTATTAACATCATCCATTATAACAGCAAATCAAAACACAAACAGTCACACAATCAAACAAATATCAACCACAGATCTAAAACAAAACTAAACACAACACAACAAGAGAAATAACAACAACAAAAAAAGAACACGGCGAAGCTACGTCAGTGATCCAGATCACAGGTTCATCACTCAAGGTGCCTGTGCAGGTCTTAACGCAGGAGCCTCCTAGACCTAGACTCCAAAAAACACAAGACAGACACAACTGAATCAATTGCCGGTCCAACTAACCCGGTACCAGACACCTAGACTCGACGAAAAATAGAAATAAGCAATAAATGGAACGTTCTCACCGAGAGGGGGACCCAAGTTAGGGTTCGCCTAAACTCACAGCCTGTCCTTCACTTAAAGTACAGTACTGTGAGTTGCAATTGAAGCAAATAAGAAAATTATTCCACTCCAAGCCTCCTTCCTAGCTTATCTTCTTGCCAGAGTCCAACAGTCACCAGATCTCAACGCAGCTAACAACAACTCTTAACCACAACTAAACAATAGACAAGATCTACTAAAAAGATCAGATCTACTGTTTATAACAATGAATAATATAGATCTGGACCACAAATCAACAGATCTGATCTATATTATTATCAATGACTCAAGAAACTGTTAAAACAACTTAACCAGTTTCTTGAACAACAAAGAACACAGCGGAAACAAGAAGATCAACAGATCTACAAAGAAAAACAACAGAATCAGAGCTAAGGCTCTGATACCATGTCAGAAAATGATACTCAAAACTTGTATTATGAATTACTGACTCAAACAAAGAACAAAAAACAAAATACAACTTCAGACGATTACAACCTGAACAAGAACTATGACTAACTCACAGATCAGAAAAGGATGATCTAAAACGAGATCAACCAACACAAAGAATATCTAGACAACTATCTATGACCTAAACAAAAGAGATCTCAAGAACAGATCTGAACAAAGATCAAAGAGACTCAAAACCCTAGAGAGTTGTGACGAACTCTCTGGAACAACTCTCAACTAGAGAGAAAAACAAAAAAAAGAGAGAAATAATAATGTGGTGTGTATTGAACGATCTGATCCCAATGCACGTTTATATAGTAGACTTGAAATACGTGAAGCATGGGCTTCTGCATGGGCTTCTAAACAGATGGGCTATTAGACTTGAGATAGGACTGGGCCGAAACATACGAGAAGGCCCAGTGTTAACTTGAACATCTTGTTTATACACCAGCCCACTAAGTCATCAGTCCAAAGTCCAAAGACAGCAACTAGACAGCAAGCTCCAGCTTTCCAAGTCAGCATCAGCAATCCAGCATCAGCAATCCAGCACCATCAACCAAAATAGATTTGACCCATGAAATTAAACAAACATGTCTTAGTAATGGACTTGAATACAAAGGATATTTGACCCATATTTTAACAATATCCCTTTCCCTCAATTTGTTAACCAGCAAACAGCCTTGTCAAGGTTCAATGCATCGACTCTTCATATAAAAATGTTCCTTTTTTTTAAGTATGGTCCAATTTATTAAAAAGAGGTATAATAACGAAAAAAAGAAAAACTCACACAACTTGACATTGGTTCCACATGATAGAGTAAGAATTTTGGTTGGGTCAAACAAGAGGTTCAACCTCTGCTTCCTATTGCCAACCCCATTGAAGTACACCTTAGTCTACACAACGTATGGTTCCCTTGCCATGTTCCTGAAGAATTCAAAATCAAACTCGTGGTGTTTCAAGCCTTAGGATGACATCTGAACAATCACAACAAGCAAAAAATAAGAAAACAATCAAATAATGAACAAACACAATGTAACAGAACTGATTCATCAGAATATTCAACTTACATAGAATGCGGTTCCATTCACATGATGATATCTTTGCATTGCAAGCTTGGTTTTAAAAAGTCTCATATATACCCATGATGTAATTGTATTCTTTGAGTAGCTAATAAAGATAAACCATAGTTGCAAGTTGCAACCTGTGGACATAGCCACATAGGCCAACTTGACCGAATCAGGTAAATTCTCATGTTTTTTATTTTCTTGCTTCCTTATGTGTGTGTGCGTGCGCATGTGCATGATAGTGATTCCGCTGTGTGTTACTCTGTTCAATACCTAGGAAAAGACGGGACTTTCACGACGTATACACCTCGGAGCGTCTCACACTTTTTACAACCAAGATAGCAAGTCATTTCCTTAAAATTCAAAACTATTTTTCTCTGTATCTATGTTAAACAATATACTATAATATCCATCACCATCTAGCTTCAAATTTCAAATGTTTTAATTAAGTTCCACTTAAAAATTGACAAATTCACTTTCAAAATAGCAAGCTATCATAACCATCTTCGACAATTGTTAAAAACATGCCCTGCTACCATGTTAATAATTGTGGAGTTCCTACTTGAGGGTATAAGCTTTAAATATATATATAATTACACAAACCACCCTATAATAATAAAAGTAAAAAATAAAAATACCCAACTGCTTGTTTATTTAATCTTATCAACAACAATAACTGAAAAAAGACCCTATAACCTCATCAAGCAAACAACTTTTATACGAAATTGCATAAAAGAAAGGAACAAGAAACAGTTGATACCTCCAGTTATTTTATGAGTAAGTTTTGAGCTTCCAAACAGTAAAACTTCTGTGGCCTCTCCATAGGCAAATCCCGCATCATTAAACACTTCAAATTTTTAAGTCACATTTAAGACGTTTATTAGAAAAAAACAAACAAAAGGAACTAAAAATGCTTGCGGGTAAACCCACCCAACCCAAACCCATTTCGACCCGTATGGAAAACATGGTTGGTTCAAACCCGTAAGATAAACCGTCAGCCTCTTAACAATCTTTTTTTAACAACTATTTACTTGTGACTAACCTGACAACTCTAAGTAAGTGTTAAATAAATAAAAGGTATATGGACTGAAATAGATTTACATGTGAATTTTGAGCTCTTAACCTCTTTTTTTACTTTTAAGTGAGTTAAAAATTTTACTTACTATATTTAGTATGTTAAATGGCTGTTTTAATAGGCTTAACATGCCAGGCAAAGGGCTATGGCGGATGGCCCCCAATTAAAAAAAATAAAATTATATCTTACATGTGCATTTGACCAAATTAACAAACAAATAAGTGAAGATATAATAGTCAAAACAAATAAAATATCTAAGCCCAAAGCTTGAAGACATAATGGTCCATATCTAGAGCTGCAAACAAACTAAATGTTTAACGAAACGTTTGATTATTTATCATTTAAGGACTGTATATTAATTTTGTATCAGCAGAATGCATAGATGGATTGTATGTGTGTAATGTATGTAAAACTAATTATATATTTGGATTGGGGGTATAAAAAAACAATATTTATATCATCTTCAACACCTTTCACTATCTTTTCATTTTCAGATGCATCTATCCAATTCTCAAATTAAAAGCCTTCAATTTTTCTAATTTGATCAGGATTTTGAAAACCCACAACATGTCATCCAAAAACCATTTGGTACAAGTGTTTAGAATCTAGCATTAAAGGTATGAGCTTCTTTTAGACATTTTCACAAACACCTTGAGTGCATCAAAGTTTAAACTATTATTCATACTCCAAACACAAAAGGGTAATTCAAGTTGTGCTTAATGGAATTGATTTCAGCAGGAAGGAATGTTGGTGGACCATCATGTAGTGTCGTTGTAACTTGTAAGTACATATGGGAGGCTACATAAATACCCTACATTGTACTTTGAAAGTAATAATTTTCTTCATCATTTTCTTTTGAACAATGGTTTGGTGGCGTTACCTTTATTCAATAATCATCTACAGCTAGTGTGGATTCACCCACAATACGAGGCGTGAATTCGGTATCAATTTCTGGTTTTGGAACCTAAAACACCATCAACACAAATACTAATTTCTAATAATATTAAAAAAGGTCTAAATAAGGGGATCTAAAAACCTACCATTTGATTTAGCATGTGCGAGAAGCCGAGAAGGAACATGCATTGCGAACGAACAGAAGGTGGGCGGAAGTTGATCGGAATCCTTTCGGAAACCTAAAATCCACCTTGTCTTATATCTGATGATGAAAATGTATCAGATTATCATCCATATGCGACCGACTTCCATTGTGTACTTCTTAATATGGGTAGGATGGACACGAACAGGGATTGAGATGACGAATTTGAGGGAACTCTGTGTGTGAGATAGTATAGATTTAATAGCAGTGGCCGATTCGTTTGAGAATTTAATTCTCATTATAGTTTGTTAATGCTCTGACGGACTGTTTCAAGAAGATGAAAGGAAGGTGAAAGGGGAGGGCTAGGAAGGGAATCACATTTTACTTCTTAGCTTAAAACAAATATAAAATTACGTAAATAACGTTGTAGGTGTCTTAATGTTTCTTTTGATGACTAATTTTCCCCTATCAATTAAGCTTTATTAAGTTGTACATGTAGCTACAAAACTTGTATCCATGTCAAAATTTCAATATGGTACATCACTCCTCCTTTATAATGTATTATAGATTATAGATTATATATTTGAATGAGATTGTATAGTTATTATAGATAGGATCGTTTTCATGTTTATCTCTTGTAATTAACCCTATATATAGGGCATTGTATTCTTCATAATAATCATGCAATTATAACGATCCATAAACACTTTTATGGTATCAGAGCTACGGCTCAAACCCTAATCAATCTTTCCCTGGTTTCGATCAGATCTGCACCCTTCTGTCCCTTTTTTTTCGATCACAGACTTCATCAGTTATGCGTCTTCTGTCTGTTTCAGCCATGACCAAAGATGGTGACTCTCCCAACTCCTCAGCTTCGGCCAATAAACCCACACCCCTTCATCCCGCTTATTAGTGTTAGCCCACGGGCCCACAGGCCCACTTTAGGTATCTAGGGTTTGTTATGATATCTATATATTGTAACTCAATCACTTAGTAATAATCGATTCAGTATTTCCATTATCTTACATGGTATCAGAGCCAACCTAGGTTCTATACCGTTTCCGCCGCGCCACACACCCGCACAAAAATACAAACCCTAGCTGTCCCCACCGAGTTCAAACCCTAGACGGGCGGCGTGCCGCCGCCCTGTCCCACCTATTTTTTTTTCAGTATTGTTTCTTTTTCTACTTCGAATAATGTTTCGTGATCATCCGTTTGAATAAAGATTTGTAGCTATCGAAGACATAAGATTTGTACTTTTACTAACTACAATTAAAAGTAATAAAATAATTTGACTAGACTTTGACTATGACTATACTTTGACTTGAAATACATATTCAAACTATACAATTTATTAGATGGCTTGATATAATTTGTGGAATGAACTCAACATGTCGTGAGTGATATAATTTGTTGGTAGCCGGATCAAAGCATTTGTAAGCGGATTTGGTAGATGAATAACCAAGAAAAATGCATGAGGCAGAACGTGATTATAATTTGGAGGTGGTTTATGGGCGTAGCAAAGGGTAACAAAGACATCCAAACGGTTTTAGTTTGGAGTAGGTGGGAGTAGCATTAAACAACATGTCATAAGGTGATTTGTTATTCAAGATGGTTGTGGGTAGACGATTTATTAGATAAGTAGCGGCTTGAAAGGCATGTGACCAAAAATGTGATGGTAGGTGGGCATAGTGGATTAGGGCAAGGCCCGTTTCAACAACATGTCGGTGACGTCGTTCGGCTACTCCATTTTGTTCGGGTGTATGAGGGGTGTGGTGTGTAACACCCCAACCGATGGCGGAAACATCGGGATGTCACATAGTGATGATTGTTCAATAGCTCATGGTACTAAATGAAAGTTGAATAATATTTAACAATTTACAATTCATCTTACAAGAAGAGATTACAAAAATTGATTAATATAAACTAGGTCCAAAGCTCCTATGTGTTCCAAGACTTGTACGACTTCCAATAGCATATAAACCTGAAACATGTTAAGTTGGAAAGATGGGGGGGTCAACTATAAATAGTTGGTGAGAATACATAGGTTTTTGCATATAGTTGAAAACAATATGTTGTATAGCAATCATTGTTGAAGTATAATAATGAGTAATGATAGAATATGAGTCCGACATGTAACAATGCGTCTTTTGTACAATCAAACCTTGTGTCGACTGAGACCTAACTCGCAAGTTAGTAAAAGTGTAACTGTTATCGATCATCCCTGAATTTATGCGGGGGGATGGGTTTGTCAGACCTATAGCGCTATAATCTAAACAGGCGGCTTGATCAATGTTAATGATTGTACTGTGTCTTTTTGTTACAGTCAAATGATAGAATGAGTAAATGATAGTGTATAAAATGATTATAGTTTAATCACAAGTTCCAACAATGTAAGTATGAGTAAATGATAGTATATAAAATGTTTAAACATGTTTCACCCCAAAATGTAAAACAGTAAAAGGGGCTATGTAAACTCACCTTAGGTGCATAATGAGTTCGTGCATTTTATTGAGCGTGCAAACACTTGGTAATAATGCCTTGGAAAACTCGAAACTAGTTAGAGGAGATAGTGACGGATGAAAACTTTAGTATATGGGAGATGGGATAATAATGTTTTTTTTTTTTGTTTTTTTTTTGAATGGTATAAAGAGTTGAATGGTAGACTAGTATATTTATAGTGTAAAATTTGGAGTTGTAATTAGGGACTACTTTGACTAGGCTAGAATTTAGGAACAACTTTGACTTGACTAGAAGACCATATTTACTAACACTTTGACTTGACTAGGAGACCATATTTACTAACACTTTGACTTGACTTGACTAGGAGACTACGTTTGACTTTTCAGGTTTGACTAAGAGACCTTGAAAGGGTTTAAGTTTAATTGGTTTTAATTAACATCACAAAACACCAAATGGTGTAGTGGTTTGTGTGGTGTGGTTAAGGTTTAGCCCGCCAGGGACTCGGGTTCAAATCCTAGCACAGGCAAACATTTTTTTTAACGTTTTTAAATCAGAATTTAATACAATCCAATTTAATATTGATTATACGTCATTATTTAAACAAAAAAAATTAACAAAATGGATGGTAAAGATACTGTAAACATGAATCGAATGAATAAACGAGGGAGTTCTATATATATATATATATATATATATATATAAAGAAAATTTGTGTGATGTTACAGTCTCCCCTACTTTTAGGAACTTCGTCCCGAAGTTTATTTTAAGAAGAAACATTTGAATAGTGTTGAGGATAGTTAGGGTGACTATGGTTCAGAGTAGGGTAAGAGTTTAAGGAATGTATAAGATAACCATAAATGCTAGATGGACTACCAAATAACTAGGGTTTGTTATCGGTCTGACCCTACAGTATCCCTTTCCACGTATCATTAGTATTTATATATAGGGTGTACCGCAGCTAACCCATCACACCTCTGATACTTCGAAAACATACGGGGTATCTCCCAAAACCTTAATAGAATTTCACACTACCTTAATGTACCTGTAAATTCATGATTACGTTCCGGACCGCAATCACCAATTTACCTTAAATTAGGGTTTTGTGTCCTTCTATGACTCTAAACACACATGTAAGTAATGCAAAATAGCCTTGTGATTGAATCGTATACAATGTATCCAAAAATAAGTCCAACTATTGAGCAGGAAAAAGACCTCTACCAGTCAGTGAGTAAGAACCTCTACCGATTGTTGAGCAGGTGCGATAGCCTCTACCAGTCGTTGAGCAGGTTGTAGGGCCTCTACCGACTGTTGAGCAGGCATGATTACCTCTACCAATCGTTGAGTAGGTTATTTGATACTCTACTAACTGTTGAGCAAGTACTTCATCCTCTATCAGTTGTTTGATTAAGTGTACCAATTATTACACACATGAATTGCAAATTGATAATATGTACATGTAAGCAATCAAGTATCAAGTATAGCATACGAGTTGTAATAGAGTTGCCCTAGACAAGGTTAATGACTCTATGTGTGTCTATAGCAAATAGTTTATATTCCATGAATTCTAGTTTCAAATGTTCAAATATGGTAGATAGTCAAATCCTCATGTATAACTAAGGATTATGTTTGATGCAACACACAATCAAGTTTCAATAGTTTGGTAATCATGGGTAACTAGCTCATGTGTGAGAAGGTGAAGAATATAAATTTAGTTCTTGAGAGGATGATGAAAAATCTTGAAGCAGAATCAAGGTTGTGAGAGATAGTGAATGTGAAGATAGTTGATAAAGAGTGTATTTTATAGTAAGGAGATTATGTAGCAGTGTAAATTTTGGGGTTTGGATCAAAGGTTATAATCAAGTGTATAAGAAAACATGATTGTGGTATATGCCATATATTGTAAAAATTTGAACAAGTTGAAAATGAGTGAGTGTCGATGGAGAATTTAGAGACTAGATATTATTCCTATGGATAAAAAAAATCTTATTTTCAAAATTGGTTTTATACATAAAGCAAAAGTTGTTAAATAGTACAAGCTAAGTGGGCTTTGATTAAAATATTCCCGTTAGTTGGAGATTTCAAACATGACATTAGGTTTTGAAGATCAAGGTTCTATTAAGTGATTTTTAATAGTTTAAAGCATTATATAAAAAATTGTTTGTTACGTCAATAAATAAACAATTGAATTTAAGTTCGAGGACATCTTTTGACAAAAAAATATGTACTTTGTAAAGTTACTAGGTAATGAAAATACAACAAGATTTAGAAATCTTTAGTTTGTGCTAAGGTATGAGGTTATAGTTTTTAAAAAAATAAGTAACATGTGGAGAAATGAAATAATATGATTTGGGTAGGGTGTTGAATATTTAAAAAGTGGCTAAGATGGTAAGGTGAAGTGTGATTGTGAAATCCATAGATGGTTATAAAATGAGATTGATTTAAGCTGTAAAATTTTGAGATTTTAGAGCTTAGTTTAAGGAAAGTGAGTGTAATCATTTATTCATTAATTAAAACGAATAAACGAAAACGTTGACTTATCAAAACTTCTAGATTCTAATAACATAGTGAAGACATGCTTTAGCCTATAAGTGAACACTCATCCCGAGAATTCCCAGGTAGGCATCCGGGTCCCTCGTCTGATTGGGATTTATGCGCAATGTCAGTCCTAGACAGAAAACTCAGAATACAGGCGTTCACCCTTCCAGATTGCACGTGTTCGTTATTAAAATTTAGAATTTCGACGAGATCTTCAAGGTGGTTCAGGCTAAACCTGAGGATTTGTCCTACTAGTCTAAGAGTAGATCCAGTGATGGAGAGCACTCTTCTTGTAGGGACTAAAGTAAGGATAAGAAGTAAGATAGAGAATAGAAACAAGTAAGGTTGCAAGTAAAAGGAGCAAGTACTGGTTAAAATCCTATGGTTATAGACTAGATTATTATTTTTTTTCTAATAACCTAATTCCCTATAACCATGGCTCTGATACCAATCTGTAACACCCCAACCGATGGCGGAAACATCGGGATGTCACGTAGTGATGATTGTTCAATAGCTCATGGTACTAAATGAAAGTTGAATAATATTTAACAATTTACAATTCATCTTACAAGAATAGATTACAAAAATTGATTAATATAAACTAGGTCCAAAGCTCCTATGTGTTCCAAGACTTGTACGACTTCCAATAGCATATAAACCTGAAACATGTTAAGTTGGAAAGATGGGGGGGTCAACTATAAATAGTTGGTGAGAATACATAGGTTTTTGCATATAGTTGAAAACAATATGTTGTATAGCAATCATTGTTGAAGTATAATAATGAGTAATGATAGAATATGAGTCCGACATGTAACAATGCGTCTTTTGTACAATCAAACCTTGTGTCGACTGAGACCTAACTCGCAAGTTAGTAAAAGTGTAACTGTTATCGATCATCCCTGAATTTATGCGGGGGGATGGGTTTGTCAGACCTATAGCGCTATAATCTAAACAGGCGGCTTGATCAATGTTAATGATTGTACTGTGTCTTTTTGTTACAGTCAAATGATAGAATGAGTAAATGATAGTGTATAAAATGATTATAGTTTAATTACAAGTTCCAACAATGTAAGTATGAGTAAATGATAGTATATAAAATGTTTAAACATGTTTCACCCCAAAATGTAAAACAATAAAAGGGGCTATGTAAACTCACCTTAGGTGCATAATGAGTTCGTGCATTTTATTGAGCGTGCAAACACTTGGTAATAATGCCTTGGAAAACTCGAAACTAGTTAGAGGAGATAGTGACGGATGAAAACTTTAGTATATGGGAGATGGGATAATAATGTTTTTTTTTGTTTTTTTTTTTTTTTTGAATGGTATAAAGAGTTGAATGGTAGACTAGTATATTTATAGTGTAAAATTTGGAGTTGTAATTAGGGACTACTTTGACTAGGCTAGAATTTAGGAACAACTTTGACTTGACTAGAAGACCATATTTACTAACACTTTGACTTGACTAGGAGACCATATTTACTAACACTTTGACTTGACTTGACTAGGAGACTACGTTTGACTTTTCAGGTTTGACTAAGAGACCTTGAAAGGGTTTAAGTTTAATTGGTTTTAATTAACATCACAAAACACCAAATGGTGTAGTGGTTTGTGTGGTGTGGTTAAGGTTTAGCCCGCCAGGGACTCGGGTTCAAATCCTAGCACAGGCAAACATTTTTTTTAACGTTTTTAAATCAGAATTTAATACAATCCAATTTAATATTGATTATACGTCATTATTTAAACAAAAAAAATTAACAAAATGGATGGTAAAGATACTGTAAACATGAATCGAATGAATAAACGAGGGAGTTCTATATATATATATATATATATATATATATATATATATATATAAAGAAAATTTGTGTGATGTTACAGTCTCCCCTACTTTTAGGAACTTCGTCCCGAAGTTTATTTTAAGAAGAAACATTTGAATAGTGTTGAGGATAGTTAGGGTGACTATGGTTCAGAGTAGGGTAAGAGTTTAAGGAATGTATAAGATAACCATAAATGCTAGATGGACTACCAAATAACTAGGGTTTGTTATCGGTCTGACCCTACAGTATCCCTTTCCACGTATCATTAGTATTTATATATAGGGTGTACCGCAGCTAACCCATCACACCTCTGATACTTCGAAAACATACGGGGTATCTCCCAAAACCTTAATAGAATTTCACACTACCTTAATGTACCTGTAAATTCATGATTACGTTCCGGACCGCAATCACCAATTTACCTTAAATTAGGGTTTTGTGTCCTTCTATGACTCTAAACACACATGTAAGTAATGCAAAATAGCCTTGTGATTGAATCGTATACAATGTATCCAAAAATAAGTCCAACTATTGAGCAGGAAAAAGACCTCTACCAGTCAGTGAGTAAGAACCTCTACCGATTGTTGAGCAGGTGCGATAGCCTCTACCAGTCGTTGAGCAGGTTGTAGGGCCTCTACCGACTGTTGAGCAGGCATGATTACCTCTACCAATCGTTGAGTAGGTTATTTGATACTCTACTAACTGTTGAGCAAGTACTTCATCCTCTATCAGTTGTTTGATTAAGTGTACCAATTATTACACACATGAATTGCAAATTGATAATATGTACATGTAAGCAATCAAGTATCAAGTATAGCATACGAGTTGTAATAGAGTTGCCCTAGACAAGGTTAATGACTCTATGTGTGTCTATAGCAAATAGTTTATATTCCATGAATTCTAGTTTCAAATGTTCAAATATGGTAGATAGTCAAATCCTCATGTATAACTAAGGATTATGTTTGATGCAACACACAATCAAGTTTCAATAGTTTGGTAATCATGGGTAACTAGCTCATGTGTGAGAAGGTGAAGAATATAAATTTAGTTCTTGAGAGGATGATGAAAAATCTTGAAGCAGAATCAAGGTTGTGAGAGATAGTGAATGTGAAGATAGTTGATAAAGAGTGTATTTTATAGTAAGGAGATTATGTAGCAGTGTAAATTTTGGGGTTTGGATCAAAGGTTATAATCAAGTGTATAAGAAAACATGATTGTGGTATATGCCAAATATTGTAAAAATTTGAACAAGTTGAAAATGAGTGAGTGTCGATGGAGAATTTAGAGACTAGATATTATTCCTATGGATAAAAAAAATCTTATTTTCAAAATTGGTTTTATACATAAAGCAAAAGTTGTTAAATAGTACAAGCTAAGTGGGCTTTGATTAAAATATTCCCGTTAGTTGGAGATTTCAAACATGACATTAGGTTTTGAAGATCAAGGTTCTATTAAGTGATTTTTAATAGTTTAAAGCATTATATAAAAAATTGTTTGTTACGTCAATAAATAAACAATTGAATTTAAGTTCGAGGACATCTTTTGACAAAAAAATATGTACTTTGTAAAGTTACTAGGTAATGAAAATACAACAAGATTTAGAAATCTTTAGTTTGTGCTAAGGTATGAGGTTATAGTTTTTAAAAAAATAAGTAACATGTGGAGAAATGAAATAATATGATTTGGGTAGGGTGTTGAATATTTAAAAAGTGGCTAAGATGGTAAGGTGAAGTGTGATTGTGAAATCCATAGATGGTTATAAAATGAGATTGATTTAAGCTGTAAAATTTTGAGATTTTAGAGCTTAGTTTAAGGAAAGTGAGTGTAATCATTTATTCATTAATTAAAACGAATAAACGAAAACGTTGACTTATCAAAACTTCTAGATTCTAATAACATAGTGAAGACATGCTTTAGCCTATAAGTGAACACTCATCCCGAGAATTCCCAGGTAGGCATCCGGGTCCCTCGTCTGATTGGGATTTATGCGCAATGTCAGTCCTAGACAGAAAACTCAGAATACAGGCGTTCACCCTTCCAGATTGCACGTGTTCGTTATTAAAATTTAGAATTTCGACGAGATCTTCAAGGTGGTTCAGGCTAAACCTGAGGATTTGTCCTACTAGTCTAAGAGTAGATCCAGTGATGGAGAGCACTCTTCTTGTAGGGACTAAAGTAAGGATAAGAAGTAAGATAGAGAATAGAAACAAGTAAGGTTGCAAGTAAAAGGAGCAAGTACTGGTTAAAATCCTATGGTTATAGACTAGATTATTATTTTTTTTTCTAATAACCTAATTCCCTATAACCATGGCTCTGATACCAATCTGTAACACCCCAACCGATGGCGGAAACATCGGGATGTCACGTAGTGATGATTGTTCAATAGCTCATGGTACTAAATGAAAGTTGAATAATATTTAACAATTTACAATTCATCTTACAAGAATAGATTACAAAAATTGATTAATATAAACTAGGTCCAAAGCTCCTATGTGTTCCAAGACTTGTACGACTTCCAATAGCATATAAACCTGAAACATGTTAAGTTGGAAAGATGGGGGGGTCAACTATAAATAGTTGGTGAGAATACATAGGTTTTTGCATATAGTTGAAAACAATATGTTGTATAGCAATCATTGTTGAAGTATAATAATGAGTAATGATAGAATATGAGTCCGACATGTAACAATGCGTCTTTTGTACAATCAAACCTTGTGTCGACTGAGACCTAACTCGCAAGTTAGTAAAAGTGTAACTGTTATCGATCATCCCTGAATTTATGCGGGGGGATGGGTTTGTCAGACCTATAGCGCTATAATCTAAACAGGCGGCTTGATCAATGTTAATGATTGTACTGTGTCTTTTTGTTACAGTCAAATGATAGAATGAGTAAATGATAGTGTATAAAATGATTATAGTTTAATCACAAGTTCCAACAATGTAAGTATGAGTAAATGATAGTATATAAAATGTTTAAACATGTTTCACCCCAAAATGTAAAACAGTAAAAGGGGCATGTAAACTCATCTTAGGTGCATAATGAGTTCGTGCGTTTTATTGAGCGTGCAAACACTTGGTAATAATGCCTTGGAAAACTCAAAACTAGTTAGAGGAGATAGTGACGGATGAAAACTTTAGTATATGGGAGATGGGATAATAATGTTTTTTGTTTTTTTTTTTTTTGTTTTTTTTTTTGTTTTTGAATGGTATAAAGAGTTGAATGGTAGACTAGTGTATTTATAGTGTAAAATTTGGAGTTGTAATTAGGGACTACTTTGACTATGCTAGAATTTAGGAACAACTTTGACTTGACTAGAAGACCATATTTACTAACACTTTGACTTGACTTGACTAGGAGACTACGTTTGACTTTTCAGGTTTGACTAAGGGATCTTGAAAGGGTTTAAGTTTAATTGGTTTTAATTAACATCACAAAACCCCAAATGGTGTAGTGGTTTGTGTGGTGTGGTTAAGGTTTAGCCCGCCAGGGACTCGGGTTCGAATCCTGGCACAGGCAAACATTTATTTTTAAACGTTTTTAAATCAGAATTTAATACAATCCATTTTAATATTGATTATACGTCATTATTTAAACAAAAAAAATTAACAAAATGGATGGTAAAGATACTGTAAGCATGAGTCGGATGAATAAACGAGGGAGTTCTATATATATATAAAAAGAAAATTTGTGTGATGTTACATGGTGTAATGAGAAATTCCATGGGTGGTGAGAAATGGTTTAAGACCAATGTATTCACCACCATTGTCGGTAAATAGAGAGATAAGAGGTGTTTGAAAAAAAATTTCTACTAGTGATTTGAATTGTGGAAAAAGGATGGAAACGTCGGATTTTCTTTTTATTGGATATAACCAAATGTATTTAGAAAAGTAATCGACAAATATAACATAATACTTGAAGCCATCAATGGATGTTTGGACTGGTCCCCATACATCTGAGTAAACGAGTTGTAATGGTTTGTTTGCAACAAATGAGTTTTTACCGAAAGGAATTTTGTGGCTTTTGTTTAACGAACAGGATTTACAATAAAAAGATTCAGGTGACACTTTATTACCATTAAGTCCCAATTTAGAAATTAAGGACTTGAAAACTTGAAACGAAGGATGTCCAAGGATATGGTGCCACGCGAGTAGAGATCTTGTTGTTATTGTTGCATTAATTTGAGGAGAGAGTGGGGTTGGTCCGTAGTAAACGTCATTGACGTTCACGCCCCGCATGAGATGCGCCCCCGTGCGTAGATCCTTAACCAAGAAATGATATGGAAAAAATTCAATGGAAACTTGGTTAGTACGACTAAGTTTTGCGACTAAAATAAGATTATAGCGAAGATTAGGAGCAATTAAAACATTATTTAAAAATAGTGGTCGTGAGTTGGTTTGAAGAGTTATGTGACCAGTATGTGTGATAGGAAACGATTTACCGTCACCCAAAACAATCTCATCCGGGCCACTGTATTTGGAAAGAACATGCACTGAGTTTGGATTAATGGCAGTGTGATCGGATGCCCCGATTGTAACATCACATAATTTCTCAAATTTATTTTTAATAAAATTCAACTTATTCATTTTATATTTCATTATCATCATTACTATTATTATACTTACTACTATTGTCATTTTCATTATTATAAAACTATACAAAACAATTCGTAATTGATATGTACCACTTAACTCATGATTTCATTTTGAACATGGATGGCTTAATTATTGCTTTGCATCATTTATCTCTTATTTAAAGTCAAATCTTTTATTTTTATTTAGAGTCAAAGTTAATTTATTTAGAGTCAAACTCAATTAAGGTAGTGAGTGTTATGTTCCAATAATTTAGCCTCTAGCTTTCATTGTAGTTGTTACTTGTAGGCCTATAAACACTCTTTGCTTTGAGAAGAAATATATGCAGAAAAATTAGTCTAATACTCTCTTTAAATTTCTATCTAGTTTCTTTTGACCAACAATTAATTTGTTAGAACCACAACAGTAATCCCATTCCAAATAAAAAAAAATGAGAATTTTAAGTTTTAAATAAACATAAGAACTAATAATAAAAGTCAAAGAAGGTTTAAGATTTATAAAGTTAACTAAGTTCTGTAAAGAAAAAAAAACAACGTTTCATAAAATGCTCAACATATTTCAAAACTTTTTAAAAACTCAAAACCAATGCCCATCAGACCCTTTTTCTTCTCCAAAACTTTCGCCAAGATTATCGAGCTTTATTTTTCTTTCCTTTGTAATAGAGAACCCATTGATTTTGCACTATAAATCATCATTAAGCAATTTGATTATCCTCGAAACCGATCTTGACTAGAGGGTGAGTTTATAACTCATACAAAACAACACATCCATCCCGACTCATCAACGAACAACCTCATCCTCCTCTTGGTTTCTCCCTCTTCTCCGACCACTCTCCGTTAGTGCACCGCCAAACCGCGACCACCAACTCCGGTTCAATTCTTTTTGATCATCTGAGGTAATATTACAATCTCAATCTCTATTTTACTTAGGATAAAAACCTTGTATAGGGTATACTCAACCCATGCATATAATTACTTCATCAACTCTCTCGATCACATTAATGTCCTTCATTTTGAACCACAAATGTATGGTTTACAATATTCATGATATTTATTTAAACAAAGTTAGTGTATTATTTATTTTTACAATCTAAAATCAACGTCATTTTTTTGTCACATTTACTAAAAAAAATTATTTAATATTATAAAGACATCAATTTTGTAGAAAGAATGTTTATATTTAATGTATGTGTATATAAATATACATAACTAAATAGATTATCAAAAGTGTTATATTGTGCACAAACACTATGACTATAGATACTAAAACGTCACTTGTAATTAGGTACAAGTTTAACCCGTTGTTCTTGTTGAGTCCTTTCAACCTTATCATTACAATCAAGGTGAGTTTACGTAACCTTGTTTATGCAATTCTTTATACTTGAAACTTTATACTTAAGCAATTCTACATACATGTCTAGTTGTAAACTTTAATGCCTCATGACTTAGACAAAGACTATTAGACTTAAACTTCAACTTACATAATCATTAGCTGTGGCCAAGCCGACGATATACAGTGATAGATATATTGGATTGACAACCCCACCTAGATTCGTTGACCATCTTGTATGGGAAGTGCGGGTGATTGTTATCGTTCCAACGTTATATTAAGGTGAACAGTGGATGCGGGATGGACCTAAACTTTGTCGGGGGATTGATTATGTGCATACTATACTTGTTGTTTATTCATGAAGACTTAAACTTACATGAGACATATGAATGGTAAACTTTTATTCTTTTAAAACTTAATTGCTTGACTTGGCTTATGTATTCTCACCAACTTCTAGTTGACCCCCCCCCCCCCCTTTTTCCAAACTCAACAGGAAATACTGATGCTTGAAGTCTAGAGCTAGCATGCGAAGATATTTGGAGTTTTAAGCTTTGTTTGATTATTGGATGTATTAGATTTCATTCAAGGCATTTAATGTAATTCAATAAAGGATTATTTAAACATATGTATTACCATGAGCTACTGAACAATCATTCATACGTGACACCTCGATGTTTCCGCCATCGGTTGGAGTGTTACACCGGTGTCCCACATCCATGGAGGGTTTTAAAGCCGCGGCATGAGGAGAGGTATGATTCACAATCGGATTTGCGAATGATAATCCTTGAGTAGAGACTTGATGGTCGCGTAGGAAGCGACTAAGTTTGCGACATTCCTTTGTTTCATGGCCAGGAATGTGGCAGTAGTGGCAAAAGGTATTGCTTTGGGTGGTGCGGTTGTTCGGATTTGGGGATGTATGTTTGTTTGACAAGGAGGAGGGGGTAATTGTGGGATGGTGGGTTTGAGGTTGAGAAGCGACAGTGGCGGGTATCATTGCTAGACCGATTGTAGTTTCGGTTGTGAACGAGTGGTGATGCCATCGGAAATGAAGTTGTGGTTAGAAAAAAAAAAGGATGTAGGGTTGGATCGGTGGAATACTCGTTAGAGTGTATGGCTGTAATACCATATAAGAAAAATGAACAAGCACATTTTATTCATACTTCATACATGATATATCTATAATCTATAATACATTATAAAGGAGGAGTGATGTACAAGATGGTAATTTGCATTTTCGTACAACTTAAGAAGCAATATGTACAACATATTTAAGCAAGAAATTTAAGGGTATTATGGGGATAGTTGTGACAATTAAGACACTTAGGAGGGTAATGTAGACATTTCACCCACCTAATCCTTTACAATATCAAAACACTTTTACAATACTACCCTCTTTTTCCATCCCTACCCTCACAAACATCCATTGCCTTATGGTTTTCCTTCTTCATCATCAATGTTACCAATGAATGATTCATTCAAGAAGATGTTAGAAATTACAAAAATTTAATAATATGATGAATGGAATTTAATTGATTTTAGTGAAATTATTAAGGAGACTCTTGAGTAGAGTTCTTTATTTCACTTTATTAGAGTTTATGGCTCTAATTAAGTTAGTCTATACACTCATCCTTAGGTCTTGTATACATAGAAGGCTTTGTGCCTCATTTGAAAGACTAAAAAAAATACAAGAAAAATAAAGAAGAGGATCTATAAAAGAATTCTTGAAGAAGAAGGAAAACTTGACCCATATGTTGGGAACCTGTAGAGATAAGTTTTTCTATTTCCATTATTATTTGTTCCACAAGTTTTAACACTATAATTTTATCCGGTGCAACCTTGGGCGTGTGGCCTTCTCCGCCAGTACAGACTGCTTCGGCTGTTGTACCCTGGGAAACAAACGCGTTATCTTGAGTAGAGGCACAAAATTTGTTTTAAGGGAAGCATGTTAAACACGTGCCTTAGTCACAACCGTCAACATTATTTTTTGTTAATTCTTGCAACCAAGAAGGATCATACAAAAGGACGCGGTTCAAGTCTTCCTTAAAGACGAAGAAGAAATCATATAAGAAGACGTCGTTCGGTTTGAATCATTTTATGTTGTATTTTATGTTATTTTCGTTTGGATTTGTACTCGGTACGGGTACTACAATTTCTCATAATTGTATAAAGGTATCCTTTTAATTTTTATTAATATTATTTTAATAAAATCGTGACCCATTAACACCTACAATATTACCTCCACCATTAAACCTATCTTAATAACCAAGTTTATTAGGACATGGAGTTATAGAATTGGCTCAACAATATAATCACCCTTTTCAATCATCATCTTCTTCTTTAATACACCGCCTACGGTTAACCCAAATTCTTTCTAATTTGTTTTGTTTTCGTTGATTTTGCTTTTAACACATGGAGGAGGTACTTGTTGCTTATAATCGTTGTATTTTGTTGTTTGTTTATGAATTTGTGACGGTGTAATAATTGATTATGATTCGTGCAGACATTTCCTTCATCCAATTGTTGATTAAGATGCCATTTTTTTTTGCAATGCCAAGGTTTATGTATTCAAAGGTGCTGCTTCTTTATTTTATGAAATATCTCTATATCTATTCAATATTCGACTTTTATATTGCACTAATGTATTGTAAGTTGCATCCACATTATCTAACTTACTGTAAATTCTTGAACAATTGGATATGACCTCCTTGCATCACCAAGATGGTTGCTATTTGAAGTGAAGAAATACATTTTTTTGGAACGACAAATTTCACTCCTTGTGGGACTTGAACCCATGACCCCCCTAGGTGTTCCTAAAAGCATAGGTTCTACCATTGGGCCACCAACCCCAATGGCAGTGAAGAAATACATAAGAATGAAGATGTGAAGGACTACATAAGAAAGCTGGGAGTTTTATGCACAACTCTTGAAGAATTACATAACAATATCAAAGTATTTGAACTATGTCAAGTATTCCATTTTGGGTAGGTATGTATATGTATATTTTATAATTATTGTGCATTTTAGGTAACTTCTTATGATTATCTATACTTCATTATAAAGGGGTGGCATGAGCAAATATGTCAATATTGTCAAAGTTAAGATGGCATCTCAAGAGTCTAAAGTGTAATCCCCAAATTTTTACACCATTTCTTTCATTTATACCCTTGTGTACCATCTTTGATAGCAATTGTACAAAATAATAATGCAAAACGGTTAAAACGGGTCAAAACGGTTTGGCCAGGACGGATAATTTGTGAGTTAAATTCCCTTTTCTTGAGTTTTAAAAATCCCCAAATTTTTACACCATTTCTTCCATTTATATCATTATGTACCATCTTTGATAGCAATTGTACAAAATAATAATGCAAAACGGGTCAAAACGGTTTGGTCAGGACGAGTAATTTGTAAAGAGTTAAATTCCTTTTTTCTTGAGTTTTAATTAATGTATAAAATATCATTAAAATATAATTAGTCTGAATAAAGCGATTTAAGAGGTTATAAGTACTTCCAACACCATTTTCTTGTTAAAAAGCATATTATTTCAACTCCAATCTATTCATAAAATTGTTAGACCGGTTTTTCTACACTTTGTAGTTTAGATTTATACATTAATATGTTACGGTAAAGTTGTACGATTTATAATAAATAGTTATAATTTTGTTTTATATTTCTTAGATTTTTAGGAAATTAATTCTTTAATTAACTCATGAATAACCGTTACTTATGAGTAATAAAATAACTCAAAAGATCATATTCTTTATAATACAATTCTTAAAAATTTGTGCACCTTTATACCTTTTCTTTCAGAGTTATGCATCCTTTATACCTTTACTTTCAGAGCTATGCATCAATTCTTTATCTAAGAATTCCTCTTGGATTCCGGATGATTCTTCGTGAAAAAGATATTCAGGATTCAAATGTGATGTCTTTATTAAGTTTGTTACTTATGTATTATTTTAAATTTTATAATCATCTTTTAGGTATTTTAATCAACAGATAGTTGCAGTTGTTATTATGGGATTCGTCGAGGATGCGAAAGCTGATATCGACGTTTTAAGGATACAATGTTTATCATAAAAACCGACTCATTAAGGTTTGAATGCTATTTACATGGTGATCTTTGAGACATTTTACTTGATGGGTCATTTTTAAGACTTTGGAATGTTGTATCATATGCAAACAATTTGAACTTGTCATGTTAATTAGTTTCATAGTTGACCATAAAAGTCAAATTATTTTAATCTTTTACCCGCCACAACACACGGTGGGAAAACTGCTAGCGTATTACAAGTTTTTTTGGATCCCGCCGCAACGCGCGGGTAAACCCACTAGTATATACAATAAAGAATAGACATAAGCTAGCCTACAACTAACTACAATTAAAAGTAATAAAATAATTTGACTAGACTTTGACTATGACCATGACCATGACCATGACTTTGACTATGACTTAGACTTAAAATACATATTCAAACTATACAATTTATTAGATGACTTGATTCTTGCTAATAAATATCACTCATGTGACACCTACTATGTAGAACGGAATAAAAAACAAATGGTACATCAATGCCATTGTACAAAATAATTAAAACGATATAAACACTAACAAGTTAGATAACCCGTATACTAAATGGAATAAACAGAATTAATAAATACACAATGAAACTGAGTAAAATGAGAATGAAACCTATGGGAATGTGATCTAACTTGTAATTCTTATAATACTGGAGACATTGTTTCCAAACACCAACAGGTCAAGGAAATTCGGCGAATGAGTAGCACAAGAAATTATACATCTTCAAAACATAGGCAACATAGAGATCTGACACGTTAATGAGCTGTCAGGGACATAAAACGCCGTTGCCCTGTCTATGCTACAAAAGTAAAGCCTTCCTATACACATTCACATATAATTCATCAAATAGAAGTACTTGCATTCTGAATCGGTTGTTTGATGTTATCATCACCGTCGAAACTAATGTCTCTCTGCTGCATTTTTCACATTTTCTTTGAAGATTTCCCCATTATCGCTACGGTTGAGCATTGAAGAAACACTTAACCCAATACCCAATTTCAGGAATCGCCTTAACAACTTCTACGAGGATGGTGTTGGCAATGGAACATCCTAATGTACTATGATACATATAAGACTGTTTGTCATCAAAGAAGGATGATTACTGTAGTTCTTGACTGAATTTATTATCAACACTTTAAAAAGAACATACAAAAAAGATCTTTAATGATTGTATAGTAGTTTCAGAATAACTATAACTACAAATACATGAAATAAAAAAAACAATTAAAACCAGTTCAATGACGAATCAAGCTTAATGATTTCCAGTGACCCAAGTGAATCTCTTTTTCATTCAGTTGATATCAATTAACACTTAATTGTTTAAGTCATCTGTTTCATACAATAATTATACCAATAGCCAAAGAATCGCTCAATCTTGTAACTTTATGCTGGTTACGAATTAGGCGTACATAAACCATGAATGATCCAATGGTTTATGCTCGTTAAAACGAACGAACCACTACACGTGATATGCGCCCAAAAAAAAAAAAAAAAAACAGACAGACAGACACAAAAACAAAGGGTGTTCTATTATTAGAATTCACATCATAGCATACACAAAAAGTTGTTAATGTTACATCTTAACCGACACGACAAAGAGAACTAGTACAACATCCAACAAATCAATCACTATATAAACTAGATTGCGCTTTTCGGTATTTGTGTATTCCAAAGCTCGGCTTTTTCTGGGCTTTTTGACAGAGCATGCCCGTCGCCTTCAAACAAGTGAAAAACTGAAACAAAGTTTTATCACTATACAAGATATCAAGACTTCTTTATGTCAACAGCAATTAACCGCCAAAGAAGCCTTCAAAACACCAAAACCAAACAGGCTTACCTTACCTTAATCACGGCTCTTCTTCCAGTTCAACGATCTGGGCCCTTCTTTCGGCCGCTTGTTTCCTTATGAAAATGCCCATCTCAATGCCGCTTTCAGTTTAAGCCACCCCACTACGGCTTTCCCAGAAGAACGAGTTTTATCCACGTCGAATCCATACCCAAAGTTTGAAGGTGTGTTTGGCATGTAACCTGATGAATACTGATAATAGTTTTCATTAACGTGACTACCCGACGCTTGACCATGGGTCCCACCATTGCCCATGTTGAATAATCGAAGTAAATGCTGCATATCTTCGTTTTCAAGCATTTCATGACTTCGCATACGGATTTCTTCTTCAGGAAAGTAATCGTCTAGTCCTCTAAACGATGAACTCAAGTTCAATGTGTTGGTATTGCCAGAAAGGAAGTTGGAAGCGGATGGTTGTGTTAATCCAAGCGCCAAGATGTTGTTATCGTTCGCAGGGGGCTGTTGTGAACCGTTGATCATGGGATTGTGTAGAGTGAATGACGTTGTATCGAATTGATTAGGTGCGTTCAGATTCATGTTCTGTGAATCCACGGTGTATCTAGTCGTATCATAACCTACACAAGAAAAGATGACCATTTGATGACTGATGACTCTCGAGAGAATTTTCGACACTTCACTAATAGGTATGAAAATAAGCGGTTACCTCCAACGATGACACCCGGATTTGAAGTAGGTTGTTCTTGAGTGGCCGGAGGTGGTAGGCTGAGCTGATGATCAAACGAATTCGAATAGTTTTGTGGGCCCATTCCCATATCGATTTGTGGAGCCGGCGCTTTGACTTGAAGAGCTCCGAAAAATGATTTTCCATCATATTCCACCACTTGCATCCAGTTATCATATGCTTTCTTCATCAAGGTATCCACAAACACCTGCACGTATATGTAATAAAAAAGTTCACGTTTAGTAAAGATCTTATCTTTTCTATCTCCTCATATAGTCCTCGATTTTGAGATGTGTTACAATCGCATTTTAGGGGTGTTCACAAGCCACAGAAACTGGCCAGACCACCCAAGCTAAAGCAAGTCACTCGATTCGGCCGGTTTGAGATTCATACGGTTGGTTTACAGTTTGATTGTGGCGGTTTAACGGTCTGGCTGACGGTTTGGAATTTGGAAACGGGCATTTAACCGTTTTTATTTATTGCTTCGTTTATGGGATATGCAGTTATGTATATGCGTTAAATCCAAACCATCGTCATCATTTAAAATTAATTTATATAAACTACATTTTGAAATGGAATAAAAAGCGGTTCAAACCGTCAAAAACCACAAAAAAAAAAAAAAAGAACCGCTTGGTTTGGTTTGTCGTTACATGAAACCGTTGTTAGCAGTTCGGCTCAAAAAATTTCATCAAAAAATGGCCAAACTAGACCAAAAATTTTCATCAAAAAAAGGCAGAACTAGACCATGAACACCCTAATCACATTGTTAGGAGGATAATTAGACACCTGCCACATAGTGCATCATTAAAAACAAAAGGAAAACACTAAAAACTAACCTTTTGATTATCGGAAAGCGCATCGGTTGCGTAAAAGTGGCCATCAGCAACCAGACCACTTAACTCGTAGATGTGATTGAAAACAACACCAACATTTCGGACATCATCAGAATAGTAAACATAGAGTTTGGGGCTCAAAATACAAGTCTTTGCATGCTCCACAAGAACATCCCACATCTTATTTGACATGCCACTGCCCAATATCTACAAAAAATTCAAGATTCCACAATTAATACAGACGGAGTACGATTGTACGATTAATCACTTTTACCCAAACACTAGAAACCATAGTTGTCAAAGCGCCTAGGCGCACTCAAGGCGCATAGGCTGAGCCTGGAGCCTAGGCGCAAGGCGCATAAAAAACGAGGGCTTTTTATAATTAGGCGCTCAGCAAAAAAAATACATTTTAGGGATTTTAGAGATGTTTTAGGCTTGTTTAGGGCTACATTAAGATGTTTTAGGGTTGTTTAGGACTTGTTCATAACTCATTTAGGATGTTTTAGAGGTTTAGGCAACTTTTAGCCTGAATTTGGCTGGAAATCAGCCTGAAAGTAGCCCCGATAGTGCACCTCAGTGCCTAGGCGCGCACCTCACAGGACGCATCGCACTTGGTGCGCCTGGTTGCGCCTTGCGCCTAGGTGCGCTTTTGATAACTATGTTAGAAACAGAAATGATAAATTTCATAACGCACATCCAAACACCCCATTAGTAAAAAAGCATAATGGTTAGAAGAAAACGACACAAATCTTACATTTCTTAGCTTCTTCGCATCTCTCACTACGAGACGAAGAAAAATCTTCAACGCTAAATATGCCTGATTTGTTTAGCTTCTTGTGAAAAGATCCATCTTTCCCGATCTTCTCCAATCTCCAAACCTCATCGGTTAGAGCTGGTGGATAATGTTTTTGTAAACTGTAGATCAAAAAGTAGATGTCTTTATGTCATCGTATGTTATCCTTCTAAATTGTTTTATTCCGAAATTTATATTGTTATTGCCACCTAGAAAAAATAAAAATGATTTAAAAAAAAAAAAAAAACTGACGTTCTCCTCGGTGATCTTTAACGGTGAAAGCATCCGTTTTGGCTTCACGAATACGAAGCCCTTCACTGTAACCCGATGCAACTTTAAGCCCGAGCCTAAACTTCCTACTTCTTATCCAACTAGAATTATCAGTAAAGGTCAACTCCCCTAATGTCCCGACGCCCTCTTTTAGTACAACTTGTAGTTCACCAGATAAAAGTGGCCGCTTCCCTTCTCGTTCTTTTACCATGTGAGTTTCAAATTCTTCTTGCGTCCATCCTTCTTCGTCTTCGTTATTGAAATCACCTTCAAGCACAACAATATCTAGCTTGATTGAGGATTCTGGGCGGATGTTACAACATGGCCCGTGTTGGCATCGATTAATACCACGTGAATTGCAGCACCTCTTTCTCCTTCTACCTTTCCACCCGTAAAAAGAGGAAGTGATAACTTGGACCTGAAGTGTAGTTGTAAGTCTCTTCCATCGGGCCCTTCTATTCGTTTAGGAGATACCCTGTTTAAATTTTCCAAAAAATAAAAATTCAGCAAATAAATGGATTTATTTAATCCAAAACCATGAAGTAGCAAATCATATAAAGAAGTAAAAGGTTTGATTTTTTATTAAGACTCTAAAAAATATTTAGTGAATACAAATGAAGAGATCAGATTTGTACAAATCAGTGTTGTCAATTTTTTTTTTTGGTTATATATTTGAAATTAAAGGTGCAAATTACATAAGGATAGCAAGTAGGCGGGCAACAAGCTGCGCCGCCTATTTTTGATAATCATAATGAGCAAAAAGATAATTTCATATGCTATAAAAAGAATCTTGAATGAGCAAACAAACAACTTTGAGGAAACTATGTAATCCACAAGCACAAACTAGCAAAGATAGCATTTGGAATATATGACTCTACACGTTTGATACACATTAGATGTCTAAACTAGCTTTAATATTACAGAAAAAAGATGAAACAGCCGTACCTTCCATTAAGTTTCGCCGGGCCCAACTTTGCCAAGGCACGCTCAACTTCTTCACTAACCTATTTCATCAGAACGCCAATTAGTATAACTAGTCATTACGATCAAACGATAGCTCCACAAGTTTAATCTCAAACGAATGCTTTTAAAGATATTAAACAGACAAATGCTAAAACAAGTTTAATAGTCTTTACAAAATATAGATTATAGATAATCTTTTTAACCTTTCCATGCATATGCAATTAATAATTTAGAATCAAAAGCCCGTTTCTAGAACACAATTTTCGATCATTAACCGACTAGAACACATCCATATATTTACAGTATTCCACTTGGGAGTAAGTATCTTACAACTCGTCGAAGAATAGGCTCCAACGATGAACAAAGCTTCTGCAAACTATCAACCTTCAGAGCTTCAACAATGACACTGCATAAAAATGTCCCTTAAAACATTAATATACAAAAAAAAAATGCTACAAATATACCAAAAGAGACTACTCTAATCTATCTATATAATAATTGAGGTGAGATTGGGTTGAATGGAGGCCTTAGAGAGTGTTTGAGGTACCCATTTCCAATATGGAGCTCCAACTAGCTCCCTATAAATACTCTATTGGAGATAATTTCTTCTCCAATAATTATGTGGTCAATGGTCAAGTCAAAGGCATAAATCAAGGATAACTTGATTTATGCTATTACTTTCATTTCTTATGTAATTGTTAGTTCTTGTGTTTGCTTATAAATAGCTACTAGGAATTAGTAGCAAAATTGTACCAAAAGATTATCAATAAAATACTTTTTTCACATTACTTCTCTTTACTTTTTGTACCAAACCACCTAGCCATTTTGAGAGTCGTTTATAAACCGAGCGGCCTCCGGCCGAAAGGCCGAAACAAACTCAACCCAAACACAAAAATGCTTCCGCTAGAAATTTTACATGCTTCCGCTTGAATTTCTACATACTCTTTCTAATTTTTATTTCTACATTCATACATTCTTCCATTACACTCCTCCAATACCTAACTAACAAATCTTCCAATTAATATTATTCACTCTTCTTTTTATTCACTCTTCATTCTAGGTATGTTTTCTTTTTCATTTGATCGAAGCAAGATCAACCATTGTAACGTTTTCCTATTCGTAAACGTTAAATATAGCCAACAAAAATGGATCTCAAACCTGTAAAACTTTTAGTGATAATATGGAACCAGTTAACGATTTGTGGAACAAGTCCATATTGTCATCGTTTTTATATTATTAACGCATGGCTATCTGTAAACAATATTTAATATGTAACCATTTTCATATTTGAAGAGAAAATCTTCATTCTCAGCGTTTTAATTAAATATGGACGTGTTGAATACAAACCGCAATATGGAAGCAAGATCAGATAGATTTTTAAGTCTAATTGTATATGAAAACGGAACAAATATATTAACTGTTGTTTGATCTTTTTTTCATTTGAGATCCAGAGAGGATTCATTGTCATCTTTATGTTTATGAGTCAAATATGATATGCCGCGAATGTTTTGATTGTTTTGTCATTTGAATGCTAGACTACCATCCGAATACAAAGTTGCGAATATGGCTTATCACAAGGGGGAGCAATTCTTCAAGGTCATGCATGACCCTTCCGCAAGAGTTTTGGTATGATTGTAATTTTTGTTTTGATAATTATCTTTGTTAACTTTAAGCAAACTGATTATATTAATTCTCGTAATGTTGTTTTTAATGTTTGATCCAGACATTGCCGACAGCTATGAACAAGTTTTGGTATCTAAAAAAACGCCTATTTAATAACATTAAAAAAATTCAAACCGTATTAGTCATTCCTTAAATATGATTGTAGACATTAATTACTGAAATTATGTAAAAGTTACATTTATTTCGGTTATAGGATTCTAGACATTATTTTCTGTAATTAACTGTTTTAAAATCATGGATTGATAAACGGATTGACACATACCATATTAAAGATAAAATCTTTCATGTAATCAAAATTCGTAAATTAAGGGCTTTAAACAAGGAGCAATCTTAGGCTAGATAGGTTGTATTGTGTCAGCATTTATTTCCAATTAAAACGGATTGACAAATTCCAATTATTTCCAATTCGAGTATAAATTTCAAAAAATAAAAAAAAATCGACTATTTAATAACATTAAAAAAATTCAAACCGTATTAGTCATTCCGTAAATATGATTGTAGACATTAATTACTGAAATTATGTAAAAGTTACAATTATTTCGGTTATAGGATTCTAGACATTAATTTCTTTAATTAACTGTTTTAAAATCATGGATTGATAAACGGATTGACACATATTACCATTATAATGAGTATATAAAGATAAAATTCTTTCATGTAATCAAAATTCGTAAATTAGGGCTTTAAACAAGGAGCAATCTTAGGCTAGATAGGTTGTATTGTGTCAGCATTTATTTCCAATTAAAATGGATTGACACATTCCAATTATATCTTAAATTTCGAGTAAAACAAGGAGCAATACACATGTTGCCTATTTAATAACATTTAAATAAATTAAAACCTGTATTTAAAACCTGTATTAGTATTCGTAAAAAATAGTATTGTTGACCGAATATATTACTAATATACTAATTGATATTAATAATAATTGACCGAAGTGAATGTTATTTATTACAATTTTTTAATCTCATTTTTTATTTACATTAATATTACTACGAAATTATGTTTTAAAACTATTCTTTATGAATTATTATTGGTCTTGCTGCAATTGATAGGATTTATTTTATTTTTTATGTTTTTAGTATGAGTTTTAATGACATTAATAATAATTGATCGAATTTAGTGTTAATATATTATGATTTTTAAGCTCATTTATTATTATGACCGAATTAATTTCGAATTTATTATAATACAAAAACTAATATTACGAATTATTATTGGTCTTGACTGCAATTAATATAATTTTATTCATTTTTTAATGTTATTCAGTATTTGTTTTAATGACACTATTAATAATTTATGACCGAATTTTGTGTTATATATTACGATTTTTAAGATCATTTGTTTATTATTGACCGAATTAAA